>QXTE01000032.1:11203025-11526505 GCA_003942145.1 Platysternon megacephalum
GGTCGGTCCTGGGGCCGGTTTTGTTCAATATCTTCATTAATGATCTGGAGGATGGCGTGGACTGCACTCTCAGCAAATTTGCAGATGACACTAAACTGGGAGGAGTGGTAGATACGCTGGAGGGTAGGGATAGGATACAGAGGGACCTAGACAAATTAGAGGATTGGGCCAAAAGAAACCTGATGAGGTTCAACAAGGACAAGTGCAGAGTCCTGCACTTAGGACGGAAGAATCCCATGCACTGTTACAGACTAGGGACCGAGTGGCTAGGCAGCAGTTCTGCAGAAAAGGACCTAGGGGTTACGGTGGACGAGAAGCTGGATATGAGTCAACAGTGTGCCCTTGTTGCCAAGAAGGCTAACGGCATTTTGGGCTGTATAAGTAGGGGCATTGCCAGCAGATCGAGGGACGTGATCGTTCCCCTCTATTCGACATTGGTGAGGCCTCACCTGGAGTACTGTGTCCAGTTTTGGGCCCCACACTACAAGAAGGATGTGGAAAAATTGGAAAGAGTCCAGCGGAGGGCAACAAAAATGATTAGGGGGCTGGAGCACATGAGTTATGAGGAGAGGCTGAGGGAACTGGGATTGTTTAGTCTGCAGAAGAGAAGAATGAGGGGGGATTTGATAGCTGCTTTCAACTACCTGAAAGGGGGTTCCAAAGAGGATGGATCTAGACTGTTCTCAGTGGTACCAGATGACAGAACAAGGAGTAATGGTCTCAAGTTGCAGTGGGGGAGGTTTAGATTGGATATTAGGAAAAACTTTTTCACTAGGAGGGTGGTGAAGCACTGGAATGGGTTACCTAGGGAGGTGGTGGAATCTCCTTCCTTAGAGGTTTTTAAGGTCAGGCTTGACAAAGCCCTGGCTGGGATGATTTAGTTGGGATTAGGTCCTGCTTTGAGCAGGGGGTTGGACCAGATGACCTCCTGAGGTCCCTTCCAACCCTGATATTCTATGATTCTATGATTCTAAGGTAATCTAGATTTAACTACATTACATACAGCTTCAATAAATAAAATGGACCTGTGAGACAATTATTATGTAATGGTGAATTTTTTATTCAAGTGTGCTCTCCATTAAATCATTAGTAGATATTGTGAATGTTGGTATCTTACAATTATGCCTTATGTAGACACATAAAGTGTGAATTTAAAGTGATTAGTTAAAACCACATTAAATCCCTGTATGGATGCACTTATTCAGAATGAAAGTGGGCTTAATTTGCTTTAGCTTAATTCACTTTGTAAGTAAATTAAACTAAACTGAATTAAGGCCACTTTAATTCCAAATGAGGGTATTCATGAGATATGGTATCTAGTTAATTTGGATGAATTTTCCAGGATGTCCCCATGTAGCCGAACACATAAGATATATTTAATATTATTCATAGGAAAATTATAAGAAGCTGCAGTGTGAGATAATTAAACCTGTGTGAAATATTTTTAGGGAAAAAAAAAAAAAAAATCAGCCTCGGATTGCCACAAAGTTTTTAGAACCTAGGCCATATTTCAGGGATTTGCACAGCAGCAAGCTCTCTCTGCCATTGTCCCAGTAGCGGCGCTAGCTCTTCCGGCGCCCTAGGCGGCGGAAGGTCCCGCCCCCGAAATGCCGCCCCCAACAGCGGCGGTGGCAGGTCCCGCCCCCAAAATTGAACGGACGGACGGGGCGCCGGCGCCCCCAAAATAGCAGCGCCCTAGGCGACCGCCTAGGTCGCCTAATGGGTTGCGCCAGCCCTGCATTGTCCTCACAGCTGCCTTCCTCTTCTCTTCCCATCTCCATGCTGTCCAGGTCCTCCCAGAGGAATGCAAGAATGTGCAACCTCTTCCGCCTGTCTTCAGTCAGTCTTCTGTCCTCTTTACAGGATCTTCAGGTCGCACACAGTGACTGTTAATGGAGGGGCCGGAGGAGGCATAGGCTGCCTGCAACTTTTACACCCATTTCACTAGGGACCAGCAGGACAAGAAAACTATATACAGTACCTCAAACTGTACTGGTACTACCTGCACCATGAGCCTGGCAACTAAGGTGCCCCATAAATCATTCAGTTACACCCTGATGTTTCCCGAGCAACCTTGGGGCATCTCGGGCCTCAAATTTCCTCTGCTCTTAGCAACAGGTTGTAGGCTCCAGTTCACCCAGACCGTTTTCTAGGATTTTAGGGAAAAGCGGGTGCAGATGGCAACTATATCAGATAATCCTCCATCTCTCTTCATGGAAACAGAAAGCTATTGGTGGTCACTTCCTCTCACCTCTACCAATCCTGGGAAAGATCTGTCACCTCTTCCATGAAGCAAAAAGCGGTGTGTATGCTACAAGCTACCAAACAGTCCTCCAAAAAGACTTGAATGTATGGTGAGGGAGTCCCTGGGACCTACTGGGAAAAGTGTCTCACTTGTATTTTTAAGTTTGTGGGAAGCCAAAACCCCAAGCAAACTTTGAAACATTTTCAAAGGCGGTGAACTATCCCTCATTTTTGGGTCTGCAACACCCATAGGAATTGCAATTGGCATATTTTGTGAATCTCATGGCAACTGTTCAGCAGAAAGGAGGCTGAACTTGATACTGTCTCATGAACGGGGTTAGTTGTAATGGGCTGATAGCTCAGCAAGCAATGCTTAGGTCCCAGCTATTAATACAGGCAAAGGGCTGGTGTGCTTAGAGCTGCAACTCTTTGAATCAGCAAAGCAGAATAAGTTAGGGAGAAGGTCAGTCCCAAGCAGATTCAACAGATCCTTTCCAACCACCTCTCCCCTCAATTGTTTGTTCCTGCTTTATCCCCATGTGGTAGCTTTTACTCCAGATATAAGAAAGTGGGGCAAGCAGGTGTGCAGTTACACAGTTCACTCAGCTTGCCAGCCAACTCACCACATGGCTCCCAAACTTCTACTCCTACCTGATCGCTCCTCTGGGGAGCAGAGCAAGAGCCATATTTTTTTAAATCCACCCGCTAAAAACTTTAGACAACTGATTTAGATATTGTATTTAAATCTCAAATTCAGAAACTATTGAGTTTATTTATTTATTTATTTTTAAACATGCCACATTATGTCACCTGGAAGCAGGAACATACAGCTTTTACTTTCTCCTTTTTAATTGCAGTTAGAGAAGTCATTTAATTTATGACAAAAATGTTTCAGCAGGTTACTTAGATTGAACTATTAAGATCGGTAAAATGGTACTGTTGAAATAAATAACTGAACGTCCAAAAAATGAGCCATTTAGGTATTGGCTAATGGTGTAACTCAAACGGTCTTTTACTGTGGATTCTATATTTTAGCTTGGAACTTTGTTAGCACAAGAGGAAATAGGGTGCATCTTGGCTAGTGGGGCTGGGAACATCAGAAACAAGAAAGGAAAATCTGATCCTTTCAGCACCCTCGCTGTCATCACCCAATGAGCACCCACCTAACCAAGGTGAAAGAAGGAGGTAAGCAATTTAACGCAAAAGAAAGCAAATCTGTCCTGACTTCTCTCCCTCACCATACAACCCCAAGGCCTTGCCTACACACGGAGTTTTAGCACCAGTGGAACTGTTTTGACATCACTGGTTCAGAAGTACCAGCAATAAAACCAGTCAAAGTCCAGTGTAGACAAGACTCCAGTGCTTTGCCCATACTAAGCTCCCTCTGGTGCACCAGTAGAACAATGTGATAAAATCCTTAGTGTAGGCATGGCCCAAGAGAAAACAGGACTAGTAAGAGAACAGTGCTCTCTCGCCTGGGAAAAGTCCCTTTATTTTCCTCTCTCTTCACATCACCTCACCTAGCCCCTGATTAGTTGGTGCCTTAGCCTGCTAAGTCTTTGCATATCTTGAGCTGCTGCCAATGCTCCTGCTACAAAACAGGATCTAATTCCCTCAAATTTTAACTGTCAATTTTTGCTCAATGCAAAGCTCATTATAAGATCATATGTGAAACAAATAAAGGTCTGCAATCTACTTATAAAATTCCACAAATTGACAATCTTAACATATGGTTTAAATCAGGGGTTCTCAAACTGGGGGTCGTGACCCTTCAGAGGGTCACAAGGTTATTACGTGGGGGGTCGCAAGCCATCAGCCTCCACCCCCAAACCCCGCTTCTCCCCCACATTTATAATAGCGTTTAATATAAAAAATGTGGTTTTAATTTATAAGGGGGGGGGTCACACTCAGAGGCTTGCTTTGTGAAAGGGGTCACCAATGCAAAAGTTTGAGAACCACTGGTTTAAATGAAAGTGTTAGATAGCTGAATTTCCCTTTTGTGGAATAAATTAAGTTGTTAGCTTTTATACCTACTTTTATTTCTATAACATAATGTGTTTGGCAGTTTACAATTCCCTGCCCCAAGTAATTTACAGTCTAATGTCATGGTCGAACTCCCATTAAAGTCAACTGAAAGATTCCTTTGGCTTCAGTAAGAGTTGGACTGGGTTCTAAAAGAAGCATAACAGTGAGCGAAAGCAAAGCACTGGGTCAGGTGTATGGGAAGGACGAGGGCTACAACACAGATAGGAGAGATACTTTTTTCGTACATATCTTTTTAGTTCTTTTGTTTAGACATCAAGGATTGCCGCTTCTTATACAGTTGGAGAGTGCCTACCACCTACTGGGTGCTACTGGAGTACAGAAAGTAAAATAATTTATGAATATCGTTTATATTTACTTTTGTATTTTTAAACAATAAATTTATTGCTATGTAAGTATGACAGAGAAGAGCTCAGCTAGGGCCAAGTCAGCACTGGAAGACCGATTTTGTTTTAAAGAAAAAAAAGACACAAGAAGGGGAGTGAAGCTCCTTGGCAGGCAGGATGAAAGGGGAAATTCCAGGCACAAGAGTGGCATGAAAAAAGGCATGGGGTTGTTTGTAAGAGGAGACAAGGGGAATGATGAGGCATGCTGACTGACAGATATTGCAGCCACATGCAGTATCTTTGGTGACCATATTGTATTAAGTTTATGTATCACTGTTGGCCAGGGATTGTACACAATACCAGGAGGGAGGATTATTTCAGCTCCTCCAAAAATCAAAAACTGTGGGTGGTGGTTATGGTAAATCATTTAGGTTGTAAACACCCTCCAGAAAGGTACCATCCCCTGCATACACTGGTTCAAACTGGATTTTCCAGAGACCAATGGACAAAGAAAGGACTTTTGGCACAAAAAGGTCATGTTTAAATTGACTTCTTTCTGATCCAGTAAACGGACAGGATCCTCTGTCCGAGGGCCCCAACCCTTGCAGAAGGGTTGGAAAGACTTTAAACAATTAGGGCTCCAAAAACTGATGGTGACCTCTGGTAAGCTTTTAGCAGGTGTAAAGGAAGTTTTATTGTTTTTATACATTTTATCTGTAATGTTTTTACGTTAAGAATAAATGTGCTTGCTTAGAAGGATGTGTGGGGTAACTTGTAACTGCTGGCAATACACTGTTCCTAGCCCGCAGAGAGAAAGCAAAGCACAGGTGCTGGCAGGGCCGTCCTTAGGCATATGCAACATATGCAGCTGTGTAAGGCACCATGAAATTTGGCAGCACCAGCCCCGGCAACCAGCCTTATCCCTCGGCCAGCCCCCCCCCCCCCCAAGGGTCGTCCTTAGGAGAGAGTGGGGATCCAGACAACTACCTCTGCCTTGCCTCTTACCCTTCCCCCCTGCTCCACCCCCATTCCACCTCTCCCCCCAGCGACCCTGCACTCACCGGCAGTGGCAGGAAGCAGAGCAACCTGGCCCCAGCCCGCTCTACTCCGCCAGCTCCCAGCTGCGCCGCTCCGCGTCCTGCCGCCGCTGAGAGTGAGGAAAGGATCGCCCCCCCACACTCACCGGCGGTGGAAAGCAGAGAGACGTGACTCCAGCCTGCTCCGCTTCCCTTGCCCCAGCCCCAGCCATCGCTCGGGTTGGGGAAAAGGACTGCCCCCGGCTCTCAGCGGCGGTGGGAAGCGGAGCGCCGTGGCTGTGAGCTGGTGGAGTAGAGTGGGCTGGGGCCGGACTGCTCCGCTTCCCGCCACTGCTGGTGAGTGGGGGGGGAGGACCCCTTCCCCCAAACCCCTTCCCCCGAGTGACATGGCTGGGGCCGGGGCAAGGGAAGCGGAGCGGGCTGCTCCCGGCCCCCCGCTAATCCCCTGGGTCATTCTGGGCCTGTGGGGCCCCCAAAAGTGGCCCCCACAGCTCCCGTCTCCCAGACCCTGGGGGGAGGGAGGCCTGGGGCGCTGCATAGGGCACCCAAATGGCTAGGGATGGCCCTGGGTGCTGGCCTTCAGGCAGACTAGGTTGTTGATATCAGTGAATATGGCACGGGGCCGTGCAGTTTTAAAAATACCAGTCAGGAGGGAGAGAGATGTGTGTCTGTGCCCCAGAGAGGTGATGCCTGCTAGACAGAAACCTTAAGTGGGTGCCCTCAAAGGACCACAGAAGGGGAACCCAGGTGCAGTTACCTTGAAACTGTGACACTTCATTTGCAGTGCAAGTGGGTAGAAGTGGAAGAGACTGGTGTTTGTAGGCCCCTTCTATACAGTGAATGAATATCTATTTTCATGAATTACAGTAACTCCTCACTTAACATTGTAGTTATGTTCCTGAAAAATGCGACTGTGAAACGATGCTAAGCGAATCCAATTTCCCCATAAGATTTAATGTAAATGAGGTTAGGTTAGGTTCCAGGGAAACATTTTTCACCAGACAAAAGACATATATATATATATATATATATATATATATATATACACACACACACACACACAGTATAAGTTTTAAACAAACAATTTTATACTGGTACACAGCGATGATGATTGTAAAGCTGGGTTCAGGTGGTGAAGTCAGAGGGTGGGATATTTTGCAGGGAATGCCTTACTGCTAAATGATGAACTAGCATTTGGCTGAGCCCTCAAGGGTTAACTGGTTGTTAATGTTGCCTCACTCTACAAGGCAGCAGGCTTGGAGGGAGGGGAGAGAGCATAGCAGACAGACAGAGACACACACCGTGTGTGTGTGTGAGAGAGAGAGATGCACATTTCCCCTTTAAGTAGCTGACCCCAGTCTTAAGTACACTGCCTTGTTAATTAGATCAGCTTGCTGAGACTGCAGCTGCTGCCTGGAAGCTCCCTCCATCCTGAACCCTGTAGCGTGTACCCCCTGCTCTATGGAAGTGGGTTAAGCGGGGTGTAGAAGCAGGGAGGAGGGGGGACAGCCTGACATTAGCCCCCCACTTCCCCCCCATACAGCAAGCAGGAGTCTCTGGGAGCAGCTCCAAGGCAGAGGGCAGGAGCAGCACGTGGCAGTGGGGGGAGGGACAGCTGAATGCTGGCAATTGCTAGCCTGCTGGGCAGCTGCAGCACAGGGAACTTAGGGGAGCGGGGAGCTGATAGGGCGGCTGCCAGTCCACCCTGATTCCAAGCCCCCACCAGCTAGCTCCAACGGCCTACTCTTCGTGCAAGCAGTGGACAAAGCAGGCGGCTGCCAAACGACATTAGAAGGGAGCATTGCACAATTTTAAACGAGCATGTTCCCTAATTGATCAGCAACGTAACAACATTAACCGGGACGACTTTAAGTGAGGAGTTACTGTACATTAAATTCACACCAGTGAGACCTGTAGTTAGATTTCCAAATAAACTGCTGTGCTTGGAAACCCCAGCTAGATCTTGCTTGCACTTAAAATAATTTTCTAAATAGCAATTTTTCTACAAATGAGGTATCTGCGTGGATGCTCACGTAATGAGATATGTAAGTATTATGTCAGCAATAGTTTTGCTCGTCTACCAATTGTCCTAATGAATCAATTTGTAACTTTTTCACCTGCAGAAGGAATTACTATAGTCATAACTGAGTTTGCTGTCATAAGCTGTTTTGAATTCTGTGGGGACCTTGGTCTCTCTGTTTTCAGCACACACAGATATAATCTGAAAACTCAATGGCTAGCATTAAAAGCTGTAACAGCTGTCTCATTCTTTTTTTCCTCTGAAAGTCTTACATCCTTGCTAGTGACACAGTGCAATGATTGTTGCTAGGAGGCTGTTGCTCTGAGTTACAACTCAACTAGCAATGTAAAATAGCACTATGAGCACAGAATGTTTGTTATACCTCTATTAAGGTGACATTTTTACTTGTTGGCCAATCAGTATATTATTTCCCCACACTTGCAGTTTAAATGATTTATTTATTTAGTGACATATTTTACACAGTATTTTATTCTTGCTGATATATTTTCATGAATCATATTTAGTATGAAAGTTAGATTTAGATACACATTGTGATACTACACTGAATTATCTGCACTGAATTTTGCTTGGAATATATTTTCCTATTATTTTTAAAGCACTTTATATTTTATGTACCGCATTGCAAACTTCTATGACACACTGTCAGAAAGGAAAATATTCAATTTCCTCTTGCTTAAATAATATCAAAATGATTTATAAGTAAGTAGCTATATCTTATCCATATCAATACTGCAACACAAAATAGTTTTTCTTCTTTCATACACGCTGCATGTCCTTGACACCAGGTAAAACATTTAAAGGTTTAAATTGGTGGCATCCATACCCTACTTCAAAAAATTAAATATTTCCAGATATGCCTCCTTGACATTTTTGCAGTTTTAATACACATACAGAGATTATTATTTCAAAGTCAGGCCTTGCAGTACAGCCACAGGAACATAAGAATGGTCCTACTAGGCCAGACCAATGGTCCATCTAGCCCAGTATCCTGTCTTCTGACAGTGGCCAAATGCCAGGTGCTTTGGAGGCAATGAACAGAGCAGGCAATCATCTAGTGATCCACCCCGTCATCCACTCCCAGCTTCTGGTAATCAGAGGCTGGGGACACCTACAGCATGGGGTTGCATCCTGAACATCTTGGCTAAAAGCCATTGATGAACCTATCCTCCATGAACTTATCTAATTTTTTTGAACCCCACTATAGTTTTAGTCTTCACAACATCCCCTGACAACAAGTTTTACAAGTTGACTGTGTGTTGTCTGAAGAAGTACTTCCTTTTGTTTTAAATCTGTTGCTTATTAGTTTCATTAGGTGACCCCTGGTTCTTATGTTATGTGAAGGAGTAAGTAACACTTCCTTATTTACTTTCTCCATACCATTCACAATTTTATAGACCTCTATCATATCCCCTCCTAGTCGTCTCTTCTCCAAGCTGAGAAGTCCCAGTATTTTTAATCTCTCCTCATATAGAAGCTGCTCCATACCCCTAATCATTTTTCAGGCTGAGGCAGTGGTTTGGGATGAGGGCTCCGGCTGAGGGTGCGGGCTCTGGGGTGGGGCTGGGGATGAGGGGTTTGCAGTGTAGGAGGATGCTACGGGCTGGGGATGAGGGGTCTGGAGGGCAGGAGGGGGCTCTGGGCTGGGGCAGAGGGTTGGAGTGTGGGGGGTGTGAGGAGTCCAGCTGAGGGTGCAGACTCTGGGGTGGGGCTGGGGATGAGGGGTTTGCAGTGTAGGAGGATGCTCCGGGGGAGATGGACCAAGGGGTTCAGAGGGGGCTCTGGGCTGGGGGAGAGGGTTGGGGTGCAGGGGGTGCGAGGGCTCCATCTGGGGGTGCAGACTCTGGAGTGGGGCTGGGGATGAGAGGCTTGGAGTGCAGGAGGGTGCTCTGGGCTGGGATTGAGGGGTTCGGCGGGTGGGAGGGGATCAGGGCTAGGACAGAGGGTGGGGCACAGGGGGATGTCAGGGGTGCAAGCTCTGGACGGCGCTTACCTCAAGCAGCTCCCGGAAGCAGCGGCATCTCCCCCCTCTGGCTCCTACGTGGAGGCGTGGCCAGGCATCTCTGTGCACTGCCCCGTCCACAGGCGCCGCCCCCACAGCTCCCATTGGCCACGGTCCCCAGCCAATGTGAGCTGTGAAGCTGGTGCTTGGGGCAGGGACAGCGAGCAGAGCCCCCTGGTGCCCCTACATGTTGGAGCCAGAGGGGGGACATGCTGCTGCTTCCGGGAGCCTTGCAGAGCCACAGCAGGCAGGGAGCCTGCCTTAGCCCCGCTGCGCCGCCGATTGGCCTTTTAACGGCTCGGTCAGTGGTGCTGACTGGAGCCACCAGGGTCCCTTTTTGACCAGGCGTTCCGGTCAAAAACTGGACACCTGGCAATCCTAGGCATTGCTACAGTTATACATAAACAGAATTTGGTTTTACCTTCTTAATTTAAAAAAGAAAACTAGAAAACTACTTACAAAAATGTTAGTTATTTAGGTACCAAAGTCAAGCACTTCAGAGAAAAATTGCTAGAGTTATGACTGCCTTAATAAATACAGCATTTTAGAAACTTCATTTTCATGATTATGGTTTAAGTAGACAATATATTCTTCCATTTCAGGTTCTGAATATCCAACTTACAAAAACATTTGTTCAGTACGATTTTTTTAGAATTATCAACTCTCTCACGGAGAATAAAGTGTTTAGACTAGTGTGATTACCGTAATTTTTTTAAAAAAATTGGGCACCTGAATACTGAATTTTTCATTAAGCATCAGGAACAATTCTGAACAGCTGCACAAATATGCTACATACTCAGTAGCTGAATCAGAAGATCTTAAGATACAGATAAGCAAGGAAAAAAAGCATCCATCAGCCCTAACGCAAGTTCTTTTGCAGGATCTGCTCTCTCTCCTTTCAATTTTTTTTATATTTTGGAGCATAACCTAGGGTTTTAACTTTGTGGACAGAGCAAAAATGATCTGTGACTCTAGTACACTTCTTTTTTATTTGCTTTTATAGGTGATGCCTCAAACCTGTTTTAATTCTGGTAGTAATAACCAATGTTCTTTGCAGTTGCCACTACTTTGACAGCAGTTGAGTGAGTTGAGCTCCTCTTTCATTCACTGCTCAAATGGATATTTCTCAAGAAATGAACAAATTACTATTAACATTTTCGCTTTAATAATAAAGCATTACATGGACATTACTTCGGCCACCCTATTGATATTACAGTAGCATCTAGAAGCCCAAACTGAGACTGAGCCCCCTATACTAATGTCATCTAGTTGTTCGCTAAACCTGACCTAACCTAACCACGATGACTCTTCTCATCTAGACAAATTCATAAGAGAGAGACAGCTCCCAGCCTGAAAAACTTAAAGTCTAAATATACGAGATATGCATAGGGTGGGAGAAAGGAAGTGTCATTATCCTCATTTTACGGATGGGGAACTTAAACACAGATAGATTAATGACTTGCTCAAGGTCACACAAGAAGTCTATGGTAGAGTTGGGAGTTGAACCCAAATCTTCCAAGTGCCAGTCCACAGCCTTAACAATATCCTTCCTCTCTCTCAAAGTAGTCCCAGCCAGAGTATAACCATGGGAATGGGGGAATTGTAACAGAGGTCATCAGATTGCAACTTTTCTTTTTCCACTCACTTAATTTGCACATAACAGCCTCTGCAGTACCCAATCTGTACCTTCAGTGTATATATTTAAAATAGCAATCATGCCATTTTAAAATCAAACTCCTTCATTACAAGACAGTTTCTAGCTAACACAGTAAAAGCAATAACAAAACCAAAACTAAATCTAATTAAAATCATAATTCAAAAAAGCTATTGCATTCAAAGACACCATTACAGAACAATAACTGCAGGTACTGGTGTAAACATATCAAATTTTATTGAACACAGTTGCTGTACTTCATTAAGAGCCTATATGTATTGGAGGTCAAAACCAAAGAAGAAAGGGTTCTTGATCTACATTAAAAAAGGAAACATGCATATTAGGAGAAAAAAATACACCACAGGGTGGCCGACTATAAGGTCTTGTGAAGATAGGTACTTCAAACAATTGTCAAACACCTTTTAAAATCAAACACTCTCCAACCGTGGAGCCAGCTAGTAAGAGAAACAGACTGACAGAATCAGGGACAGTGAATAAAAAGAACAGGGCACCTAAGGAGCTACTTCCCAGTGCTAACTCAAATTACAGTAGAGTACAGTACTGGACTAAGTTCTAAGTACTATTTGTAGTAACAGTATTTCCAGTCCCCAAGTGTTCAAAAATCACGAGTCAAGAAAAAAAACCCCAGGAGATTTAAAAAAAAAAAAAAAGTTTTGAGTTCACTTATTTGCCTCCTGGCTTTTGGAGCTTTAGAATTCACATTTTCAACTTCTCTCTGCAACCATAAAGGCTAGAAGAAAAAAAAACTTTAAAAATAAAAGCCAAGGTTCTTATATGGTAACAACTGCAGGACTTAGGGCAACAAATATTATGAGACTTGTGATAAATAGCAAGAGCTACATGTGTCGCTGGCAGAGCAGGTCATGCTAGAGTGTATTCAGGTCAACTCGCTTGTGTATTAGTATAGATCACAGTAATGGTTAGATGTACAAGTGTGTATTGGGTGTTTAAACTTCATGAAAACTAACGGGACGTTATTTGCATTGTTTTCACTTATTTGTTCCTGTTATAATGTAATAGCAAACATTTACATTGTGTATACCCCTGTAACTAAATAATCCATCAAAGAAATATTGTGACATGCTAATGAAGAACTAAAGAACTTTAACAGAAAATGCTGATTTCAAAGCAAGCGGTCATTATGTATGATGGTTGGAGGTCAAAAAACTAAGTGCATTCCTCACTTACCGTCATCAAAGGAAAAGCCCACGTGGGTAGAGACACCGTCATAAATATGGATTCAAAGAAAGATCTGTTATCTCTGGACTGAAAGCAGAGATCCTCAGAGACAATCTGGGTACCTTGAAAGACTTTTGGAAAACTGGCAATTTATTACATGACTGCTACCACTTGGAATTACAAACTGTGACTCACCTGTTAATATATTTTACCTGCTTTAACTTCAACAGCTCTCATTTTATTTTTTTAGCTAATAAAACTGTAGTTAGCTTACTATAGAATTGGCTGCCAGTGTTGTCTTTGGTGTAAGAGCTGGAGTACCAATTGATCGGGGTAAGTAACCAGTCTCTTACCAGGGAGCAACCTGATGTGGTGTGATTTTTGGTTTAAGTCACCATTATCATTAAATTCAGTTTGTCTGGGTGGCAAGATAGGCTGGAGAGTCTAAGGGGACTGTCTGTGACTCCATGATAAGACTGGTATAGCGATCCAGGAGTTCACATTTGTTACTGGCTTGGGGAAATCTAAATTATAGAACACACCACCAGCTTGGGGTGTCTGCCCTGCTTTCTGACAGTCTGCACTGAGGTGTGCACTCACAGCAGTGAACCACTCCAGACAGTGGGACAATTGGCATAGTCATGACAGGATTCATATGCCACAGGTCAATAGGGCTTAAAGATCATAACCTGGTGCTATTAAAACTTTTAATTTGTTACTGAGTGTGTTAAGGGTTAAATATTAGTTACAGTGAGTCAATCAATCATATGAGGGTCTTGACACAAATGACCTTGAAAAATTAAATAAAGAAAGGGAGTTATCCTTTAAGAAGAAAGCCTCAGATCAGGAACTGAGAACTTTGCTCATAAACTTTGATTAACGAGCGGGGCCTGAGCATTGCAATGCCCCAGATACTGCTGCAGCAGAACTGGTTCAACTGAGGCTCCTGGAAGCCAAGAAAGAACAACATGAGCATGAAGTAAGGTTGGGGGAACTCCGGATCAAGGAGAAGAAAGAAACCGAGGAAACTGAGAAGAGACCCACTTGAGACAGCGTGACATTGGGAACACTGGGAGTGACCAGCAGAAGATGCATGGCAGCCCACTGTGCTAGTTATTTTAAATCAAGCATTTACCAAAGGTTTGAAAATGTCACAATGTGAGAGAGAGAGAGGGAGAGAGAGTGTGTGTGTGAGTGAGTGTAAAGAAACTAAATTACATTTGGTCCTTTTGAAGAAAATCAGAGTAGTTATTTTGGCTGTTTTCCTTCCCTTCACAATACACTATACTCTGTAATCAAAGAAGCCCCCCCCCCACTTTTTTTTTAAGTAATAAAAGCAATGATACAAGAGGTGTGAGGCAAAACAAACTTTACATGCAATATCAATATAATATTTTTTTAAAGATAGATTGTTTGAACATTTGCCATTACCAAGTCTCAGACTGTTTATGAGACAAGAAATAAACAAACAAACAAACAAAAACCCAGATTAAATATTCATCTGAACTGACATTATTCTAAGCATACCTGTTTTATTCATGATGTGTATTTTGGATATCAAACCCATCTTTCTGCAATTATGTGAAAGAATACACCCCTTTCCCCAATGTTTATAAATTGTATACTATTCTGCTGGACAGTATGTAATTAAAATCATCCAACATCTTAGGAAGTTTGAATATAGAAAGTAAAAACACCATTATGTATGGTTTTCTGACCTGTACTATGTTTATAGATTTTCACAAGACAAAACAAAACACTGAAGTCACTATATTCAGGAGCAACAGCTGAAAACTATCACTCGTATGAGCACCTTAACAGGGATGTAAGGCTGCAATTGATAGTCCAAGCCAGGAATTCTTTCCCCTGCTTCCCCTCAAACCCTACATGGAATGATGAAATATAATCCCACACCATCCCTCTGTCACTTTATTTTCTGCATTCGTATATGTACAGGGAACAGCACAGATTTGTTTCCTTTGCCCAGCTCTCCTGTTCTCTTTTCACCTCAAGGCATCTCATTCAGGGAGTTCCTGGTTGGAGGCTCATGAGTTTTTTTCTGCTGGTGGCTTTGGACTCTTACACCCATTTACTCTTCAACAAAAAATTTTGCTTCTACATGCGTAGAAGCCCCAGCAGTAGAGGAGAAGCCAGTACTAGGTGAAATAAAGCTCTCCATGAACAACTTTCATGTGGTTGATAGGCCACACTGGGCCCTGCAAAAGCTGTTCTCCTCTTATCTATCTTGTTGAACCCCTCTGGTAAGCCTCCATGGTCTCCCTCATACTCCAAGGGACACATATACCTACAATGGAATTTTGCCTGCTGCATTAAAGGTTAGAGCATGCACAACTGAACGGAAGAAAAGCGATCATGAGATGGTACGGCTGAGATTTTTGTCTCCTGAAGTGATACAATTGCCTTCCAAGGTTGGAAACGACTGTGTGCTTTTAACTAATGCCACAGATGTACTTCTCACATGAATATTAAAAAGAACTTCATAATAAACAAGACATTTATGATGTTACACCCCATATTCTTCATAGAAATATGGTTATGATATGAATATGGTATAACTAAGATATATTTTATGCAAGATGGGTCTTGTAAGATACCATTGGAAAGGTTATAATTTACTGAATATGTTTATCCAATTTGTATGCATGTATCATTTTTGTATTTGAAGCTGGGAATATTGACCATGTCTCTCTATTTCAAATATACTACATTGGATGAGGCCAAACAATTTTAGTGACTTATTGAAGAAAGGCACACAAGCATAAGGATCACCCCAGGAACTGTGTGCAATAGAAACCTCTCAAATAGCTCTACACACTGGGAACTGTTTTACCCAGGTCAGATAGCTCTATACAATGGGAACTGTTTGACCCAGATCACAGCAAAAAAGCTTTCCAGCAAGTAAGTGTAAGTGTGTGTGTGTGTGTGTGTGTGTGTGTGTGTAGATATAAAAGAGGGATAATGACAACATGGGGGTTTCTCACTCTCCCAACAACAACACACCTGAAAACAACTGAGGAACAAAGACTGAACTGTGCGAAGTGATGGTCCCAGGCTGGAAGGATTTTTAGCCTGTGTAAGAAAATCTGGGAAAGCCAAGGCAACTTGTATCTTAAGAACCTGCCAGCCTGTTTATCACTCAGGGTGAGAATTTGCTAATTTGTATCCTACCTATCTTGTGTGTCAAGCTCAGTTTGCAGCTTTTGTTTATTTATTAAGGTAATCTGCTTTGTCCTGTTTGCTATCCCTTTATCCACTTAAATCTATCTTTTGTAGTTAATAAACTTATTTTGTTTATTATTAAACCCAGTTTATGTAATTTTTAACTGGAGGGGGCAAGAAGTCTACACATCTCTTCACACTGAGGAAGAGGGCAGATTTTTATGAGCTTGCGCTGTGCAGATTTGTCTATACAGTGCAAGACAGTATTATTTTGGGTTTCTGTCTCAAAAGGGGTGTTCACGTGAGTGCTGGGGGGGGGGTCCTCTCACACGGAGCTGACTTCAGTTTGTTGCTGCAGCTGGGTGTGGCCCTACCTGTGTGTGTGTGTGCGCTGCAAGAGGCCGGAGAGCCTAATTCAGCAAAACAGGGAGTGGGAACCCAGGCCGGTGGAGCAGGAGAGGCTCAGTGAAATCCCAGTACATCAGGTAGCACCCCAGAAGGGGGATCCAACCCATCACAACATTACTCCAGTATTTTTGGATCTAAGTTTAAATTAAACATAAGCATATTAAAAAGCAGCAGAGGAACTAGGTGTGAGTCAAATCTGCAACCAGACCAGGGCTGCTCACTCAGTTGCACTGACTCATCCCCTAAGCAGAGCCTGCAGTGACTCATCCCTCAGGCATGCTGTAGCAGCCTATCCCAGGGTAGGCCCCGGTCACAAGACCCCAAGGCACAGGTATTGCACCCTCACTGCCAGAGCTGCAAGTTAGTCTGTGCAACAGCACCACTCACCTAGAAACCCTCTTTTGCCTTGCAGCATTACAGACTTCCTCGATCCTTCCCCAGCCCCGTTCCTGACCTACCTCATCACTGCACCCATTTCCTGACCCCCAGATCCTTGGACTAGTTCCAGCCCAGCTCTGACCTTCGGCCTGCATCCAGACTCCAACTACGATTCTGATTTGGCTTGTCTATGGACTCTAACCCCGGTTTTGACCTGTCCCCGGAATCCAGTTTCAGCGCTGCTCTCAGCCCAGTCCTGACTATGTCCAGTTTCAACCCTAGGTACCGGTTCCCAACCACTGCTTCAGCCACCAGGCCTGACCACCTAGAGCCCAGACCCTGACAGTTTGCGTGCGCGTACATACACACAGCACCCAGAACCTCAGGGCCCAGATAGAGCACTGGGATGCTGTGCCACCAGATACAGCATCCCTACTCCAGAACCAGGTCACCTAGCTGTATTTAGAGAATGCCTCTCTCCAGACCCTGGGCCCTCCCATAGCAGCAGCCCTGGAGTGTGGTGTGAAAATCCACCTGCCAGAGAGGTTCAATGGCAGGGGGATTTTCACCACAAGTTTCAAGGGATTTATTAACCAGTGCTGCTTGCTGTTCTATTGTCTGGAGAAGCTCTAGAAGACTGTGTTTCGCCCCTCTTGGAAGGGCCCCCACCCTTTGCCCAGTTCTGGACCAGAGTCCAGGAGGGTCATCACCTCCAGGAGACAACTCACAGACCACAGAGTAGCAGTGTCAAAATGTCCTCTATCTACACTGCAGAAAAGATGGCCACTTCACCTTAAAGTTTCTCCACAAACCCAGACCCACTGTGTTGCCAGGAAACCACCCCATCCAGCCCTTGTAGAGGGATCACAGCTGGACATAACCCGGAGAGCAAGTTTCCCAAACAGATTCTCTCTGAAGTCCATATGTGCCTCTGCACTGGCAGAGCCCTGCTAACCACATCTGCAGATTCAGCTCCACCTCCAGGCCCCAGCAACACCTAAAGTAAGCTGAATCTCACTAGTACTGATCAACTCCGGGGTGTCCAGCACCTTTATAGATTTGGCCTATGCTCACGCCAGCCATTTGTCCATCCGGAGAAAGCTTGTCCCAGAGCAGGTAGAAACTACTGACACAGTATACTGTCCTCCGGGCCTGTTTCCTACAAGCAAGCCCCTCTCCACCTCAAGATCTGGGACAACCAGCAAATTATGCAGTTCAACTTGATCCTTTTGCTGCATTTTTGGATCATATTGGGCATTTCCTGGGTGGCGTGGGAGGTATGGTTAAACTTCTGGTTCTGCCAGCTGTGGTGTCTAGTAAGGTCCAGTGTGGGGGAAGACTAAACTGGCCCCTGGGAAAGCATCCTCCCTGCTTCGTACTATATCAGCATCGGGAGAGATGGGTTCCTTGTTTCTGACCGAGTATAGTGACCTCGAGGACATGTTTGATAAAAAGAATGCAAGATGTCCTACCCCCACATTGACCCTACATCTGCCCTATAGGCCTCCAGCCAGAGGCAAAGATCCCTGTTGTGCGTATTTATCCTTTATCAGAACCCAAATTCAAGGTCCTAAAATTATTTGGATGAAAATCTGGCTAAGTCCCCCGTTGGAGCCCCCATCCTGTTAGTTAAAAAGGACAGAACACTGCACCTCTATGTTGATCATCAGGCCTTCAGCAGTAGTACTGTCAAGAACAAATACCCTCTCCTGCTAGTTAATGGGCTTCTAGAATGGGTTGGCATAGCAAAGATCTTTATCAAGCTCAACTTGTGCAGCGCATACAATTTGGTCTGCATCCGGGAAGGCAATGAGTGGAAGACAGCCTTTCCACACCAGGTTTGGCCATCATGAGTACCTGGTTATGCCCTCGGGCCACTCCAATCCCCTGGCTACATTCCAACATTTTATGAACGACATCTTCAAAGATGTCCTAGACCAGTTCATTGTGAAATACTTAAAGAACATCCTTATATTTTCAGAGCACCAGAATCTGCATGACCAGCACATCCAAAAACTGCTGGAACACCTCTGGAAAAAATGGCCTGTATGCCAAACTGGAAAAACAGGATTTCAATTGCACCACTGTCAATTCCTGGATTGTATCATCTCGCCTAATGGGATCAGTGTGGATCCACAGAAAGTGAACTATGCCTTACCAAACATCACCCATGATATTCAGTGCATCCAGAGATTCGTGAATTTTTATTGGCGGTTCATCATGGTTTTCTCCTGAGTAGTTGCCCCAATTATCCAACTCCTCCATAAGAATTCCACGTAATGGGCTTTTGAGGAACTAAAACAGGCCTTCACCACTTCACCCGTATTGAGGTACCTAGACCTGTCCAAGCCTTTCGTTGTTAAGAAAGATGCTTCCAATTATGCCATTGGAGACGTACTGTCAAAACCACAAGTGTCACCAAGCATTTTCCATCCATGTGCATTCTACTCCAGAAAGCTAACTCCCATGGTATGCAACTATGAAATCTATGACAAAGAGCAGCTAGTCATCAAGGCTGCCTTTGAGGAGTGGCATCAATAGTTGGAAGGCACATTTTATCCATCCAGGTATTCATTGACCATAAAAAACTGAGAACACCTGCAATCCGTGAAGGCCCACAACCACTCCCAGATCCAGTGATCCCTGCTCTTCTCTCGTTTTGAGATCTCACTACATTATTGGCCCAGAGGCTGCAATGGGAAGCCTGATGTGCTCTCCCGGAGTACCTTAATGGCAAGGAAGGACGATCAGAACCCATCACCTATCTGAAGCCCCGCCATTTCACCCATGTGCAAGAGAACACAGACCTGTTAGCCCTCGTGAAATACTCTCTACCAAGTTACCAATTTATGACTAAACAGTGCTAAGTCCGACCCAGGTGTGTCTGTTAGAAATGGGGTACTTCTGTTCAAAGACCACATATATGCGCCCGAAGGCTGAACCTGCCTGGCAATTCTTTGACTGTTGCCATGACTCACCTGAGACCAACCATTTTGGATGATATTTCTGGTTGCTCAGATTGCACACCTCCATGAGATCTTACATCAACTGATGAGGGGAACCTTCATATGGCAACATACCGCACCCTAAGTCCCCTACCTACTCCTTCCTGACCCTCGGAACCCATATCAATGGATTTTATTGTGGAGCTCCCTAACTCCCAGAACACCACCACTATATTCAGTGTCGATGACCTCCTACCGAAGATGTTCCACTTTGTGCCCTGCCACAAGATCCCCACGGCAGAAGTGACAGCCCTTTTCTTTGCACATATTTTGAAGCTTCATGGGTTACCCTCCAACATCACGTCAAATCACGGACCACAGTTCGACTCCCACTTTCAAGAGGAGCACTTTCACCCCTTAGACATTGAACTACATCTCTCCACAGCCTTTCATCCCCAAACAGATGGACAGTCAGAATAGGTGAATCAAATTTTAGGACAGTACCTGCAACGTTTTATTAATTTTCACCAGGGCAAATGAGTTCAACTCCTACTTTTCCCAGAGCTCACCTATAACAATTCCAAGCATAAGTCCACCCATCAGAGCCCCTTTTTCTCTAACTAAGGTTTCCACCCATCCCTACCCTCAACTTCTCACATCCCTGCTATATCTGACTTGGTCAAACATCCCCATCATAGCCAGAAGGAACTAAGATCTCAGCTGAACACTGCCAAGGCAGACGGTATGGTTCGTCACACAACACTTGAACACCTCCTGCCCCTCCCACAAACTAGACTACCTGGTCATTTTCTGCTCCCAGCTGCTCCCCACAATGCGAGTACACCTGGGTATTCCAATGTCTCTGTACTAAAGAAGCACATCCCCAACTCCCTTCCAGGCTGAATGCAAACTCTTCCTCCTCCTCCGGTCATGGTGCAAGGTCAGGAAGAATATCTTGAGAATCATATCCTAGATTCCAAGCTCCTCCTAGGGTACCTCCTATATTCATGAATTGGAAAGATTAGAGCCCAGAGAAGCTCATGGGAGCTAGTGAACAACAACATCCATGTCCCCGACCTGCTCCATGAGTTCAACCAGTCCCATCCCAACACACCTGGCCCGGAGACACCTTTAAGGTGTCCCTGGTGGAGGGATGGGGCTAACATGAGGCAAACCCACAGCTGGACCAGGGCTGCTCGCTCAGCTACAATGACTTGTCTCTCTATCTGAGAGGTCTTCCGGGACACCTCTCCGAGCTGCTGGTCTTCTATCAGGAGGAGGATGTTGGACAGGGAGGTGGCTCTGCGACTGTTGGCCCTATTTTCACTCCTCCCTTCTCTTAGGCTGCAGGAGGGGTCTTTAGATGTAGGCAGGAGGGCTTGTGTTCACCCACCCTCTGGGAACTCAACAGGTACAATGACTCATCCCTCCAGCAGAGTCTGCAGTGACTCATCCTTCAGGCATGCTGCAGCAGCCTATTCCTCCATAGGGCCTGGGTCAGATGACCCCCAAGGCACAGGTATTGCATCCTCACCGCCAGAGCTGCAAGTCAGTTTGGGCAACAGCACCAGTTGTTTAGGAACCCTTCTGCTGCCTCACAGTGTTACAGACTCCCTAGGCTTCCAACCTGCTCTCGATCCTGTTCCTGTCCCAGTCTTCTTCAGCCTTGTCTGCACCCTATTCCAACCTCACTCCAGCCCTGTTCCTGCCTTCTCCACCCAGACTCTTGGATTCTAACCCAGCTTCGACCTTGAGCCTGCATTCAGACTCCACCTACAATCCTGCTTTGGCTTGTCTACGGACTCTGACCCCAGCTGTGATCCATGGCCTGTCCCCCTGGTTTCAGTGCTGCCCTCAGTCCAGTCCCGACTCTACATCCGGCTTTGACCCTTGGTACTTGTTCTTGAAGGCCATTCCAACCAGCAGGCCTGACTGCCTAGAGCCTGACACTAAGATTCCTGCCCCCTATAACCAGACTCAGTGCTGTGCAATCATCATTACATACTTTTACAAAGGGATCTCTTCCTAGCCTTCTCTGAAGCATTCTCGTTAATTAACTCATCCAGTATATCTGCCTTGCTTGTGTGTTCTCTATAGAAATTACTGACAGATCACTTAAAACTTTCTTGCTCCTTGGACATTCTTAGATACATCTTCATTTATTTTAGCTTGCTGATGCTCCTTTCATTAGCAACCTTGGTTACAGGAAGACAGAAAAAATATGCAGTACTGTTTTTGTTTTGGGGACACACACATCTAAAGATGTGTTCTGAATGTAGGTAAGGAGATCAATGGGTTCCTTTGTTTCCAAGTCATCCTTAAAGATTTGCTTGCAAAAACTGGTGAAGAGCTCATCTTGTTCTCAAAACTCTGAGTTTAAATCCTCATGGTAGCTGCCTGCTAAGTTTTGAATGTGTCTTTTTAGGTCTTCACTACTTCAATTTCTCACCAACTTTTCTCTGACTCGATCATACTTACCATCCAATTGTGTTAATACGGTGTCGAAGACAGGGTTGAAAATCTCACATTCAAGAACTTTTTGGGGATCTGAGGAGCTTTATCCTTTTGCAAGTTTGTCTGGCATTACTTTCCTCCTTCGAGATAGCTTCTGTTTGAACTGTGTGGATATTCTGAACTTTTCAGCCTATGAAACAGCAGCTTCCTTACATGCAACAAACATGGAAGACTGTAGTTCTGATAAAGCATCATCTCAAAGGCCATCAAGTAAACCACAAGCTGTTTAAATGTCAAGATCTGGACTCTGCATTTTTTTTTTTTGCTTAGAATGTTAATTTTTGGTAAGATGGTACACCATATCTTGGCCAAAACATAAGAACATAAGAACATAAGAAAGGCCGTACCGGGTCAGACCAAAGGTCCATCTAGCCCAGTATCTGTCTACCGACAGTGGCCAATGCCAGGTGCCCCAGAGGGAGTGAACCTAACAGGCAATGATCAAGTGATCTCTCTCCTGCCATCCATCTCCATCCTCTGACGAACAGAGGCTAGGGACACCATTCTTACCCATCCTGGCTAATAGCCATTTATGGACTTAGCCACCATGAATTTATCCAGTCCCCTTTTAAACATTGTTATAGTCCTAGCCTTCACAACCTCCTCAGGTAAGGAGTTCCACAAGTTGACTGTGCGCTGCGTGAAGAAGAACTTCCTTTTATTTGTTTTAAACCTGCTGCCTATTAATTTCATTTGGTGACCCCTAGTTCTTGTATTATGGGAATAAGTAAATAACTTTTCCTTATCCACTTTCTCAACATCACTCATGATTTTATATACCTCTATCATGTCCCCCCTTAGTCTTCTCTTTTCCAAGCCGAAGAGTCCCAGCCTCTCTAATCTCTCCTCGTATGGGACCCTCTCTAAACCCCTAATCATTTTAGTTGCCCTTTTCTGAACCTTTTCTAGTGCTAGAATATCCTTTTTGAGGTGAGGAGACCACATCTGTACACAGTATTCGAGATGTGGGCGTACCATGGATTTATATAAGGGCAATAATATATTCTCTGTCTTATTCTCTATCCCCTTTTTAATGATTCCTAACATCCTGTTTGCTTTTTTGACCGCCTCTGCACACTGCGTGGACATCTTTAGAGAACTATCCACAATGACGCCAAGATCTTTTTCCTGACTCGTTGTAGCTAAATTAGCCCCCATCATGTTGTATGTATAGTTGGGGTTATTTTTTCCAATGTGCATTACTTTACATTTATCCACATTAAATTTCATTTGCCATTTTGTTGCCCAATCACTTAGTTTTGTGAGATCTTTTTGAAGTTCTTCACAATCTGCTTTGGTCTTAACTATCTTGAGTAGTTTAGTATCATCTGCAAACTTTGCCACCTCACTGTTTACCCCTTTCTCCAGATCATTTATGAATAAATTGAATAGGATTGGTCCTAGGACTGACCCTTGGGGAACACCACTAGTTACCCCTCTCCATTCTGAGAATTTACCATTAATTCCTACCCTTTGTTCCCTGTCCTTTAACCAGTTCTCAATCCATGAAAGGACCTTCCCTTTTATCCCATGACAACTCAAGAAATAAAAAACTAAAATTTTTGTTTGCAAGCTATCAGCTTCTGACTTAAGTTCTGTCATAAGATTATGTGAAGCCTTGATCTCATCTAAAGTATTAAAAACCTCAACCTGACTTCATAGCGGACAGATTGCCTGTACCCTGGCTGACCATCTTGTTGTGTCCTACTTTGGCATTTTAATGTAATGCTACTAAGCTTTTTCAACACATCCTAATGACTAGTAGAAACAGAAAATGGTATACAATCTTTGAACAATTCAAAAATAGAACTGGGAGTACAACCATTGCAGCAGCTTCGCCAACAAGTTTCAGTGAGTGGGCGGTACACTGGACAAAAGATGCATACTAATTTACCTACTGAATTTGATTTTGAACACCTTTATATGCTGCAACTATGCTTGTCGTCATAGCTTTGCCCCCTGCAATCAGCCATATTTAAACAAACAGACTTTTTTCAGCTTCTATAAAATAATCTCCATAACACATCCCTCCTATTTTGGTACGCATATCAATGAAATCTACAAAACTCTCAACAACCTCTCTCTCTGTATTTCAAATAATCAACATACCTTTTCTCCTGAACAGAAAAAATGTCTCAGATGTTGTGTGGAGTGCAATCAAACATAAGAGAGATGTATTTAACTTTTCTAACCTTGTCAAAAATAGCCTGCCATTCTTTTCTTGCAATCCTATTGATAAACTTATGAAACCAAATTCAAAATAAATTTATCACCTTCATGGTACCAGCCTTAATAGCTTCCAACATGATCTCATAACACATTAACATACCATGCAAGCAATTCAAGTAAATCCATTACCATTATGACTGCCTAGTTTCTCATCTGAACCTCTCAAAGCTAAACAACTTTGACCTAAGTGCAGCAAAATATCCAAGAGATAACACAAAATATTGTGCTATATGTCCTGCATCAGATAGCCGGTTTGAAAACCTTTGTTAGTTGTGCAAACCATTTCCAACTATTGTGTAAGTTCCATCGAATAAATGATTGCCTCCACGTGTTCCTACGAATGTTCATGTTAGCTACTCACTCACTAAAGTGGAAAAAGTTTGTGAACCCAATTTTACAAAGGAAGATGAGGAATTTTGAAAAAATAAACAAGAGAAACAGAACAAGGAGGCAAGAGTTGAACTGAACATCAATCAAGATTTCTGGCATAATTCCCCATTAAGAGTTCTGACAAACAGCTGCAATTTTAATACCTGCTTCCCTTTGCATTTGCGAGTAGCAGAACCATCCATAGATTGAATGTTGCCATGAAACTCAGAGAAATGAAGTGAAAGGTCATAATATCGCTGAAAATCAGAGTTATATCAGGTGAAACTAATAAGCCAGGGCTCAGGAATGCAGATGAGGTCCATCAAGGTCAAGTGAAGGCAGCAGTTACAGAAAAGGCTAGGACCCCATGCAGTAGCGGCGCCAGCTCTTCCGGCGCCCTAGGCGGTGGAATGTCCCGCCCCCGAAATGCCGCCCCCAACAGCGGCGGCGGAAGGTCCCGCCCCCAAATTTGAATGGGCGGCCGCGGCGCCGGCGCCCCCAAAATAGCCGTGCCCTAGGCGACCGCCTAGGTCGCCTAATGGGTTGCACCGGCCCTGACCCCATGGTGGGAGAAAAGAGCGAGAAGTAAACAGGGCCCTTAATGGGCTTCTGACAGGACTGAGCCTGGTTCCACTGGAACCATTTGAACCCCCCTTTGCACAGCCTTGACCAGGCTGCAAAGCTCTGATTCAGATAAAAGTAACCATTAGTTTAAGATAAATATTATTAAGCATTTAAAATAAAGGTATTGTCAAAACAACATACAATAAAAATAGAAGTATTCAGGGTTTCCTGAATGCCAATTTAAGAGTAGTTTTTAAGCAGGATTTCAGGGAAGCCCATCTCTGCACAAAATGAAAATGATAAATTCTGAGGATGGGTGGGGAGAGAATGGGATCTTATTAATGTAGGCTAATATTGTGCAAACGGAAAACTAATCTGCCGAACTATTTTCCATCAGTTTCTTCTGGTAATTTTCCCCTCCCTTCTGATATCTGAGGCACTTTTTATAGCAGTGTGATAATTGGTTTCATCTGATTTATGATTAGATGGTCACTTTAATTTTGGTATCATCCTGTATATGGCTATTGCCCCTATTTTTAGGTATTTAATTTGTCGTATATTAATTGAGCTCTCCACGTTGATGGATTTGCACCATTCTGGCAATCGAAGGTCAGCTAATGTTTAAGAGGGGACAACAAATAAATCTGCCATGTACAGCCATCCGAACATTGACCTCAAGCTATTTTGAATAACAACCAGCAATTGTGCGGAACTGTACTAAATTCTCTTGACTGAAAATTGCCCACAGAGCATTGTAACCGTTTTGTTTATACCTGATTTGAATTCAAATCAATTACTGCAGAATTTAAGAGACTTTCATCCTCCACTATAACTAGCCCAATAATAAACTGTTAAGGAATATTTTAAATAGGATTAGTAAAGTCTGTTGACAGTCATTAAAGTTAGAAACTGAAGCTGGACTAAACACAGCTTGCTTATATATATATATATATATGTATATGTGTGTGTGTGTGTGTGTGTGTGTGTGTGTGTGTGTGTGTGTGTTACCACCTAGAAGGCAAGTTAAGTTATAAATAGTGATTTATTTAGTGGTTAAATTATAAACAGGATTACCATGCAAATTAACATGCAACTGTGATCATTAATTATTGACTGCAGAGAAAAGAGCAATTTAAAAAGTACTATTCCTGATTACAAAAAAATACATTGTGCCAGTTGTCATATATAATCTATAAAATTTCATAGCTTTCATATTCCCAGTTATTAAACACACAAAATTCATACACCGTGGAAGACTTATTTATAGGAGAATTATTTATGAGACATGAAAACTTATAGATACGTTATTGGTTCAAATCTAGCCAAGATCTGTAGTGACCAGTATTATACAGTAGCCTATATGAAATACGCTGGTAACCTCAATCTAGTTCCTAATGAACGAATGTCTGCCTCTTAAAAACAAAACAAAAACAAAAAAACCCAGCACAATTGGCACTCTTACTCAGTAGAAAAATGAAGTACAAAAACTGAAGACAGTGTGACCTAGTGGACAGAGCACTGGACTGGGATACAGAAGATCTAGGTTCCAGCTCTGCCACTAGTGTGCGGGTGACCTCGGGCAAGTAACTTCACCTCTGTGCCTCAGCTCCCCATCTGTAAAATGGTACCTCCTTTGTAAAGCACTATGAGATCTACTGATAAAAAGTGCTATTAGACACTGAACTACTTTTTGCCCAGAGGTGGTCCTTTCCAAACATAGTTTAGACACATTGGCAAGGTCGATGTGTGGGATGCTTACATCATTGCGGCTTGTGTTACAACACTTCTGTGAATAGATAAAGTGCTTTAGGTTGGGAGTTTCAGTGCTGTTGAAGTGAGTTTAGACATCTTTCATTAGTTATAAGGAAAAATTAAAATTAATGGAAAATGCATCTGACCCCCCCTAGATAGGGTGACCAGATGATGGGAAGAAAATATCAGGACACATGGGGGGGAGGGGAGGACTGAGCAAAAAAAAAAAAAAAAAAAAAAAGAAAACGGGGGGGGGGGGGGGCTGAAGAAAAAAAAAAAATAAAAGAAAAAGCCACCCGCCCCCCCCAAGATAGGGGGACCAGATGATGGGAAAAAAAAATAAGGAACAGGGGGGGGGAGGGGGGAGGCAAGCAAAAAAAAAAAAAAAAAAAAAAAAAAAAGCGCTGAGTGAGTCCTGCCCCGGCTGAGAAAAAAACAAAAACCACAGTGCCGGCGGATATCGGGACAAAATGCGTCCCGACCAAAGATCAATCAGAACGCGGGACAGACACCGGAATATCGGGACGGTCCCGATAAAATCAGGATGTCTGGTCACCCTACCCCTAGACAAGTTTGAAAGTTCCAACCAGAGTCTCCAGACCTAACATTTGGGCCAAACAAGGAAAGAAGATTACATTAATGAAAATAACTTCTGGAGACAAGCGAAAATTGACCATGTCATAGAAAAAGAGGGTTTAAGGAGACAATTCATGCATAACCCATTTGTGCCTATATTAAAGACGACACCATGTGTATCTACGAACGTGCCAGTTTATGGACTGTGTTTCAGCTGTATTTGAATTTTCTAGTATTTGCCAGTTCATAGAAGATCTTTAATTTTAGATTTTGACATTTTTGGAGGGTAAATGCACATAAGTGATTGCCTGACTCATTATATTAAAAGGTGTTGACTTTAATTGATGTGGACATGAAAACAAGACGACATGCACACCACATTATACTAAAGTGTGGAGGCTGCAAGTTTATTTAACAAATACCTAACTGGGGCAAATTACCCCAAACTACTCAGCAGGGCTATTTCAGTGCAGATCTCAAATGGGCACCAATGACCCCTGCTGCATTACTAACCAGAGGATGAGGGTGAAGGCAGTTGCCCTGCGGCCTGCCAAAGGAGCCTGTCAAGATGCCATAGTCCTGACCTCTCCTCTCCTCACCAGCTGTGCCAAACATTGAGGTATGCCCCCTCACCATGCCATGCGAGTGCCCAGGACAAATGCAAGAACAACCCACTGGGATCTAGAACTCCCAAATGAACCTTACTAAATTGGCAAACAACACTGGAACCTAAAGTTGCGACAACCGTAATTTAATGAACAACTTCTCCTCCTCCCCACAACTAGACCACTTGGATGCGGTGGTCCCACACAACAGCTTGCTAATTTTGTCATTGAGAAAAAGCCTTTTCAGACCTATAACTGGTGATCAGCCGTTCCTGTCATCCCAGGATGTCCAGGATACCTAATATAAGGATGGGAAGAGTGGGGCTGAATCGGTGAGTCTGCAATGGCTCCCCTGGAAAATTTCCCATACTTTCCTTTCACCCTCCCAAAGACAGAAGCAGACCTGCATCACCTCCACTGCCTACTGGCAGTAGTGGTGGGTGGGAGAAGCCCAAGTACCCAGACATGCCATGAGTCACCCCCTCCCCACACCATGAGGAAGGAGCAGGAAAAAGGGGGAAAACCAGCAACTCTCAACTGGGGAAGAGGAGGAAGGGGGAAAAAGGAATAATGCTTCCAGGCCAATACCATTGCCCACCCCGAAAAAGAGGTCTACATGACTTCCAGTCTCGCCAAAGCCAAAACTCAGCTAGCAGAGTGAGCATTTATTAACAGATTAAGCTATTTGAGGGATAGTTCTCAATTAATAGTGAGTTATAGGACTAAATAGCTGCTCAGAGACAGAGTTTAACTTTGGATTTAAGGACACATTTCTATCTCCAACTGATATTTCTAGGACATTGCTCATACCCATTACTCAGATGCTTTTCATGATTGATTATATATAGAGAAAATCGAAAAATATTTAGAACTCTCATAATAAACTTTCAGAAATACTTGCAACAAATATTTTGTACTCATTTAAAGAGAACTGTTCTTACATCTAGTAATTGAAATAGTCATAATGATCCACTTTTAGTTAAAACGTGAACAATCTGTTAAACTAACAGAGTTTTAAGTTGTCATTTTGTCCTGGCACAACCATTACAGAAATAAGGAAGATGAGTGCAAGTTTAAGCCCCAGGACTGAATAACTTACTTTGTTAGAGGAACAGAACATATTATAGAATAAGTTAACCGAAGAAAAAGATTATGAGTGAGGCTTCACTTTTGTCAACAATAGTACAGACTGTAAGACTGTAAATTCTGGAGAAATTAGGTATTACATTCCTATGTATTCATTAAAAAACTTCCTGTGATCTTATAGAATCTTATGCTACACAACTGCTTTAAAAGAACCTTATGACATGGGGATATAATAAGGACAATAGGTAATTAATCTCTAGGATGCTATTCCAGAACTTCAGATGTTATGCCTTTTATGAATTTATGCTTCTGGGGACAAAACAGAGCTTGAACTTCAGCTATGTCTTGACATATACTCAAGATGTTAACTGAAATCAATAATACATGAGGATTAGCTATGTGGTCTCTGATATGAATCAGTACTAGTCTCACTACTTGCAGCTCTAGGGGAAAAAATATATATTTCTGAGCACTCTGATACCAGTTACTTTCCAGGAGCCAAATGATCTCGGAAATGCATGCTCCATGTTAAGTTTTCTTCCACAATGAGTTATTCTATCTACAATTCTTTGACTGAGAGTTCCTTGTTTCAGCAACCAGCTGTGATACTGGATTAAGAACTGAAACTTTCTGATATGGGCTGCTCTGAGTGATACTGTGTGTGTAGAAGCACATCCACCTTCCATGGCTCCAACCTCAGGTGCCTGTGGGCTACCACATTTCAGTCTACAGATCTAGCCACAAAAATCCAGCAAAGAAAGATGCATTTAGCTACGTGCTCTTTTCCTGTTAAGCTTTTGTTTGATGGAATTTTTCAAGAACAAACCTTAGACCTACGATCGCAATTACTTGCCAGAAAGATTCCACTGCACAGGCCAGTCAGCCCTTACAGACCTTGGGTTCCAAATCACCTCCAGCACTAAGAGAAAAGGGAACCTGCTACTTGTCATAAAGGCTGTCTAGGAGTTCCAATTATCTCAAGGACACAAGGAGAAAGACAAACAGCTATGAGACTGGACTGAGGGCGTTAACAGGCAAAAAATAGAAACTGACTACCGTATATAAGGGAAACATGGCAGTTGACATGAATTTGCTGTCAAAAACAAAACTGAAAAATGAGAGAAATACCGTTTCTTCTGTAATCTTTTTCATTTACAATAATCTTTGGTATTACTTTAACATTTGTAGGTAAAAACTTTTCAGACAGTAGGATGGGATCTAAGCTCATGACCTTTAGCTTATTTTGCAAAATTTTCCTGATACATCTGTGGTTCTGAGAAGTAAAAAAGGCAGAATCCCACATTCAAAGGGAAAAAAAGTTGTGGACATTTTCAGAAAAAAAAGTGCACAGGTTATTCATTGAGGAAGATGAATAGCATTTGTAATCCCTGTGAAAACAGTTTCTTCTCACCATGTTCACCTCATAAACCTTGTCCTCCCAACAGTTATAACTCTGTCTCAACACCAGGTAAGAATGGTAAGTCATCAAGATTGATGAGCCAGATATTTTCTTTAAAACAATCTTGGATCAGGCCATCCAGTACTGGAATTAGGTCTTTAAAAGCTAAGAGGAGAAGAAGCTTCTCACGTGTGATTTGAAAAAAACCCAATTAGGTTCTACACTGCAGTGTCAGTGTTTAAGCACTTCCATGGTCTAGTGTGGAAGCTAGATCCTTCTGTTAACATACAACTGCTGCATAAGTGCCCTTATTCAGATTGAAATGATGAAGGTAGGAGAGAAGAAAGACTCCAACACAAGCTTGCTGTTGGTTCTGAATCTCATATCTATAATAGCATGGGAAGGAGTGGGCAGAGGACCTTTTCCTGTGAATTAATTTTTTTATTGAGAACACATTCGAAATTAAATGCAAAAGAATCGGTAATGAAATTAAAGCAGTATTTTTTCCGCAATACTGAACTCAAAAGTAAAAAGACTCCAAAAAATATGGTTGCTCCTATGTGCCCCCCTGCAATTCTGCCTGTGTCTGTTGTATTTTCTACCCTCTTTCTTTTAAGAAAGAGTAATGTTAATTAACGTTTATCAGCACAAGCAAGAGATTTATAGACTGCACAATGTGCACAGCAGGAAAACCTCAATGGTGCAAATTTCCTGACCCGAGTGACTGCAGTCCTTAACGTTACATTAATACTAAGATTTTTATTCATTGAACATACTAGCATATTAACAAGCACTTTTCAGTAACAGGGAACTTACTAACCAAACTAGAAAAGGAGAACTTATTAAAAACGTCTAGACAATTTTAATATACGTGAGTTAACTGCAAAGGTGCTTCAATATTTGGATGTTGATTTCACAGATATTTGGAAGGTGATAATATTCCTTGCAAAATAACTTTATTTTTGGATCAAAACTCCTGTAGTGCATGTTTTTCAGATGCCAAAGAACTTCGTTTCCAAATTCTAGACAGTCTTTAAGCTTGTAAAAGGAGATAACTAGGCATTCAGTGCTTCACTACTGGAAGGGGTACAATCTTTACATAGCCACAAAATCAATTGCCATTTTCAGAATAAGCAACATAACTGAGAAGACAGCTTTCTAAACATAAAACATACTGCACGCTGTATCATTCCCCAAGTATGGCAACAAGAGAAAGTCTTAACATAAAATGATTCTCCTCCTTCTCCCAGGTGGTAGTAACAACAACCCCCAAACCACATTTTACAGTTGTGCTTCATCAGTGATAGAATGTTGGCCAATATGAGTTTTGTTCATTTACTACACCTTTGATTGATATGGCTTCACCAGCTTCCTTCCCCTACAATTCTGCAACTTTGCAGCACCACCTCCTGTTTATAGCATTTGTATGTACCTCGTATTTTAGAAAAAATATAAATGAGTGCTATTTTTCATATTTCTTAACCCATAAAGCCAGGCTTCCATAGGACCATGAGATCAAAGGTACAGGACTCAAGGAAATGTTATAAAATATATTTTATAAACTTCTGAAGTTTACTTAAAATAGCTTTCCTATACATAGTAAGGTCACTATTTAAGGTCTAGTCTCAGAACTTAACAACTTAAGCATTAAGTCATTTAAAAGAGGGGATTCATAGATTTCTAAAGTAACAGACTCTATTCATAGCTGTGATTTACAATGATATATCCACATTTAAACTTGTAAATGCTCAAAGACTGACTATCCATCCTACAATTTGATTTTTGAAAGGGAAATGTGACTAAAGGGCAAGAGAAATTGTTATTTATACAAATCTACAGTACAAGATAAAGATCTCAAACATACAAAAAACAATACCATAAATTGGTCAATGGATTTAGAAATTCTTGTCAAAGAAACTTTTTTTCCTGTATGTATCTATGCAGGTTGGTTCTCCTAGGGCAAGGCCACTGGTACTACTTACTCCAGAAGCTGATCAAAATGTGGCTAGGGCCTGGCTGTACTTCCTACATATCCTTGGGAGACTAAAGCAACTTTAGTAACACTGGTGCATAGTAATTCTGTATTGGCAACTTTGATGGTGCTTGTGACTAATTATTCTTCTGGCACCGGTACAATATTTATAGGAGGACTAGATTGTAGTACCCTTATTCATAAAGAGTAACTCCTAGTGGTTTCAACTACTCTTAGAGTAAGGCAGTATTCAACTTGCGTAATATCACATCACAATCTGCCCTTAAACTGCAAACACTCGAGGACAGGGGCCATCTCTTAAACTGTGTTAGCACAGTGCCCAACAGAACCAGGTGCCAATCTTGATTGGAGCCTTTGGATGTTATAATAATTACTGACATTCTTTCAATCCCTTCTCTTCCCCAAGGAAGTACGTTTCCATATTTTACTTTGTCATCTGTGATCTCTCAGGTACTTCAAGTAAATACCAGTAATGTCTGAGGTACTTTGGGACTATCCAACTCCACAATACAGCAGAGTCATAGCAGGATAAAGACATTTGCCATCGGTGACATATATAGCAATTTCCTACATATCCTTGGGAGAACTTAAGTATCTTTGGGGGTCTATTGTAGTAAATGCAAAATGTATGCATTTTTGTGAGCTGGAATTGCACGTAGCCTCTCTAGGGGGAGATGTGATGTGAGGCCTCGTCGTTCACAAGACTATATTGAAAATGTGTCAGACAAGAACAGGCTTTTGGGAATAGGGGAGAAGTGGATTTTTGGGGGAATACACAGGGAGAGGTTAATGCATACGCCCCCACTTGTTCCACCAAGCCTTTTGAAGCTATGCCCTCAAAAGTGCATCACTATCTGCTGATTACCTGTTCCCAGAGACTAGACCAAAGGCCCCAGCTGTATAAAGAAACAGATGAACTGCCCAGCCTGCACTCTGGTTCAGAGTCTGAGACAGTTATGAACTTGTAACTATGAGGAAAAGCCAGTTGTGGGGTTTGAAGGACTGACACCTACCATAGCTTGAGGTGAGGTTGGGGTGACATCTGGTAAGTTTTTTAGCATGCATGTAGGTTCTTTTGTTGTTTTTAAATGTTTTCTCTGTAATGCTTTCGCCTCAAGAATAAATGTACTTGCTTAACAAAAGTTGTGTGGTAACTTGTGTCTGTGGGCAATTACACTGTTCCTAGTCTCTAGAAGGAAAGCAAAGCACAAACGCTGGCCTGTTTAGGCAGTCTGGCTTGCTGAGAATATCACAGAGTCAGCAGGGAACTTTGCAGCCTGGAAAAACCCTGGTCCCAAGGGAATGAGATGCGGATCTTCGTCCAAGAGAGGTGATGGCTGGGAGACAGAAGCTTAAACTGGGTGCCCTGGTTGGACCATAGAGGAGGCATACTTGCCCTGAACCTGTGACACCAGCTTCTAGCTATCATCTGTTCTGAAGCACACTGGTTGCTTGGATGTCATTCTGGGCAATGGTTTTGTATGCCGGACAACCACCAAATGATTTTGTCTGCCTTTCAGTTGTATTTTTAAGCAAATTATTTGCTTAGGTTTGAATAACTGAGGTCTTGTGGGAAGTCAAGTCCTTGTTCGTGAACCCATTTGCCTCTGTGGTGAGGAAGTTAGTTCTTTTATTAATGTATTTTTAGGATCCAACCAAACTAGTTACTGATCTTTAGGGTCACAGTCAGCGAGCCTGAGTAGCACTCTCATCTATCATGTTACTCTGTGGGTATTCTGCCGAGAATGTGAGATGTTCATACTAGTAAATCTGGACGTGCAATATGGAGTAGTGTCATTGCCTGCAGGTAAAGTGCTCTGTTTGCAGTAGGGTCTTAATCAGGTGCCACTTTTCTGCAAGGTTTCCTTGCAAATCCAGTGGACTCTGATGAACAATAGTTTCAACATTGGGTTTCATGCAACTTCTAATACCATATAATGTTTAATAAGCTCTGAAATGTCAGGTTTGTCAGTGAAGAAGGCAAAAGACTTCTCATTAACTGCAAAAATACTCAGCATGGTCTGAGTCTGTTCAGGTTTGTAGAAGCAGAGTTTGCCTTTGGGAATACCCACTGTTTAACACCAACATAAGCATAATCACTCCTATTTTATTCCTACAGTCACACAATACCTGCTTGATACCAACACTTACATGATTTAAAAGCAAGAAAGGTGTAAACCCCAAATTTTCACAGAAAGTTTCTTATGGACTGTGCCGGGGGGGGGGGGGGGGGGGGGGGGGGGGGGAGGGTGAGGTATAGAAATTTTTATTCCATCAAGCATCAAGAGTGTTCTACTCACAAAGTGTGTTATTGAGGCACCAGAGTCAGATAGAATTGTGTGACTAATTGGTAATCAGGGATTTTCTAAAACCTCCAACTGCTGGTCAAACCAGAACCCATTTCAGTTTTCTTTGAGCACAGACCTATGAGATATTAGTGTCTGATCTAGATGTTTGGGAAATTAAACTATTGCTATGAGATACTGCATACACAGAGGTTCTTGCTAGCCCTCCAGTACCAGATTACTTTTCCAGTGCCATGTACTATGCATCCAGATAAGTCTCAAGACCATAATAGGACATCCCCTTTTAGAAAATTTTCTAAGGGTTATCCTTAAAAAAAGTTATTCTTCTAATTTACCAGATAAGGTAAGGATTACAGTACAGTAGATTAGTTTGTCCTGGTGAGCTACATACAAAGACTACACTGTCCAGGAATAGAACCCAGAATGCTCTACAATATGCACTGCCATTCTCTCTTAATATTCAAATGAAGGAGATCACGTCGTAAAAAAGAAAGGCGGTCAAGCTGGCAATGACAGAACTTACTGCAAAGTATTGTTTTAGGGTGGACATTAGCCAGTCAGCTTTGAGTCTTTTAGCGGAACAAAGACAGACAATGACAACGCAGAAACTTAACACAAGCCAATATTAACCTTTTGCTTTAAAATTTTTGCATTTAAACTTCTTTTCTGGCTTACACACTTCCTATTTTCCAGTGTTAAGCAGAGCACAAGTCAAGAAAATACTAAAGAAGATTCTATAGGAATGCATTAAACATCCTATAAAATAGCCCACAATAATTCTACAGAATTCTCTTATTTTCTCCATTGCTTACCTAGCCATTTGAAATTTGGATATGTAAACAACATCTGTGCAAATAAAGATTAACTTTACAAGAAAAAGGACAATGGATGTCCTGATAGAGGAGGGAAAAAGACTAAAGAACACAAATTTCAGACACTCATCAAAACTGTAGGCCTCAGTAAACTCTAGTGGTTAGAATTCTGAATGCAGGAACTCATAACGTTTAGTAGAAAAGGAAAAAGAACGAATCAATCATCAGAATCTGTGGCGCAAGGTTTATTTTAAAAATAGCCTTGAGCTATATCCCATAGACCTCCTCTTTGTCTAAATCAAAATCTCACACAGGGCACTGTAACTTGTCTTACTTTTACAGGAGCTCATTAATTAAGGATGCTTCCATATATGCTACCCTGAGTACTCTACTGTGGCTGCCAATAAATGCTTTGACATGGCTGTTCAATGAAACTCTGTTGTTTCTTTGGGGCCCTCTCATGAAGTGTAATCTTTGCAGACAGAGCTAAAGAGAAGCTGCCCCCCATACACCCTTCATGTGAAAAAACCAGCTACACTGTAAATATCATAGCTGTGAGTAATGCATAGAATTGGGGTGAACGCACCTTTATTGACTACAACTTCATTTTCTCATTTTTCTGAACAAAGCAGACTCAAGTACACAAATGATATAACTGCTACTGAGAGCAACCCCATTTTCAGAGACTAAAAAAACTGATGCAACGGAGAAAGTCAACAAAAACGGAAGGATAAACAGACTGAGGCCTATAATGAGCCATTTTATGTAAATCCTTCAGCATTTCTGAAACTACGCATTTCTTTTGGCTTTTGTGTGTCACAGGATAAAAAGTCATCTCCAATCACATACAGGGCTGAGATTATATACACTAAATTTGGGGTAATTCTATATTAGACCTCAATCAGACAGTTAAAGATCAATTGATCGTTGATCTAAAAACCAACAACAGTGGTTTCCTAGGTTATGATCACTTGTACCTAATTACATTTATTACATGTAAGTAATCTATAATCCTAGCCAGTAATATTATGTACACACACACACACACACACAGTGCTTTAAAAAGAGCACATTTCCCAAAGTTGTCAATTTTGTTCATCATTTTCAAGAAGAAAACATATAAAACAGCATGAATTATTGATTATTGGGAGCTGTTTAAAAATATTTTTCTAGATACTCAAACCATTTCCACAATCAAAAGAAGGCTTCTTCTATTAAAAAACTATCCTGGTTAAAAATGGAAATGAAAGGGACAATAAACATTTTTTAAAATAATAAATGAAAAAATGAAATGAAAAAAGGGGAAGTTGACAGCAATGACTATAAATTAACCATAATAAATACAGACAATTGATAAGAAAAATGCAAACAACTCTATGGCCAGCATGGTTAAGGACAAAAAGAAGGGATTTATAAAAAAAAAAAAAATCTATCAAACAATTCTAGAAATAGAATAGGTCCATTACTAGATAGCGATGAACTAAATGTCAATAATAATGCAGAAACGGCAGTAGTGTTATACAGTATAAAAATTTCTGTTCTGTATTTTGGAAAGAAGCTGAATGATGTAGTTGCTACTTATGGTCATAATAAAATACTTGCTATTCCAACAATAACTAGGCAGGATGTTAAACAGCAACGGCTAAGTTAAACATATTTAGATCTGAAGTACCAGACAACTTGCCCCCAAGAAAATATATATATTTTTTAAGTTGACTAAGATGCTCTGTGAGCCACTGAGGTTGATTATTTAAGTAATCTTGGAATACTGGGGAAGTTCTGGAGGAATGGAAAGAAGCTAATATTGTGCCAATTTTTAAACTGTGTAAATGGAATGACCCAGGTAGTTATCAATTAGTTTGATGTGACCCCAGGCAAAATTGATGGAAGGGCCGATACAGGATGCAATCAAAGTATTGAAGGCTGCAGCATAATTAATGCCAGTTAAAGTTTTATGGAAAATAGGTCTTGTTAAACAAACTTGACATTGTTTTTTGATGAGAGAGTTTGGTTGATAAAGGCAACTGCATTAGTATAGTTAGACTTCTCTACTAAGCCATTTTTCTTAGTGCCATGTGACATGACTTTCTGAACATAAAATAAGCACTATTAAAAAATCTAAACAATGTAGCACATATTAAATGGACTAAAAACTGGCTGATAAGATTTTAAAAAAACCAACTGTAAACGTGGAATGATCATCAGTGGGGTATTTTTAGTGGTCCCTCACAGGGGTCCGCTCTTCGCCCAATGCTAAGCAATATCTTTATCAATGATATGCAAGTAAAGCTGGCAGATGACACAGAAGTTGTTGGAGAGATAAATTATAAGGATAGGTTCATTCCATACAATGATCTGGATCACTTAAACAACCTATGGTTTAATACAGCAAAATGCAATGTACTTTCACAGAATGGTGGACTGTATTTTGGAGAGGAATGTTACTGTAAGATCAGCTGAACGTGATCTTCCAATGCAGCATGATGGCTAAGAAAGCCAGCATGATCCTTGGATGTATATGCAGGGGAATACAGAATAAAGGGAGTAGGGAATAAGAGTAGGGAGAAATTATTACTACAGAATACGTTAGAGAGACTGTTACTGGAATACTATGTCCAGTTCTCTTGTCCACATCTAAGATGATATTGGCAAATTGAAAAGGGTTCGGAAAAAAAAAATCTAAGAATGATTTAAGGTCTAATCTGCCTTACAGATTCTATTTATCCTAGAGAAGGTGAAGAAGTGATTTGGTCATGATCTGTAAGTACCCACATGGGCAAAGATCTCTGATAGTAGAAGGCTCTTTAATTTAGCAAACAAAGTCATAAGTAATATTGTTACTTATATTGATCCAATGTTAGACAAAATTTTAACAAGGAAGGTAATTAATCATTGGCACAACCTACCTAGGGATGTGAAGGATTCTCTGTCACTTAGCTGCCTGACTCTTATTGATTTTCATGGACACTTGGGACCTAACTTCCTTTGAGGATCCGGGCTCTAGTCTTTACATTAAGATTGGATATTTTAAGTTATGCCATAGGTCAGCCAGAAGTTATGGGGGCTTGAAATAGGTGAAATTCTATGGCCAAATGTTATATTGAATGTCAAGGTAGATGATTGTAATGGTCCCTGCTGCTTTAAAATCTAAAACTAAATGTTATGCAGTTTTTTGGATGTGAACATAGGACCTGAACCTACAAATAGTTGCTCCTTCAAGTATGCTTCCTCCCACACATGAATGAAATCCCCCTCAGTGCAGAGGGACGGCATAAGGCTTTCCCACCACTTACATTCTCAAAATAAGGATTAAGTGGGATTTAAGACATTGTGTAGGCCCCCTGCACAAGGGTGAATTTCAGCCATATCTGTGGAAGAAAGCTAGTCATACTAGTACCTTTGCAGGATTAGGTTTGTAAACAACAGATCTATTTAAAAATAAACTATTCTTAAAGTACACACAGCAGTAAGTACTACCTGCATGCACACAAAATATGTAATTACTATTTTTCCTAGTTTACACAAATCTGATATTCCAATAAAGATATTAAAAATGAAGCTTCACTATACTTTTCAGAAAATGAAGATATGAATTACACTCTCTAGGTTTCAACAGTAAAAGCTTGCTAGTCAAATCAGTTTAATATCGCATTATTCTCGTATGCAGTTCTTACCCACCAAAGCTTAAATGTACCATAAAGAAAAGAAAATAACTTCTATTGCTAAACCTGTGAATATAAAATCAGCTCTTTGATTATACAGCTTTTAAGATTTGATCAAAATGATTTATTTCTTCTCTTTGTATCTACACTAAAAAAATGGATATTCTGATCTAATGTAAATATTAAATAAAACCATATACAATAAAAATAAAATGATTTGCTTCCATTTCATCCATACTTAAATTACAAATTTATACCAAATAAATATTCAATTAACAACTGAAGAAAAAGGCAAGAATGTGCAACAGACTGTTCTTCATGTGTCACTCTTAAGTACTAACTAGATTATTAAAAGGAGAAAGGATTCCTATTAAGATCTCTCAGTCTAGAAACCACTGTTCCATAAATCTAATATGGATTCCTGTCTGATATATCAATTCAGAGTTGGTTTCTCCCCCCACCCCCCGCATAGTTACCTGCTGAAATATTCGCTTAATTTTAAATCTTTCAACCTTGAATTTTGATTTCATTTTTTTTATAACAAAACACTAGATTGTTAGTCACTAACTTGGAATTCCAGTTAGACTACAAACAATCAGTACTCCGATAATAAAATTTCAATCTGCCTGCAAATGCGAGGTTTAACACATCACTTAAAGAGGAACGAATAAAATTGTATTAGTAAAACATTCCAGACATAGTTTCATTTTTATAGTAGGTATCCTTTAGTTTAATGAGGACATTGCCACTACAATTATGATGCACTATCAGATATATTTCACACATGTGCACATACGCACACTAGTTCAAATATGAATTGTTTTGGGGAAGTTTAATGGCCTACACTAAGCAGGAAGTCAGACTAGAGGACCACAGTGCTTCATACTGACCTTAAAATCTATACTTCTCTGCTAAACCTTTGCAAAGCTGGCAATGTAATTATGCATTGTTAAACTAGTTCTTAATTATACCCTAATTAAGAGTTCAGGGGTTACATTTAAAAAAAATATATATGAGAGAGTATACCCTAGATGTATTTATAAAAAACTATACCTTATACAAATGAAAGGATCTATTTCTGTTTGAAAATGAAGTTACTAAAAGAGCAATTGTCACACATTTTCCCAAAAGTTTCCAATAGCAAAATTAAGCCTATAAATAGGGTATCCGAGAATTTTTGGATTAAGTATCCATCAATAAAATAAGAAGTTAATTTTAGTCACTCTACAGTATTTGTGTACAACCATACAGCTGTTTCAGATGTAAGGGAAAATTCCTATTTTAGCAAAATTAACATCAAGAGAGACTAACAGCCGTAGAAGCAAGAGAACTATTACACAAGCCAGACATGGGAACAAGGAAATAGCTTCCTAATGGCATCAGCATGAGTGTAATTACACTAGATATTATATTCTGTGTTTTTATAGCATCTTCCATCTAAGGATCTCAGAGCACTGAACATTAAGAAAATTAAACCTTGAAACCCTCCTATGAAGCAGATGTGGTGTGACCCATATTTTACACAGGGGAAACAAAGGCGGAGAGGTTAGGGTTAGGGTGTTGGTCACCCAGCAAGTCACTGAGAGGGTGAACAGAGCGGGTACCTTGTTCTGACTCTTTCTTGCAAACATATTGATTTACAATCCTCCAACATATATTATACATAAAAGCAATTTTTTTCATGTCTATACATATTTATACAATGTAATCAATGTATAAGAGCTGTAAAAATCCAATTGCTCAATATAATTACACTCATCAAGTCAGCTTGATCACTGAGGTGGTTTGGAACTATGACTTCGCTGTAAGTGTCATGGAAAACTATCCAGACATCATCATTTGGTGCCCTCTTGCATTAGTAATTTACTCTTTTCTTATTCATTTTTTCCACTTGGGCAGGTACTACAGTGTAATAATGCATACAGATATCAAAAACGAAAGAATTGAAAGGACAAGTTGCACAATTCCTCTAATTATAAAAGTCAAATAGGAAACAAATTCCCTATATGATGGATTATCAATGCTAACAAGAGTTATGTGAAATCTAGAATACCCAAGTGATTAATGTGTACATTATAATCTCCAGCTCTTGCCCATTCTCAATCTGAAAAGTCATTCTTGCATTTTCCATCAATTTTATTTGTGCTGTATCAGAAGAGGAAATATATATTCTTTTCAGATCACTACATCTGTCAGAACAGGCTACAAACCAACTTCACTGCACTGAAGTATGGATTAAGGCCCTGATTCATTAAGGCACCCTCCCTCTTCAGGGCAGTATTTAAATGTGTATTTTACTGAACTGGGGTCTAGAAGTTGATTTAACTCATTATGAAGCTTGTTAAGAAACCAAGTTATGGTTTTGTACAGTATTAATTATCCTACAGTTGTTACACCTCTTCAGAATCTCCTAAGCAATTCTTTTAAGTCATTTTGTCAACCTGTTATCTCCCTTTTAGGAAATTAGCCATTGTTCACGATCAATCAAAGCTGCCTGTGAATAGCCCCTGTGAAAATTGACCACTTAAAGACAGAAAATTTAGTGCTGACACTTCTACAGATCTTAAAAAAAAAAAAAAAAAAAAAAAAAAAGGCACTCTAAATAGCAGGTTATCTGCCAAATGCCTAGCACTACCAGAACAAAATCTTAAAAACAAACTAGCTAAAGACCCATCACACCAGTAATTCCCATTTTTTAAGTATCTTTGCATGTTTAAGCACATAAATTGATATGTACTTACTACTGTAAATTAGAAGTCAATGATCTACTAGGTATCATAGTAGTTACATACCTCAAGTAAATATACAGTATATAAAATGTACTCAAAGCTCAGAGGGGCATGTACATTTGTTGTGTAGCCTGAAAAATCTATTCAGTCTATTCTTTCACGGATACATAGGGAGTTCTTTTGCATATACTTTAATTGCATGACCATGGGAGTTACAAACTTAAATTGTCTTTATATTCAAGACAGAATAGAACCCTATATCTTTCATTTCATCTATGCAGAATTTGTTTTGTATTCCAACTCCAAAGTCTGACAAATACAGATACACCTCTGAGAGGGGGAAAACAGATAAGTCAGCACAGAAAACATGAACCATCAGAAGAAAAATCTGAACACTAACACATATGCATATACTGTGTGAACAGTATTGTTTTTAGTTTGTAGATTCATGTTGCAAAACGAACAGGAGTACTTGTGGTACCTTAGAGTCTAAGGTGCCACAAGTACTCCTGTTCTTTTTGCTGATACAGACTAACACGGCTGCTACTCTGAAACCTGTCATGTTGCAAAACATATCTGGAAACAAAGCATTAACTGTGCTGACAATATAACAAGTGATGTTCTATTTGAAACAAAAGTTGTTATGGAAGCATCCTCCAAACTATCATGGCCTGTGTCACAGCAATAAACCAGTCAAAAACAAACAAACAAAACAAACAAACCACTCAGTACTTCTTCCTACTGGTCTTTAACAATCCTCTGCTATCTGGCCATATCTACCAAATATAAAATCTGGCACGGAGGCTTTTTTGTGGATGCAATTAAAGGACATAAAGTAGTTTACCTTTTGTATAAAATTAATTCAGACATCAATAAAATCTCTTTATTGTCTAGAAATTAATTCTCATTTAGAATATTTTGTCACCCATAATTTATACTGTGCTATTGAATTTTAGTGACCCTTCAACATATATTTTTTAAAGTTACTGTATAGAATTAGTAATCTATGCAGCTACCCCAAATCAGAAGTAGAATCAACCACCAGGAGTTTCTCGCATAGTATATTTTCAAACTAAAACCGAAAGCTCCACCCAAAACATTTGAATATCTGTGTTATTACTTTCCTAAAATGTTGCATGAAACCAAAATACAGCATCCTCTGCACTACTGGTCATAAGCATATTTTACAGTATTTCAAGGTAAGTTTTTCAAAATAAAACACGGTATTTCCCCCCACCAGAACACACAATCAAATTCCATGTTTTCCTACCTCAATCAGGAAGTCTCCAGTTCTCAAGCCAGCTTGCCATGCTACTCCCCCTTCGTCCACAGATTCCAGGTACTGCAAAGCAGGAAAGGCTGGAGTTGGGGTGAATTCTTCAATAGGTGTATCAGCTTTGAAAATAAAATGTCATATTACAAATAAATAACACAACATTTGCAACTATAATTTTACTGAAAGAAGACTATTTATCATTATGATTTATGTAAGGCCAAAAACATACTAAGTGCTAAAAGTAAACGAGGCCTCTGCCTCACAGATAATCTAGATACAGGCAATCCCTTGGCCTTGGTACTCTACAGTTCTCCATTTTTGAGAAGTATATTCCCTTTTATTGCCACATAAAGCAATCAAAATGTGTAACAGTAGTTCAATTTTGATAGTGAATGTCAAGGCCTTTTGGAAATGTAGTATATGTTAAAATGCCCATCTCATTCTCTGAAAGAACTGACTAACGTGGTTTATGATCTATAGCTGTAAGGAAAAGTCTTACCAACATTAAATGAAAATGTCAAAATCAAGCTAAGTTATTATATTTATTTGCGTCTCAAAACATGAGCAGAAGCAATATCAGTTTCTACAGCAAGAGAAGGCACAGCAGCTGGTAGGAGCCCTGTATCAGAAAAGATTTAGGATTAGTAAGGGCATTGGATCTTTCACCTGAGGAACTCAGACTTGTGTGTGTGAGAGCATGAGAGTGACTGAGAAATACAGAGGGTGTAACCTCTGTTTGCTGCATAGACAACTCATGCCAGTTAATCAACAAACTGGTAAAGACATGATCTTTCCTGGGGGTCCCCACACACATGAATTTAACCAGGAGGACAGAACAAATGCTTTTACTGCTATTAAAAAAAGAAAGATCGTATTAATAATTTTAGTGAGGGAAGATAAAAATGGTGTCCCCAGAAGGAGGGTGTGGAATATCCTTCATGACCACATGTGGGCAAGCCTTGGAGCCAGGCAGGGCAAGGGAGAACCCATAGAAAAACTGAGGGGGAGCAAGAGATGGGACATACCATCAATATATTTTTTAAACATAAAAGGAGTAAAATTTACGGTCACTGAAGCTTAAGTTAAAAAGCAGAGCACTAAATGTAAGGCTTTACTCTTAAGAATCCTCTAAAAGTAGATTTTAGTCTAAGAAAAAGGTTAACATTTTAACATATGGAGAAAAGCAGTTTTTAGAACACACTACAGGCCATGCAACATATGTGCAGCTTCTGAAGAAATAAAAAAGGATCATATTTTCATACTAAAATTGTGCCAATGTCACCTTGCACAAGGTCCACACCTATTTTAAGCAAAACCCTAACCGGCCTTTTTTATTTGCTATTCATAGACATAATTTTAATAGACTGACATTTGAAATACACAAGGTAAGAATTTTTTTCATCTGAAGCAAGACACCTGTAGTTTGGCTTAGATAGATAACAGAATAGGTACATGGCAAAATGTTGCAATTGCCCTGGAAATAAAAATAAAACTAAAACTTTCTTCCCCAAGGAAGATTATAAATGAGACAGCTCTGTACAAAATCCAAACTGCTCAAACAGAAACCACTAAAATCCATCTGAGTAGCACAGCATACAGCAAACACTGTTGTCTAGCAACCAAGTGCACCAAGAATAATTTGTTTATTTAGAGGTGTGTGTGTGTGTGTATATATATATATATATTATATTTTTACACATGCACACAGAGACACAGAAAAATACATACCTTTTGCCCCTCTGAGCACAAATCCAAATCCTTCATTGTCTTTTTTCTGCAGGACCACTGCCTTTTCTTCTATAATGCAGTCACTGTAGAGAGAATTCCGAGGATAGCGACCATTATTACATCCCTTCATCACCACTGTAGTAGCTGCTCCTCCAGTGTGCAGGTTCATCATCATCACAGCCAGTTAATCAAATAATATTGCAGTAACCAAGCATGGAAAAAAAAATAACAGCAAACAATGTGGGGAAAGACAAAAGACAAAGCTTAATGGTAAAAGAGAACATGACAATGCAACTTAAAGGGAATGAAAAGGCAGAGAGAGGAGAGAAAGAGGAAGAAATCATGCATGGTGGTTTGTGTTCTATATGAATGACTGAACGAATGTGTGATCATGTCATCTGTGGGTTAGCTAGGATTCTAAAAGAAAAGAAAGTAAGTGAGCTGAATGACAATATCATTAATAAACTCCTCAATCATGGATGTACCAGATACATCTTCTAGTGAAGCCAAAATGAAACCAACCAGAAGAAAAATGAGGCAGCATTTTAAAATTTAAATTAGATCTGTTTTCTGTATTAGCCAGCTAAAAAGGCACAAATATAGTCAGAAAGCTATGCCTTGCATCAAAAGCCCTTTTTCAATCCTATTGAATGTTGCATGCTGCAAGAATCCCACATGATCATCTGACAACCGACAATGCTAACAACGTGCAGCTGCCTTGGCGTCATCAAGCACAAATCTCCACAGCATCAAGAATCTGCATAACTGAAATAGTAACAAGGCAAGTGCAATCATGAAAACAAATTTTTAAAAAATATTTCATATTCCTTGCAAAACAGAGAAATGCTATAAAACAGGGAGATAGTAAAAAGAACTCCATGCAGACAGTATTTACTTAAAGAAAATGTAGCTTTAAGATTCTTGCTCACGTTATCAAAGAAAAAAGTAGACACTGTATGAAGAAAATGCAGTTTTGCAAAATAAGCAAATAAAAACAGGCTTCGCTTAGATATTTTTTAAAATATGCAAGCCTAGCTACAAAGATTTAAGGGGCCTGAACTTTTTTTCTCACCTTTCTTTCATTAGTACAAGGTAATTAGAATTAGGTTAATAAGAGGTGAATACAAGGTAAGAATTAAACAATTTTAAGCACAGCTATCAAATACAGATACTACTGCCCATTAAAACCTGCATGGCATTTTCTAAATAAGGACAAGGTTACAGGTTAAATAACTAACCACAAATAAAATGTACTACAAAACAGTGCTGCGGGGCTTAAAACTACACTACTAGTAAAGATGGAAGTAAATACAAACTAGGAGTGAATTTTAATTCTCACTGTTCCATACATGCAGATCAACTTCAAAAAGGAGATGCTTGAGGGAGCCTTGAAACAGCACATTTGGCTGTTACTGCTCACCTATAGAATCCAGTCACTAAGGCTTCTTTTGCAGAGGGGAGGGAAGCATTCACTATTGCAAGAGATTCAAACTGTTTTGGTACTATTATAAAAAGAACCAAGAGAGGGATGAACTCTGATAAAGAAAAAATGGTGGGAACTGCATATTTAAAGCTCTGAACAGAGACGTATGATTGCATCATGACACTAAAATACCCAGAACTAACACCAATGGACACCTTCCAAACTCTAGCGCATTCATATATTAAAGACAGTTTCTTATAGCTCAGCTTCACTTTACAGAAGTCCATTTTACAGGCACTTCAGGTAGAAAAATGACGAAGGTAAGTATCAGACGTGACATGCAAGATTTAGCTCCCACACTCTCTCCATTTTGGATCCCACCATCAGTATTCCAGTGCCAAAGCAACCAGCTGAATTTCCCCAGCAGTAATGTTCTTTGCAGTGTTGGTGTCGCTGTGTTGGTCCCAGGATATTAGAGAGACAAGGTGGATGAAGTTAATATCTTTTATGACCAACTTCTATTGGTGAAAGAGACAAATTTCTGAGATACACTTCGGCTCTGGGAAAGGTACTCAAAGTGTCATAGCTAAATACAAGGTGGAACAGGTTGTTTAGAATATGTGTAAACTACTTATGCTAAAGAGACCATTCAAGACTAAGCAGCCTGTTAATACCTCTGCAGCCAGAGAGCAAAAAAAGGGGGTTAATGGGTTACAGATTGTTGTAATAATACATATTAAAGACACTGGATTATGGCTATTTACAATAATGTAAATCATGCTGTTACATTTTAAGAATACCCAAACAACAGAAAAGCAACAAATAAAGATTTGAGAAAATGAATGTTTGGCCATTATCTCCTCTACCCTGCAGGAAGTAGGGACTTGCCTTGACCTTATGACTGTCAACTAGTGTCTCAGAACCGAAGTTAAAAGTGGGACAGAGTAGGCATAAATTGATGTTTTCACTGCTGCAGAGCCAGGAATCCAATAGCAGTAGAAGAATGAGCAAAGGAAGCTATCAATAGGCAACAAGCTCATTTTTTCCATCCCATAAGATGACAAAATGTCTAAGCATAAATTATTTCCAATATAGTTTCCTTTGTTTATTTTGTCCTGATGGGATTCTTTTATCTAATATTATGCAGGGTGTATTCAATTTATGCAGATCAAGACATGCTGGAAGCCTGTTGGGTCTAGCAGACTAAATGGTGCCCATCCCATAACTAGGTCAAATTATCATGGATCAAGCCGCCTTGGTAGCACTCCCTCAATCCTGAAGGTTGTGTGAATACTTAGCTACAGGGTATTCATATAAAGCAGTGGGTCTCAAACTTTTTTACTGGCGACCCCTTTCACACAGCAAGCCATTGAGTGTGACCCCCCCCTAATAAATTAAACACACTTTTTAATATATTTAACACCATTATAAATGCTAGAGGCAAAGCGGGGTTTGGGGTGGAGGCTGATGGCTCGCGACCCCCCAGGTAATAACCTCACGATCCCCTGAGGGGTCCCGACCCCCAGTTTGAGAACCCCTGGTATAAAGCCTTAACTACCAATGATGAGTAAGACACACACATGGTGCTGTAGGCCCATTCAGAGGGCTCGTCTCCAACAGATAAAAGGAACATTTTCCACAGGCTGTTTGAGTAGACCATATGGCTCCACATGAGACTGAATAGTCCCTGCTATGATGATGACTATACGCCAAACTCCAGAAGGTAAAAAGCATGTGAATTTAGGTTTGTCCTGTTTTGAACTGAAATTAAGTAACAGACATTTAACAGAGGAGTTCATAGGGTAATGTTAGTTTTTCCACTATTAGATTATGGCTGTCAGGTTAGTAGTACTAAAATTGATAGGTTATTAGTTGTACAGGGCATTAGTTACCTTACCACTGAACTGGTTAAACCTGACATACGTCATATACAAGATGAAATGTAATTAGACCACCTGCTATAGAGTGCCGGCCATTGTTTTATATAGCATATTTTTTCCCCAAATGGGCTGTTTATCAGATAGGTTTAACCTAGGCCTCTTTACTCCCCCCACAACAGTTCGTCAGCCCCTAATTTTGAACTATTATTATATGACAGGGAAAAAAAAGTTCCTAATTCTAAATCTGTTGGTGTTTGTTGGATTTAACAAAAAAGACTACCACACCACTGAAGGAAAAGTTATTATATAAAACGTACTCCTCTACATGTATGTAACTCCTTTTAAACCTGAACCATTTTGTGAGGTACGTAAAAATTAGGGATTCTTACAGACTGGGACACTGAGGAAAGGAGGTTAGGTGTTTTGCCCATAGCAACAGAGAGAAATGCAAGTGGCCGCTCTGTACACATCTAATCTCTCCCAAGGTAGAGAAAAGCTAGCTTCTATCCATTCTAGAGTAGCTCTCAGTCTAGGTTCCCAGTTTCCATTCTTTTTAACAGTCCATTTAGGCAGCTACATTTGAATTCTAATACTGCTTGAGTAATGCAAGGAATCCCAAATTGCAGCTCACTGATATGCCTGAGATTTGAGGCAATTCCTACAGTATATTTTATTGCAAGATACAATGAAATTCCAGTGAAGTACAGGTTCTGCCACTGCTGGGATGGGTCAATCTGACTTACTATTTATAGGTATCTCCCTTACTGTAATGAGCTCAGGAACGAAAGGCTGATTCTAGTAATTAAGAACGTCAAGATTAATGAAGAGACTACATTTGATTGCTTGAATTTCCCTGGCCATTGATCATCCAGCTGTGCAATTCACTGTAGCAAAATGTAGAGATAGAATAATTCATTGAGCAGCTATTAATTATTTTCAAGTGGCAAGAGTGCATTTGGCACTATACAGAATAAGTGGGAAGATACACAAATGGTCCCTGTCCCAAAATGCTTACAATCCAAATAGAACCAGCATGATATTGTGTTAGACTTATCTTCAAACTTTTAGTAGTCTCTCTGCAGCACCTCCCATGCAGGGATCTCTGATTGTGCTGATGCTTTTTAAATGTACATGCGGATACTAAATTTTGGTTATTTATTTTGTAAAATAATTATAGGATAGGCATGAGAACTACAGAAGCTTGGGAAATAGCATCTCTGGTTGCAATTTACTCTTTAACCTCTCTACCATATAGTCTTTATACGTATACGCCCCGCATGACCTTAACTATTGAACACGTTTTAGCATTATTATTTTTGTTTCTATGAAGCATGTTTTTTTTCTTTTTGCACAATATATATAGCTGTTTTATGTATTTTTATTTCTTCTAGTACTATTTGCTTTTGCAAGGCAATTGCCATAAACAGAATAAAATCTAGCAGAAGCAAATTTTATTAAAATATAAAGCATGACTAAGGTTTGTCTCCCCCCATGTATCAAACACTTCACACGTTTTCAACAGAATAAAAGTCTACTCTTGCAAAACCATTTCAGTTTGTCATTTTTGCAAGGAAGAAAGGGAGAGACAAATTCTAATTCATATTGAACTCTTCCTTTCATATAGAATAGCAGAAATCCTTTTGGTTGTTAAGAGCAAGATTTTTTAGGTGGCACTAAGAAAATCTAACTTACGGATCTTTAACAGTGATCAATTTTCTGTATGGACAGTAGCAAATATTACTTTTCAAGACATGATTCCACTGAAGGAAAATGTAACCTTTTATCAGGATAAAAATATTGGGATATGTTCAGGAAACTGGACTGAAAACCCTCCTCAGATACCAGAATAAACATCCCTACCATCATTTACAGGAGTACTATCCAGTAAAAGAAGTTGATGGTACACTAGTTGGACTGTAGGAGAAGAACGGGATGAAGGGGAAAAAGTCATTGATTTATTAATTTTTTTTTTTTAAAGCTGACCTTTGGTCTCTGCAATGCCTGTAGTTGTGAAAATCACAGATTTGCAAAATGGAAACAACAAAAGGAGGCTATCCGCTTTCATCTAAAAAAGTTTCTCTCCTTTTCCTTGCACAGATTAGTGATACTCTTGAAAAAACAAAACCAATGGTCTATGTTCAGATTCTGAAATAGGTGATTGGTGATGACCTAAACATCCCTCCATATACATGCAGTTTTTATGTAAAATGAATCAATTAAGTTTGGGGTGTCTCACAAAGAATCCTCTTGTGAACCCTCTTCAAAAAGTCTCAGGGCTTGCTTTGTGTTTACTGTGGGATCTTGACAGAGAAGAATCGGTTTTATTTGAGGATGGCAAAAATTAGTTTGAAGACCCCCTCCCATAAGAGCTAAGGGAGGCTTCATAAACTCATTTTCCAATATCAACTATTTTCATTGGGTAATGAGTAAGAGTATCAACAAGAATGTAGGCGATAACCTGGCCTTGGAATTCTAAAGCTATCCCAACAAAACCGACTGTAATAACAATATATAGTAAACATGGAAAACACTGACAGCCATCTAGACTTCAGAGTGATAAATAAAGCTAGAAAGAGACAGAGATGATATGGCTACAGCCAGCCATTGGGTTTGATCCTGCCAGGTGCTTGCAGAGAACCTGCAACTTCCAGTGACCTTGTAAACTGGAGTAATAGAAACAGGATGAAATTTTGTAGTGCAAAGTCATTCATTTAGGGACTAAAAATTTTTGCTATCAGCTGGGGACTTACCAATTGGAAGTGACAGAGGAGGAGAAAGACCTGGCTGTATTGCGTGATTACAGGATGACTATGAGTCATCAATGTGATGTGGCTGTGAAAGAGGCTAATGCAATCCTAGGAGACCTATCAGGTGAGGTATTTCTAGTAGAGACAGGGAAGTGTTAGTACAATTATACAAGGCACTGGTGAGACCTCATCTGGAATATTGTGTGCAATTCTGGTCTCCCATGTTTAAAAAAGATGAATTCAAACTGGAACAGGTGCAGAGAAGGGCTACTTGGATGATATGAGGAATGGAAAACTTACCTTATGAGAGGAGACTCAAAGAGCTTGGCTTGTTTAGCCCAACCAAAAGAGGGCTGAGAGGAGATATGATTGCTCTCTATAAATACATCAGAAGGATAAAGACTAGGGAGGGAGAGGAGTTATTTAAGTTAAACATCAATGTGGACACAAGAACAAATGGCTATAAACTGGCCATCAACAAGTTTAGTCTCGAAATTACATTAAGGTTTCTAACCATCAGAGGAGTGAAGTTCTGGAACTGCCTTCCAAGGGGAGCAGCAGGGGGCAAAAAACCTAACTGGCTTCCTAACCTAACTGGGGTCAGGAAGGAATTTTCCCCTGGATCAGATTGGCAGAGACCTTGGGGGCGGGGCGGGGGTCACCTTCCTCTACAGCATGAAGCACAGGTCATTTCCAGGTTTAAATTAGTATAAATGGTGAATTCTCTAAACTTGAAGCCTTTAAACCATGATTTGAGGACTTCAGTAACTCAGCCAGGGATTTGGGGTCCAGCCAGAGGTTTCAGAGGTGGGTGAGGTTCTGTGGCCTGCAATGTGCAGGAGGTCAGACTAGATCATCACGATGGTCTCTTCTGACCTTAAAGTCTATGAGTGATGCACCCCCATACTAGTGCCCCTTGTGTGATGGCCTGGCTAGCACTCTTTCAGTAGACACTCTTTCAGTAGAATTTTTCTCATTTCATTAAAACACAAAACAAAACAAAAAAAACTATTTCCCCCTTTCCAACCTCTTGGTTTACTGCAGCTTCCACACACACACCCTTTTTTTTTTTTTAAACTGCACCTTCCCTGATGACTTCCTTTCCCATGCCCCCAAAACTCACCAAAAAGCCTCATGTTGATTAGAATAGAAAGGGTGTCCACAGGTATTCTCTCTGTGAGAAACCACTTATGTTTCTGTAGCTGAGCTGTTTCCTGAACATACACACTACTTCTGCAGCTGACTACGTTAGGGACAAGTAAGTGAGAAGTAGTGAGAAAGAGCAGAATGCTTTCAGATTTCTGCTCACTGCTTTACCTATAGCAACATGCCCGTCTTCCAGCCCTCTTGCCCCAAAAGCATTTAATATTGCCACTACCCTGTTAGTATATATCACTGCTAGTCACCACAGCTTCTAAACACTGTACAAAGATTAAGTACTACAATAAGATGTCCAAGGAATGTCTCCTCCTCTTCCATATAGGAATATACATCAAACTTTTGGACTAGTAGAGGAACCAAGAGGGGTTAGCTGAAGATTTTGGATATTTGTCACACTCTGGAAAAAAATAAGGACTTGCATTTTACTATAAATTACTAAATAGAACATAAAGAAATATTAACAGCTTTTAAAAAAAATATCTGATGAATGTTGGTGAACAGGGGAGGTTGCACTATTGTTTCCAGCCTTATAATTAGTAAATTTGCAAGGAAAAGAAGATTAACCATAGTGGTAAGAAGTGATCCTGTCTTTAAAGACTACATATTTTCACTAATTAATCTTTTAAAATACTGCAGGACAGCTCTCTCACTATAAAGTTTTCTAAAGAGAAACTTGGACTCACTCTCATTCATCTTTATGTCACTCAAAGTCTAACATATAAATTACGCTGCTTTCCATAGAGATAAAGTGTAAATAAAGTAAATTTGTATCTTTCATTCTTGTAGTCATCTATGCCATAAACTAAGATTTATGTAATCCAGTTTGGGAGGGAGGACAGAGGAAGAGTTAATCAAATCTTTGTCACAAGAATAAATTACCAGAATTGTAATACGTTAAAAACACCACCCTGGAGTTGGTACATTCACATCTATTGAAGCCAGCCACCTGCAACAATTTGGTCAATTGTCCTTGAAGCCGAAATGGCTAAGAGTTTGTGTCGGCCACTGAGGCAAAAAATGATCAATGAAACCTTGTGACAAGGCCACCCTGGTATCCTACATGTTGGTGGCAAATGTAAATTTGGTGCCTGGAACATTCAAACATTGTCTGAAATGGCTAAAGTTGTCCTTGTTAAACAGCTGAAGAGCCTGAGCTTCGATAGCTGCACCTTATCTGAAGTATGCTGGCAAAGAAGCAGTGAAAACAAAGTTGAGGGCTCTCTATTTTTTTCCTCATATTGCCACAATGGGTTGCTCCAGTAAAAGCTGGCTATTGTACTTTCGCTTATTGTCCAGTAGGCACTGGAGAGTTAGCAGGTGAGTAATGAGCAACTCAGCAATGTCTGATTCTTTACTGGCTGTGGACATCTTACCATCATCACTGTGTATGGTCCCACCAATACCACGGCTAACAATGAAGCCGAAGAAGGTTTTACCAGCAACTGCAGGTAGTCTTTAATGAAAGCCCAAGAAGATAAGACATCATGACCCTGGGCAACTTTAATGTACAGGTAGGAAAGGATTCCCAGAGTGGTTAAGTACAGTGGGGAACTTTGGTGCTGAGCAAAAGAACAAGGGGTAGTGATTGCTGGAATTTGCTGGAATCAATGACATGGTGATCATGGGCTCGCTCTTCCTTTACCTGAAAATTCACAAGCAGACTTGGTATAGTCAAGTTGGTTTCGTTGTTGTCAAGAACAGTTGACAGACACCAGTCATTGATGTATGAGTGTGTAGATTTGCAGAACCGGACACTGACTTGTGACTCCTGCTGACAAAAAGTGCACTTTTGACTTCAATGACAGCCAGCTAATGGGGCTGAAACTCTTATTAGAAGTGAACTATCAAATGGCTTTCCAATCTGAACTTCTCAAAGCCACTGAAGAAATAGAGACTGCAGTTTCACTTCCTCTGTCATCTGATGAGGAGTGGCATTATTTCAAGACCTCAGTGCTGATCACTGCCAGCTTGGTACTGAACCCTCAGCCCTTCAAATATCAACCATTGATCACACCAGTTTGAGCACATTTGTCAAGCGCAAAAGGAACAGCTGAATGAGTTCAACATTGGAATGTTGTCTAGTCACTAAGCAAGATAGATAAAGAATTCTGGTGGTCAACACAGGTAGCCAGGTTAGAACAGGCAGCTGCCAGGCAAATTTCAGCAGCCTCCATTCAACTTCGCACTGATTGTGGAGGAAGGTGACACCATTTTGCCCAGTAAAGAATTGGGATGGTGGCATTAGCTAGCCTGCAAGATCGCTAGTATCAATGGGAAGATATTTCTCAATTGTCTGGTGCCTACTGTCCCTCTTCCCATTCTAGTATAAGTGTGAATTCCGATAGAGCCACCTTCCTTCAGATCTCTTCTTGCTTGGTTTGCCATCCATAAGTTGAAGTCTGGGAAGGCACCAGGAGTTTGTAATGATACCCCCAAATTGCTAAAGACAGTGACTACTATTTTTCCATTGTTGCATAGGCTCTGCTAGACCATCTGGCGCACTAACATCATACCTGATGACCGGAAGGGCATTATTCTGTCTCTGTTCAAAATGGGCCATAAGGTCAAATGTAGCAACTATAAATGCATTGCGTTGTTGTCAGTCTCAGGGGAAAAGTCTTTTCAAAAAGTGCATCACTGATTCAAGATATTATCATGGAAGCAAAGGCCAGTCTAGTCAGTGCAGCTTTAGAACTGGGCCATTCCACTATTGACCAGATTTTTACTTTGACACAGCTTTTTTGAGAAGATGGCTGAATTTAATAAGCTGCGCATAGCACTTTTAAAATAGGCTTTCATCAGGCCTTTGGTTCAGCGCATCAAGCAAACTTGTGGGATCTGATCAGGTGACTCGGCATCCCTGGGAAGATAGTGTTATTAATAGAAGAGTGCTCTCTACTGGAGCAGAAAGCGGTGTTTGAATTAATGGTAGATATCCAGCACATTTTCCTATTTCCACAGGAGTTCAGCAAGGCTGTGTCATCACCATTGTTGCTCAATATCAGCACTGACTGACTGATGGATAAGCTTGAAGAGGCAGTTGATGGTGGCATTGAGCTGAACACCATTTTACTTGGAAACCTCAAATACACCAGTGACATTGCTTCATTGGTTCAGCCTGGTAAATTACTGCAGTTGATGGCTGATCTTACCAGGCAAAAATTAGCATGTATTGATTTGGTTATCAATTCAGAAAAAAAACTAGTCCCTCCCTAGCCATTACCATCAAGCAATCTTTGTAGCATTGCAACAATGTTTGTAGCAGGAGTCCAACTCTAGATTACAACCAACACAGTACTGTATTAACCTGCCCAGACACAATATCAAGCATAGAAGATTAGGGTTGGAAGAGACCTCAGGAGGTCATCTAGTCCAACCCCTGCTCAAGTCAGGACCAACTAAATCATCCCAGCTAGGGCTTTATCAAGCCGGGCCTTAAAAACCTCTACGAGTGGAGATTCCACCACCTCCCTAGGTAACCCATTCCAGTGCTTCACCACCCTCCTAGTGAAATAGTGTTTCCTAATATCCAACCTAGACCTCCCCCAATGCAACTTGAGACCATTGGTCCTTGTTCTGTCATCTGCCACCACTGAGAACAGCTGAGCTCCATCCTCTTTGGAACCCCCCTTCAGGTAGATGAAGGTTGCTATCAAATCCCCCCTCACTTTTCTCTTCTGCAGACTAAACAAGCCTAGTTCCCTCAGCCTCTCCTCATAAGTCATGTGCCCCAGAGCCCCCTGATCATTTTTTTTGGTTTGCTTTCTCTTATGGAGGTTCCCACTTTTCTGTCCATGCCTAACCCACACTCCATCCTTTATTTATAATTCCTTAAATACTATCAACATCAGTACATGAAGCACAGCTACGAACTAAGGATGCAGTATACAGGATGCCTAGTAGTACCTAATGTGATGGTTTTATTATGCAGATCCTGATCCAGTGACGACTAGACGGAATCCATCAATTCATTTCATACAAACCACGCAAACAGTCAGACAGGTGCAACTTTTAGCTACTACTCTCTATCTTGATTTGAGCAGGCAGCCTACTGCTAGAAAACTAATTATCGATTGTCTGAGCCATCCACTCCTGCACAGTTTTCACTTCAATCTTTGAGCAAAGATCATGACTCCAAGAGCATACAATATGGGGACCAGTCGGTTTAAACAGACAAGGACACTTACCTGATCTACTTTTGATGTTGGTATTTCTACCTACCTAAAAACAGCTGCCTTCATAGCCCTTACTGTTCTTGCCATTAAGCCATGAGGAAAGGGGAATTTCTACTGAATCATCTTAACACACTAAAACAAGGATTATTATTATTAATATTTAGTTCTCATAGCCTCAGTAGATCTCAAAGCACTTTTATAAAGGAGGGTATTATCATTATTGCCATTTTATAGATAGTGTAAGTGAGGTCCAGGGAAAGAAATGACTGCCTCTAAGACACACAGCAGAGCCAGGAATTGAACACAGATCTCCTGAGTCCCAGTGCAGTGTCCTATTCACTAGGTTACACTGGCATCCAAATTTTATTTTTACAAAAGATCACATTTTTATATTTTATGTATAAACACACACAGTACAAAAGAGGTTACTCCATTATACTTGAGCGGCCCTAAAGAAAACTAATCAAGGGGATTGTAACAGAGATAACTAAAGAACACCACATTAGGGTTTGGTTTGGATTCTTATCGAACCCTTGTATCTGGAAACTTGGGGTGAAAAACTTCTAGGAACACATTCACAAAGGGTACAGATTGTATCTCTGTACTTCTGGTTCCAATCCGGGTTGAAACTCAGGGCATGGAGGGGAGCCGCAAATACATTTAGGTGAGGTTCTTTCCAAACATGAGCAAAGTGTTGTGGGAGATGAGCAGAGGGTAAGGTGGGTTCCCCCACCAAAAAAAACCCATTTTGATCATCTGTGTTTGGCACAAGCTCTTGTGTGATTGCATCTCTCCAAAAGGGATAGGGCAGAACAGCAAGAAAACAATAAAATGCTTGTGAATTGGCAATTATAAGTGTGATTTACAATACAAAGAAAAATAGGGAAAAATTCTGGTCTGGCATTGATGGAAGGCATGTGGATCTAATACACAGAAGAAATTATTCAAGCACTATTATGAAAACATTGCTCCTGTAAGAATGACAAATGACAAATCAGTGTCACCTTGGGTTGTCTGTTGAGCCTGCTGTATTAAGTTAGATATGCCTGGCATGTAGTCTAATTTGCACACACCATCCATTAGACATTCTAGACAAGTTTCCACATTTTTGTTTCCTACATCATTATTTTGGTTTGCTTTCCGTATGGAGGTTCCCACTTTTCTGTCCATACCTAACGCATACTCCATCCTTTACTTATAATTTAAATCTCCTCCAAACACAGTGGGTGCATTTACCCACGGTGATCACTTACCATGTGTGTCCCCTACAGTTTTCCTGAGTAAGTTACAGCATTATAGCTCGCATGGGGTTTATTACAAACAGACCCCTTGAAGCTGTTTACATGACCAGTTTACCCCCAGAAAATTGTTAATGCCAAACATAGCTGAACTATAAGAACTTAAAAATTTTGTTGCTGTTTCTTATTCCCAGTGAAAGGGATGCCAGTTCAGCAAAACAAAAAGAGTTAAGATTGTCACTTGATTTAGACTAGAACATACATGCTTTATATAATGTTTGCTGTTGAAAAGTATTGAGTGCCACATTAAGAAAGATACACATAGGAAACTGAGGCACAGAGACCAACACCAAAAATGTCAACTAATTTTGGGTGCTTGGATTCATTGTATAGCCTCAAGTCTGATCGTAATTTCATTCTTTAATAGTCTCCAGTATGCACCTCTGTACGTTTATATTACAGATGTAGAAAAAAAGATGCTGCATACAAATCACAGACCTGCCTTTTTACTTCCTATTTCAGCTGTTTCTCTGGATGCTCTCTACAATCATAAATGTAAAAAGCTCAGCCATAGTAGCATGTCTAACAGTGTAAGAGGTAAAGTGCTTTAGCAGCTGCAGAAGTTGTTTATTAGAAAGCAAAACCATTTTCATTATAAACCAAAAAGTTTTATTTTCAAGTATTATACATACTGCATCTAGGGTGACCACCTTTTCAAAATGTGAGAACAGGCCAAATGCAGAAGCACCATCCCCCTCTGTGGCCCTGCCTCCTGCTCCTCCTCTTCCCCCAAGGCCCTGCCCCTTGGCCAGGCCAGAAGCCAGGGCCAGGCAGTGGTAAGAGCTGCCCAGGGAGCCCAGGCCGTTGTGGGGATCTCCGGGCTCTCCATCTACACTGGGTGGGGTGTTGGGGTACCCACAAGCAGCCTTCAACCCGTGTCCCTGCCCCCCGGGGCATGCTGCCCACCGGGACACACCGCCCACCGTAGGTAGAGGGTCCATAGCTCCCCATAGTGGCTCAGGCTCTCTGGGTGGCTCTTACTACAGTACTACTCTGGCTTCTGGCATGGCCGTGGCAGGGCATTGGAGGGAAGAGGAGAACAGGAGGCAGGGCCTCAATGCAGGGGCAGGGGAGGGCTAAGGCCCACCTCAGCCCCCCCTCCCCCACCCCTTCCCTGCCCTCCCACCAGGAAGAGGCTGGTGTTGCCCGAGCCTCAGGTAGGCGCAGAGTGGCGCCGCAGGGAATCTGGGACAAATGCTGCCCCGGTGTCATTCCCTATCTTTTCTCTGCCAGTCAACCATGGCTGGCATCTGCAGAGTCAATGTGGCACCATGCTCTAAACTGATGCACTTTGCTCATAGCATGTGCTGAGAGTGAAATTGATTAAGATCACACCGAGGGCACTAGTCCCATAAGAACCAAGTTGGGTCGCTGGGCTCAGTGGTCTTTGCTCTCTGCTGCACATCAAAAAGCAGCAGCTGGGAAAAGTTCACAGCCCCCTGACATCATTTATTCAGTTCTGAAACTTTGCCTCTGTATTTCCCCATTTACTGTGTTGCTATTGTTTGTTCATCCAACATTGTCTCACCTCCCCGCAGCCCATACAAGTGCTACCTTTGAGTTGCCCACCTTCACTCTCCCTGTTCATTGTAATTCTCACCCATCTGTCACTCCCCCACATTTACCAACTCTCTTCTTACACACAGAATCCTTTCAACTCCCGAAACTTAACTCTGGATGCCTTCCCACTAAAATAATAATAATAAAATAAAGAATTAATAATAAAACAATTGAGGACAAGGAACTAACAGAGTATATGCCTTACAGCATCCTCTTCACTATGTTTGTATGCTTTGCCCCACCCTAACACTGACTGGTCGCTTTTTTATATTGTAAGCTTTTCCAAGTAGGGACTTTGTCTTTATAAGCATTGTGCTAGGCCCTGCACAAACGGTGCTCCAATCCCAAAAGGGGCCTTTGAGTCCTGTTTAAGTTATATTACAACAGTAGAAGCAAGGGAGTAAAGCACTTCAGTTCAGAGATTTATCATCTGGAGCAGCAGAGTAGAGATAATGGAAGCCTGAAAAAGGAAAGACCTGGAAAGGGAAGCATGTATGGGAGTGTCAGGTGATGTCTGGGATGAGTTGGCTCTGTTTCCCAACAAATAGCTGGACATGAGGCAACTGGGAAAGCTAAGGTGGTGTTTTTTATATTTTTTATTTTAACTGCTTAGCCATCTGGAAAAGGTCCTTAGTTTAAAAAAAGATTTGGAACGATTTTATTTTCTTATTTATCTAGGAATGTGTCATCTCTTGCTGAGAAAGTGATTGAGAAACCAATTTGGCTATTAAAGCACTTGGTCTTTTTCAAAGGCAATTACTATTGAAACCACCATGATACATTATTCGTATCACCAGAGTGCTGCCTCTCCTACTACTGTACTAGACCCTCCTTGCTCAGCAAGAGGGACAGATATGGCAAATGACTGGAGCTCAACAAGCTTTCATTTCCTGCTCCCTCAATGTTACACAAAGTCTGCAGCAAGCAGGCTAGGTACCTTCTTAGCACAAGAAGAATGCCAAAAATAATGTTGTGAAGGGCTACATAAAGTTACCTATATAAAACAAGTTGATAGCTATAAACTATCTGTCCTATGGTTATCATTATTGTTACAGAATAGAGAAAAACTTCACAAGTAGTGATCACAGATCTTAAATCTAGGCTACAATGGATAGCATGAGAAAAATTTGGCAAATTATCTTCTTACGATAAGCTAGTTACCAAATAGCACTGGATACTGCAAGCCGGGGTTGAGGCCCGTTAGCAAAGTTGTAACTTACACAGGCTACCTACACTAAATCCAATTTTATCAGTGGTAGAAGTCAGTTCTAGGAACTCAAATTTACCTCAAAATATTTAAAATAACCAAGTAATGGAAAGTAATACGACTATATCAAGCTTCTACAGAATCACTAAATCAAAATAGCAAAGAATCCTGTGGCACCTTATAGACTAACAGACGTTTTGCAGCATGAGCTTTCGTGGGTGAATACCCACTTCTTCGGATGCAAGTAGTGGAAATCTCCAGGGGCAGGTATATATATGCAAGCAAGAAGCAAGCTAGAGATAATGAGGTTAGTTCAATCAGGGAGGATGAGGCCCTGTTCTAGCAGTAGAGGTGTGAAAACCAAGGGAGGAGAAACTGGTTCTGTAGTTGGCAAGCCATTCACAGTCTTTGTTTAATCCTGAGCTGATGGTGTCAAATTTCAAAGAGAAACTGCTGAGGTTCAGTTCATCTGCAAATTTGACACCATCAGCTCAGGATTAAACAAAGACTGTGAATGGCTTGCCAACGACAGAACCAGTTTCTCCTCCCTTAGTTTTCACACCTCTACTGCTAGAACAGGGCCTCATCCTCCCTGATTGAACTAACCTCGTTATCTCTAGCTTGCTTCTTGCTTGCATATATATACCTGCCCCTGGAGATTTCCACTACTTGCATCCAAAGAAGTGGGTATTCACCCGCGAAAGCTCATGCTGCACAACGTCTGTTAGTCTATAAGGTGCCACAGGATTCTTTGCTGCTTTTACAGATCCAGATTAACACGGCTACCCCTCTGATACTTAAATCAAAATATTAATTAGCCTGTCATAAGTTAGAGGAAGAATTTTATTTAGAAGTTCTAGACCTTTCAGAGCCTTTTTAAAAATTCAAGCTGCCTGAAGAGTTCCAGTTCTTTTAAATAATTTTACTATACAACTGTGTAAAAGCTACTTTAAGTGGCACTAAATGAAGACACTACACATACATAGATAAAAGCTTCAAGACATGAATAGGGACTTTGCAGCTCATGTTGAGGTCCCCAAAAGCATGCTTCTACTCCCATGGAAGAGAATGGCAAAACTCCATTGGCTTTATTGGGAACAGCAATAGTCCTGAAAATGTTTAGACTGAATCACCCAAGTCTGCGAGATTTAGATGGAAAGACCTTCCATAGGATTTCAGAGATACCAAAATAAGTGTTACCTTCATAGCACAGGGACTCTGAAGCTCAAAGACCCATGGGTCGGTATAAGCAATTTTTGGATATTTATCTGATCCAAACCCAAATGCCAAGCTTTTGGATGTACACCCTTCTAACTAAGACAGTTTTCAGACAGCTTTAACATATGCTGTGATCCCTGGACCAAATCATGATCTACTCCTAGCCTCAGAATCACTGTATGAGAATACAATGTACACAATATATGAAACAGTATATTTTTAGAACTAAATTTTACATCTTTGAATTGATCAAATATGACATCTTCATATTATAATTCAAACTAGGGCATCTAATACTCCAAGAAATCACATTATGTGACACAGTTCCAAATAAAAATCATTAATTGTAGCCCACAAAATGCAGACCAAGGCTTAATTCACCTTAATTCCATAGAAGCAAGAGAGAATCACTCAAGAACCCCCAAAGAACTAATTCAGTAACATGACTGAAATGCTACCATGCTCTTACACTCAATGAAGGATGAGTGACAAATCACGTGACACCTCTACTTGTGGAGTGTATCGGTAATCGTCAGATAGGAGAGTATTCTACAATGCAAAAGCATCCAAGGCTGCATTATTTGTAATCTAAACGTAAAGATAACGTTTCCTCAAAAAAAAAAAAAAATCAGACTAGTGTACTGTAAATGAGTGAAACAATTCAGAACAAGCAGCCATGCCAAACTATTTAAACACTGAAGAATTGTCCCCCACCACAAGGCATTTTATATGCTATAACACAGGGGTAGGCAACCTGCGGCACGCAAGCTGATTTTCAGTGGCACTCACACTGCCTGGGTCCTGGCCACTGGTCTGGGGGGCTCTGCATTTTAATTTAATTTTAAATGAAGCTTCTTAAACATTTTTATTTACNAGGAATGGCAATATACAAAAACCTGTAGGAGAACACTTCAACCTCCCTGGCCACACAATAGCAGATGTCAAGGTAGCCATCTTACAGCAAAAGAACTTCAGGACCAGACTCCAAAGAGAAACTGCTGAGCTTCAGTTCATTTGCAAATTTGACACCATCAGCTCAGGATTAAACAAAGACTGTGAATGGCTAGCCAACTACAAAAGCAGTTTCTCCTCCCTTGGTGTTCACACCTCAACTGCTAGCAGAAGGCCTCACCCTCCCTGATTGAACTAACCTCGTTATCTCCAGACTGATTCTTGCCTGCATATTTATACCTGCCTCTGGAAATTTCCATTACATGCGTCTGACGAAGTGGGTATTCACCCACGAAAGCTTATGCTCCAATACATCTGTTAGTCTTAAAGGTGCCACAAGACTCTTTGTTGCTTTTAACAATAATTTAGTTATATATTATAGACTTATAGAAAGAGACCTTCTAAAAACGTTAAAATGTATTACTGGCACGTGAAACCTTAAATTAGAGTGAATAAATGAAGACTCGGCACACCACTTCTGAAAGGTTGCCGACCCCTGCTCTAACATTTTTTCCTCATTATAACTGCTGCTAACTACTTCTTGTCCTTGCTTTAGATGTATGTGCATGCATAATGTCTAAGTCTATCTTAATCATAAAATTTCAACACTAGCACACCAAGGGAAATTTTCTTCCATATGAATATATGTACATACACAAACTACAATCACAAGCAGCCTTGGTGACAAAAGTGCCTAACATCTGCCAAACCAAATTCAACTGAAAGAATGTGGAAGGAATCCCCAACTATATCATGATAGTGAGATAACCCATCTCTCCCCACCAAGGAGACAACAGATTGTCTAAAACCCAATGCCTGCAGCCAAGAACAGTTTTAAAATACCTTCCAAAATATGCAACAAAAATATAAAATTGTCCCAGAAACAGAACAGAGTAACAGATACACCCCAACTCAAATGTACTGCTTTCTAAACAGGTATGTGTTATATAGGTTACACTTAACATGAAAAATTCATAAAGAGGAATAGACATCATCTGACTGACAGATTTGACTAAAGGTATTCCCAGAAAAGCATACTGCTGGCTAATTACACTGCCAGACTCTGCTTCACTATGCTCCAGACCTGGGGAACCCAGATGAGAGTGCAGAGTGCAAAACCTCTAAGATACTGACATTGCCAATGCAATCCTGAAAATCTTATTAATAACCACTGACTATATTGCCAGTGATAGGTGCACATACTAAGTGAACTTCTGACACAAGTTCCTCCCTTTAGGGCTATGCGTGGAGGGATGCTGGATTCACCACATAAATGAAATTATGCCACACTCCAATCAAGCAGAATGCCCTTTCTGACTCCCTGTCCAGCATCAGTTATGTCCAGACCTCCCCCAAAGGCATCCATCCAGTTTAAGTATAATACAGATGGACAAGGACATGATAGAGTTATGAAGCACCTGAGACAATTGCCAATTCCAGGAGCAAGAGAACTCTTACATGCAAAATTTCCAGGAGAAGCCGGATATAAAATTGGATCCAAATGTATATCCACGGAGTTAAAAACTATTACTAAAATCTTATTGCTCCTTATTAGAGCTATGTATTTTTACAGTTGCATATCTGACTTCACACTGAACATTCCTCAGACTATTGATACAAAATGGGTGCAACAAGCAGGCAATACGATCAAACATGAGCAAGCCTGGTTTTCTTCCTCTGCCCAATTGCCAAGGTGAGAAAAACTTATTAGCTAGCCATAGCTCCAACTACTATAGTCATCAGCAAACTATTTCACAACCTTTTCCTGTGCCCACTGTACTGACATCTGGACTTTTTCCAATGAACACGCAGGATCTTTATTCCCAGCACCACAAAGAACGAAGTAGTAAAGGCAATGTCTGTTGGACTCTAACTACTTGGACATGCCTGTATAAATGTTCCAAAAAGTTTAATGGACCATGAATCTTTTTTCAAGTATAAATCCTGAAATCTGTAATAGGCCCTTCCAGCTGCCACTAACACTACCTTACATGCCAAACTGAGTGGCCAGTAGTCTCTGGGTGGCTCTTACTACAGTACTACTCTGGCTTCTGGCCTGGCCGTGGCAGGGCATTGGAGGGAAGAGGAGAACAGGAGGCAGGGCCTCATGGCAGGGGTGGTAGTAGTCTCTGGGCAATAGTCTCAGCTGCCTCAAAGAAAATTTCTTTGCAATGAGGAAATACTCCTGTGATAAATGAAAGGGGGTGGGGCTCTCTTTTATGGACACCTAGCCATCCAGTTAGCTATAAAATCCCTCTTAGTAGCTGTTCTCTACTTGCTTTACCTGTAAAGGGTTAAAAGTCTCACTGCTATGCATAGATAAAAGGAAGCGAGTGGGCACCTGACCAAAAGAGCCAATGGGAAGGCTAGAACTTTTTAAAATTGAGAAAAAACTTCCCCTTTGTCTGTCTGTTGTTGCTCTCCCAGGGAGAAGGGCACAGGGCAGCAGTTATGTTGTAAGAAGCTTGGAACAGGTATGAAAACCCATCAGTATCATACCTAGAAACTACTCATTTGAAACCCCAGATATGTAAGTAGATCAAAAAACGTCTAGGAAGACGCGACTAGGCTTATCTCTTATTTCTTTATGGCTTATGGATTCCTCTGTGCTAACCCCAGGTGCTTTTTGTTTTGCTTGTAACCTTTAAGCTGGACCTCAAGAAAGCTGTTTTTCATGCTTAATCCTTGTAGGTTTTTTTTTAAATGTAGCAAATGCCCAAGTTCCCAGGTGTATTTTCTTTCTTTTTTTATTAATAAAATTTACCTTTTTAAAGAACAGAATTGGATTTTTGTGTCTTAAGAGGTTTGTGCACATGCTTAATTAGCTGGTGGCAACAGCTGATTTCTTCCCCCCCCCGCCCCTTTCTCAGCTCTTCCCTGGAGGGCGGTGAAAGGGCTTGAGGGTATCCCACAGGAAGGAATTCCCAAGTGCGCCTTCCTGGGTTCTCAAAGGGGTTCTGCACTTGGGTGGTGGCAGCATCTACCCATCCAAGGTCAGAGAGAAGCTGTAACCTTGGGAGTTTAATACAAGCCTAGAGTGGTCAGTATTAATTTTTTGAATCCTTGCAGGCCCCCACCTTCTGCACTCGAAGTGCCAGAGTGGGGAATCAGCCTTGACAACTCCACTATGACACTCAGCTGTTATCTTATATGGATTAACTAGGTTGTGTAATAGAACTATACAAAATTTTCATAAGGAAATCAGGGAAGAAGCTAAGCATCAGATGTTTGTGAGCCTTGAAGAGTCACTGGAGCAGGGACTGGAGCCCAGGTGCCCCCTCCCCCCCATCTCAGGTGCTGCGCTATAGAGTCATTCTCACCTCTCTTTCTCCGACCCAATGACTATTTCATACAAAGCCTAACTGCTTCAACAGGAGAAGCTGAACCCCACATCAGAACACCTTATAGTCCAGTGGTTAGGGACCTGGGAGATGGGGCCTTGATCCAGCATGGGGATTTGATCCTAGGTATCCCCATTCCCAGGTGAGTCCCATAAGGGTTGAAAGGTCATGAGGAAGACACCACCACTTCTTCCTCCATTTGTGAGTCTCGTCATTCATTTCCTTTGATTTCATTAAAAATAAACATTTTATTTGACCTAAACCAAGATTTTCCAGCTTTTTTGATTTACTGAAAATTTTTAGTTTCTGTTTGAGTTGAACCAAATCTTACTTTGGATTTTTTGGATCTGCCAGAGAACCAAAAAATTCAGTTATTTGCACAGTCCTAGTTTTAAGGCCTATAGACTGTTTTCTTGACTTGTGGGATGACCTGAGTTTTGACCAGAGTCATTTGCAGAAGGCCCAATATACCTTAAGGCCTTGCTTTAAGAATTAGGACTATAGATAGGTGCAAAGTTTTTTTTTTAGATACTGCGCACTTGGACTATAGAAAAACAAACAAACATTCTACTGATAAGTCATGGCCTGCTGTTTTAGTGGGTGGGGGAAGGGGAAAGGACTCTTGAAATCTTCCACTAATTAAGAGAAAATATAAACCCTCTAAGGACTCCGTAGGGCAGAGGATGGGGGCTTTTATCAACTTGTATGTTGGGAGTCTGTCCCTTTTCATTTACTTTTCCTACTTTCAGCTTTAAGTTGCAGGTGTAATGGGCATCAAATAAATAGAGCCTGAGACCATGATGTTTCTTTGTTTTTGACAATGCGCCTTAGCTATCTTGGATGTGATCCCCACTAATTTATCCTATGCTGCCTTTGCCAATCGCGCTGCTGGGAGAGAGGGGGAAATGTTGCCTGTCAAAACACCTTGCTGAAACCTAGGGAGATGGAGGCAAGACCCTAACATCTGGGGACACGGCTGTTTATTCCTGCTTCTCCAGTGCCAGCTTCCACTGGATGAACCAATCTACACTCACCCACTTACCTCTGGTTGTAACAAAGCCTCTCCCCCCGGCTTTTTCCTTCCATCTCCACCCTTTATTTGTTTGTGTTAAATTGAAGGAAATGGATTAAAACTAAATCACAATTTTGTGAGCGAACTGAAAATATTTGATTGCAGCCTATTTAAATGGCTTATGCTAGCCATACTAACATTACTATTGTAATTTCAGAAGCCTATAGGGCTATGTCTACTCTGTAATTAAACACCTGCAGCTGGCCCATGTCAGCTGACTCTGACTCATGGGACTCGGGCTAAGGGATTGTTTAATTGCAGAGTAGATGCTTTGGCTCTGGCTGCAGCGCAAGCTCTGGGACCCTGTGAGGGGGAAGGATCCCAGAGCTTGGGCTCCAGCCTAAGCCCAAGTGTCTACACAGCAATTAAACAGCGCCTTTGCCCGAGCCAGCTGACAGGGGCCAGCCGTGGGTGTTTAATTGCAGCATAGACATACAAAATCAGCTTTGTCTCTTAGGGTAAGTTGTTTATCTTGTAGCACACACTTAACACAAGTAAAAAGGGTTACACCATGTGTAGTCACTGAAAAGTTAGAGCTCAAGATCCTTGAAAGAGATCCCTCAGTCACTGTGGGGTGTAATGTAACATTAAAATAATCCCATAACCATGGTAATCCAAGCTTCTACATCACTTAAGAAACCTAAAATGCCAAGTGCTATGTATCACAGATACAGAATAAGGCACAAATGGTAGCATAACACTTCTGTTAGCCATCACTACAGCAGAGTGAGTGGGGTACACCTGCTTAACCTCACATGAAAAATCACTTGTCACATTTTGCAAATCATAATTTAGATAGATTTGGATTGGTAAACATGGTGACATTACTCAGCACATATCCCCCTCCTCTTATAAATTATGAATCTGTTATGGCATAATGGATACCTGACCTCTTCTTCACAGTTGAAAAGAGGTTTAATGAATCACAAAAATGTGTGCTTTCCTAAACTTCACCTGTCTAAAATGAAAAATGGCACATACAGGATGTTTGGTTCATATACATCAGCCTATTAATATGAATGTTTAAATCATGTACTAACTCTTTTGCTCTGTGTTTTTTGCTCTGGTTAAAAAAAAGGAGGGGGGACTTTTTCAGTAGAGTATTCAAGAAACTGAAAGGGACACACGTGAGAACCAAGTCACCTTCGAAAAAGAACTGAATCAGGAGTTAAATTAAAGTGCTTAGGATTCAATCCTGTCTTCCACAACAAGCTGATTATCTTATAAAAGCAACAACTTTAGTAAAGCAGCAATTACTTTGAAAATAACTAGTCATTGCACTATAGTCTTCCCTTACAGTGCCAGGATTCATGACAGAGAAAGTGATCAAAGCAAGGTGCAAATCTGGAAATAGCTCATTGGAAACAAGATGGCTGTCAACAGTACATTACCCCAGAACTGTATTAGTTTGACATCTCTCTTCCTTTTAGTTATTCTTTTCCCTGTGGGGCTCTCCTAACTTGGAGACTAAAATCTACTGGGCCTAGGCAAAAAATGTCTACTGTATGGGCCAGTTTTTAATATGGGCTCCTTTTCTGCACCCACAGATTGTAGATGACATTGAGGTCATTGTTTAGATCAGTGGTGGACAAACTATGGCCTGTGGGCCAGATCTAGCCCACAAGCCGTTTTAAGCCAGCCCATGAGCTCCCGCTGAGGAGCGGGGTCTGGGGCTTGCCCCATTCCGGTGCTCCAGCCAGGGCACTAGGGCGTGGGCCACACCACGCGGCTCCCAGAAGCCGCGGCACGGCCCTGCTCTGGCGCTCCAGCTGGAGGGGGCCGTACCACATGGCTCCTGGAAGCAGCCACATGGCCCCACTCTGGCTCCTATGCGCTCCAATGGGAGCTGCAGGGGCGGTGCCTGCGGATGGGGCAGCGTGCAGAGCCACCTGGCCACGCCTCCACATAGGAACTGGAGAAGGGACATGCCACTGCTTCCGGGAGCTGCTTGAGTTAAGCTCCGCTTGGAGCCTGCACCCCTGAGCCTCTCCCCACTGCCCCAGCCCTGATCCTCCTCTCGCTCTCCAAACCCCTCGATTCTAGCCCGGAGCACCCTCCTACACCCCAAACTCCTCATCCCCAACCCTACCCCAGAGCCCTCACCCTTTCCCGCACCCAACCCCAATTTTGTGAGCATTCATGGCCCGCCATACAATTTCTATTCCCAGATGTGGTCCTCATGCCAAAAAGTTTGCCCACCCGTGTTTAGATATACAGCTACCTGAATTTGCAACCAGTCAGCTGCTTAAGCATCTAGTTGTGCTTAGTGTTGCAGGTTCAAGGAAATGAGGTCTATTGAGGACCTATTTAAATCAGACCCTATATCCACTCCATTTTGCAGAACAGAATAAGTAACGGAGGCACTGCTCTGCTAGGTGCATGAGCTAAAAAAAAAAAGAGTTTTGTCTTTCTTGATGGAATTGTTCCATACAATATGCAAAAACTAGTTTCTTGCATACAGGTGAAATTAACACACCTTATTCTTCAAACTGATCACTTCATTTACAAGTTAATTCATTTTAAATAAATTAATGGCACAGTATTTCTACATAATGCATTTTTAGTTTAATATAGAGAAAGGGTGTTTATTTCATATATGTTAAGTGGATTCTTCAGTGTCTGTTGATAAGGCTTATTATAGTTCCCCCTACTTTTTTCCTATTACCTCAGGCTCCATTTTTACAGCCTGGTAGTTATTACTACTCCTAGTGGGTCCAGTTTGATAACCTAGTAACTGGAGGAGAAAAAAACCTAATCATAATTTTTCTTCCATACTTTAGCTAGCCTGGAAGAGCCCAGGGAAACTTTGCTGTCTCCCTTCTCCTCCTAACGTACTGCATTGTGAAGCCAGTGAAGTGATCTACATGAGAAATGCTCTAGTATTTAATTCCTAATCGAGGGTAACGTGATGACCCTTTCCTTCAATTCTCTCACCATGTTTATTAAACCAATTGAACAAGGGAAACTTTTCCTCCACTTCTTCCTCAAATTAAGCTCTGCTCACCCACAGAAGTGTTATACTAATAGTTATTTTCAACAAATAGGACCAAATTTTCTGTTGGCATAACTCCACTGAAATCAGCGCAGTTATGCCAACAAAGAATGTGGCTCATTATTTAATGACAAACTTGGTTTGTCAAGAACTTAGTTCTATAGAATCTTTCCTTTTGACAAAACAAGTATTCAGGAACTCTGAGAAAACATGCGTGAGAAAACTATAGCTCCTAGTTTTACCAGAACAGCTCCATCCCTTATAGATGAAATAGCCCCATCACTAGAGATTTACAGAGTAATAAAGGACCACTGAATCTTTAAATAAATCTGTTATTATTGGGCACTTAACTAAACATTTAAATATTTAGCATCTCATACTGCATCAAGGCCGTTGTAGTTTTATGCAGTCCACAGTGTACAGACTATGGAACTCTACCTAGTATACTTTATCCTGTGCAATTTTACAGCCATGAAGGTGCAGTCCTGGTTCCTGTAAAAAGCCCCAGTGACGGGCCTGATCACAAAGAAGCTATGTGAAGGCCCAAAATATGTTCCTCTCCAGCTAAGTCAGAGTATCAAGGGTGCTGCTCTGTGACCTGCCACACATTGGCTATAGTAGACTGCAGCAGCAACATGCAGGGAGAGGTAAAAGTGGTCAGTCCACATAGTTGCATGTCCACCAGCGATGTCACCAAAGCATTATTCTGTGTTCTGCATGATAAAGCCCTTCCAAAGTAGAACTTAATACTCAGGGGATGCAGATGCTTACACTCATGTGCAGTGGAATACCACTAGTCCCACTGCCTTTTCAGCAGCACATGCCTGCTGAGGGAGAAGAGGATAGGATCTTGGTGAATGGAAGTCTTAAAACAAAACAAACAAAAACACCTCACCACCAGTCACTTAACTAGCTTCATCAGGAATTGCAAAATTATCCACTAACCTTCAGGACAAGGATGCTAAGAAAGTTGGGCGTCATCTTATGTTGCTAGCAAATATTTTTAAAATATTTGCCGCATGAAGTTGTGTCTTCATTAAATTACAGCATTTCAGAACTTATGAATACACTGGTTTAGGCAGTGCATATTTCTTTAAAAAATAATCCTAATTAGATAGTCAGGACAGGAGAGTGGAGAGCCATCATACCAGGGAAAAATTAAACATTTTCAATATGCCACCATTATTTTCCCAACACTATGGTAAAAGATAAGATTGAGTTTCTGTGCTGCAAGATCACTCTCCCTGCCAGAAGTTGGTCATGCTCATGGTGTGTGTGGGAGGGGAAACCCTGTTTAAACAAACATAGATACTCATCAGAAACAGCAAGTAAAAAAATCCCACAATTTACATTTAAACTGATTTCTACTCATTGTTGCTTCAGATGGAGAGAAACCCCTTAAAACAACTAAATATAAGAACCTATTTCATGGCCCTCTTGCCAGGGTTTGTGATCCTGTAACCAGATACTGTTCCATTTACACTGCAAAGATCATCATCAAAGGCTCAATTCTGCAAAGCACAGAGTATCTTGAACTCCTACCGATTTCAGTGGCAGTTGGGAACACTTGGCACCTAATGGAATAGGGCCTTAATTACCTCCCTCTTTAGAAAGACTGCAGCACTAAAGTAGATTGAGTTGCTCTGGCTGAGTTTTGAAGACCCAATTCCTACCTGAATTATATGTTGATATAATCCTACATTTACAAAAGATGTAAAGAGATTCGTTTTTTTAAGCATAAAACAAATTTCTGTAATCCGAATATTACTAGCTAAAAGGAAGACATCTTACCTTAAAGCATCAAAGCTGTCATATGATCCAACTGTATAGTGTCTAAACAATTTCTTTGTTCTATCCGTTCGAGTTTCTGCGTAAAGAGGGAAGATACAAAACTTTTAATAATACTTCTATACTTACAGAATGAAAAATAGTCTAGTGCTCTTTTTATTTGTAATTTGAAAACAGATATTATTTTCTCTGTTTTATATTAATACAAACCACTGGGAGTACCTCAAAGTATGGGCTCAAGTGCTTCAGGTGAGAAAAATGTTAATTTTGTAATTGATAAAATATAGATATTCCACATCACACACACACTGAGTACAAGATTAGCAGTAATTTTTCTTCGAGTGCATCACTTACAAGAAATTCTCCTTACTCAGAAAGATCAGATGTTGCAAGTTACTAGACAAAGCTGTCCACATCATCATCTGTAAACTCCTGACAACCAATCTTAATCTGATTTTTCCCCTAGATTGGACTAAAAATATTAACTCCCTTTTTAGTAAGAAGAAGAAGAATACAAAATAGTAATTTTGGACTTTGGGACCACAATCAAAGCCATTTGAATAATTCATAACTAGCATAAGAAAATGGGGGCAGAGGAAGAGATGCGTGTGCTCTCATCCATCATTGCCAAGCAAATTACACAAGAAAACAACAACATCAGTGTGGAATTTGTACCCCCTTTACATCTATAAAAGGGATAACACTGTTGGAATATAAAAGGACTTAAAAGGGATGAAGCATAGCAATATAACTGCCAAAAAGCCATTTGAAAAGTCAGCCATGTTACAGCTTTGGAGACACTTTTGTGAAAAATATATAAAACCTACGGACTGGGGTGGCAGCATCAAACTCATCTTCAGGACCACAAACTCTTTTTTCAAATAATTCCCCCTTCCACTTTTCCAAACCCTATTATCACATTAACATTGGTTTAATGTTGATAAAAGTTTAAGTAAAGATTTAAATTTAGCATCACATATACAAAATAATGTGTAGTTGTTCTCTGAAGATGTACAGCAATAAAAAGGAGTTTTTTTAAGTATATCAGGAACATCCTAACAATGGTATTGGTCCATTACTAGATGGAAATAGTAGAATTATCAATAATAATGCAGAAAAGATAAATGTTCAATAAATATTTCTGTTCTGTATTTGGGAAAATGGTGAAATGGTCATATCATATGATACCACTTTCTCCATTCCACTAGTATCTCAGGGGGATACTATACAGCAGCTCCTAAAGTCAGACATTTAAAAAAATCAGCAGGTCTGGATATCTTGCACTCCAGGGTTCTTAAAGGGCTGGCTTAGAAACTTGCTGGACCATTAATGTTGATGTTCAAAAAGTCTCGGGGCACTGCAGAAGTTCCAAAAGTCGGGGGGAAAAAAGCTAATGTTGCGTCAATATTTAAAAAGAGTAAATGGGATGACCAGGGTAATTATAGGCCTGTCATCGATCCTGGGCAAGATAATGGAGTGCCTCATAAAAGACTCAATTCATAAAGAATGAAAGGAGGGTAATAATAATTAATGCCAATCAACATGAGTTTATGGAAAATAGATCCTGTCAACCTAATTTGATATCTTTTATGAGATTACATGTTTGATAAAAGTAATAGTGTTGATGTAATATAATTAAACTTCTGTAAGGCATTTGACTTGGTACCACACAACATTTTGATTAAAAAACTTGAATATAAAATTAACATGGCACACATTAAATGGATTAAAAACTGGTTAAATTATAGCTCTTCAAATATAATTGTAAATGGAGAATCAAGTGGGTGTGTTTCTAGTTGGCCCTGGAGGGATCGATTCTTGGCTATTTAACATTTTTATCTATGACCTGGAAGAAAACATAAAATCATCACTAATAAAGTTTGCAGATGACACAAAAATTGAGGGAGTGGCAGAAATAAAGAGGACAGGTCACCGATATAGAGGGATCTGGATCACTTGGTAAGCTGGGCTCAAGCAAATATATATTTTCATATGGCTAAATGTATACACCTAGGAACAAAGAACGTAGGCCATACTTACAGGATGGGGGACTCCATCCTGGGAAGGAGTGACTCTGAAAAAGGTTTGGGGATTGTGGTGGATGATCAGCTGAACACAAGCTCCTAGCGTGACACTGTGGCCAAAAGTGCTAATGCCATCCTTGGATGCGCAAACAGGGGAATCTTGAGTAGGAGTAGAGAGATCATTTTACCTCAGTGTTTGGGACTGTTGTGACTACTGCTTGAACACTGTGCCCAAAAGAGAGCCACGAGAATGATTAAGGGATTAAAAAACATACCTTACAGTGATAAACCAAATAGACTGAGCTCTGAGTCTAACAAAGAGATGGTCAAGGGATGATTTAATTAGAGTCTATAAGGACCTACGTGGGGAACAAATATTTTAGTAATAAGTTCTTCAATATATCACAATCCAATGGCTAGAAGCTGAAGTTAGACAAATTTGGACTGGAAATAAGGCATACATTTTTTAACAGAGAGGTTAATTAACCATTGGAATAATTTACCAAGGGTTGTGACTGATTCTACATCACTGACAATTTTTAAATCAAGATAAGATGTTTTTCTAAAAAGATATGATATAGCACTTATTTTGTGCAAGTTCTCTGGCCTGTGTTATACAGGAGATCAGACTAGATAATCAAAATGATCCCTTCTGACCTTGGAATCTATGAATCTTATCACCATTTTGGGGTCTGAAATCACATGTGATCAAAAGGAAATCTCATAGCTTACAGTTCTAAATCAGGGATCCTGCAAAAGTATCAACAAGCCACACCTGCAGAAGAGCTTCAGCAATCCCTAGTGCCTCCATCGGTTAGTTTCTTTCTAACTGAATGCAAGTCATAAAATATTCAAAAACGACCAAAATATGTAATTAAGAGGTTAGGAAACTCATCGTTGTGGAGAGGATATTGGGTAAGTGTTTATCTGTTGCCATATTTATTTTCAGAAAAAACAAAAATATCTGTATGTAGTTACATTTTTTTCTCTCCAAAATGTCCACAACTCTTGGAGACTACATAACTTCCAAGGAGATCTCTAAAATAAAACAAAATTTTAAATGATCTAGAGAATGGGACAGCCTATTTTCCAGCCTTGTGCAGAACAATGGTAGCTGTTTTCTAAGCAATGAGAGATTTTTTATGGGCTCCGCTCAAGAGGGCTGGATCATTTACTCCTGCATACAAGGGCCACTGTGATAGTCCACAGCCAGTCAGCATAACCTACCAAAAAATCATGTCATGGAATGACTGCCAGGATGACATTTTGAGATATCAGGTTACAGAGCAACTTTAGAGTATTCAGCATGGTTATTATCCCCAGAATACGTTGGGTTAGTTGCCAATTCCAAAGAAACCAAATATCTTGGACATGAAACACTTTTGGGTGATTTCCAGTCACTACTGTTTGGTTTGGGAAAAACCCTCCGGTTTCCCTAAAGTTGTCCCTAAAACTACCATCACATTACAGTGACTTGATAATCTGTCACCCAAATTCAATACAAGAGTTTCTGTATAACTTGAGACCACCAAGTCCTCAGTGCTCACTAAGGTTGCTTCATACAGCCCATAGTCCTGCAAGTTAACCACTAGATGATGTTTCCTTTTCAGGAAAGATTGTCCTTGATATTTGTGATCATTTATTGTACTTAGACTTGAGAAGACACTTTAGTCAGGTTTTATTTCTGTACCATATTAAAAGTAGTCAAGGGCTAAACTTTGACCAAGGACTGTCAGCACTAATGCAGAAACTCCAGTTCCTGAGAGCGCTTACTAGGTAGATTAAGCTTTGATTTAAAAAATGCTTTTCAAATTCAAACTATCCTAAAAGTTAAACAATTAAACCTATACACAGCTGCCTCTGCATTTTGAAATGTAGCACACTTTTAAAAACAGAAAAAGGAGTGAAAGATTATGTACACAAGTGGACCAGTTCACAAGATATGTATGAAAAGTAGGCCATAAAGAGATAAGAAAAGTTTCATATAAACAGATGGCCAGATTGTCCCCTTCCTGTGGAATGGTGACAGAGGAGAAAATCTCCATGGCTCTACAGTTCCCAACAAATTGTTTTGTTGGGGCCTGGTGTTTGTCTCCTCCCATGTCAACATGAGTTGGTGGTTCACCAGACAACTCATAGATCTTACCAAAGCTATACGTATCACCCTCATCCCAATGGTCCTTTTACCTGCCTCTGAAGCCCAGAGTGTAAAGAAGGCCTCACTGAAGAGTAAGAGCAAGCTACTATATTCACTTTTCAGTGGGATTCACCACTGGTTCCTGTGTGTGAGAGGAGCATGCAAGTAGTACACTTCAGGGTCAACCATGGCCCAGAAAGTTAGCGGAATGGTCTGGGGATGGAGGTAGGGAGGAGAATCCTTGAGGAAGATGCACTCCCCTTTCACAGAGGAAAAGCTGTGAGTGTAGCCTACAAAACAAACTGCCCGAAGCTATAAGGCTGGATTTGAAGTAGCTACATAATATTCAAGTGTATTGGTAATAAGCTACAGGTGTGTACCATCTGAACAAGAGAAGACACTATTGTAAGGGATGTGATATATATGTATTATGCATTTGCCCCCAGGTGTACTTGTTAGCTTATGTAGTTGATGACCTGCAGTAACCTTGAAGACTTCCCCAAAGAACAACTTTGAAGTGACCCACATATATCATGGCCTAGATACCAATGAGCAGATTTCTTTTGGAAATTGTACTGAACAGCACAGAAAACCCTAATTATATCAAAAGGTAGGTGAGACTTCATGTGAAATCTATCCTTAGATCCCATTTACAATGTGTCACGGGCTGTTTCAGAAGCCAATTTGAGAGAGAATGAAAATCAGAAAACAGGACAAACCAGAAAATTTCAGCGCTCTCAATACTGTTAGTTGTGTCTATTAAGGAGCCAGATGCTGCCGCAGGAAGCTATTTTCTACAGCATGATATCGCGGTTCTATCAACATATTCAAAGCAGATGGGAGGAAAGGCGAAATGCAGTAAGACAAATGACATTGTTCAGCTACTCCAGTATGTGCGAACCAGCAGTCTATTGTTTTCATTTTTGTGCTTTCCAATAGCGTATTCACAAGGAACACTGGATTTCTAGGGGAAATACTTAGACTTACTGCTCTCCCATCCCAGAGTCCAGGCACATGTTATGGACAAGGTGAACTAAATTTCCTGGGTGGATACGTCAGCCCTGAAGTTCTGTGGCATCCCTCCCGCCCTTACATATATCCGTGTTCACAATCCAGTCTACCCTATTAGCCAGTATCAACAAAATAACAATCCACAAAGAGAGAAGGGTCAGGAAGCAGTCACCACAATAAATTGGAGACCACAAAAACCAGTTTCCTCTCCCTTCCCTACATTAATCAAAGGGAGCCAAAAAACCTATAAGTAGTTGTACAACAAACAATTGTTCTGGATTCAGGCCAGAATTTGGGGCAGAAATGGATTTAGTGGCACTGATGGATTACCCCCTGCTTTCAATTGATGGAAGGCAGACATCCATTCTCATCCTCATGTACCTCTCTGAAGCATTAAACACCACCAATCATGAGATACTGCTGTCCACCTGAGAGGTGTTGCAGGAGTCCAGTGAACATGCTAAAATGATTCAAATCCTTCCTGGAGGGATGAGTCAAAGGGAAGGGAAGAGATGGGATAGGAAACTAGACCCTTCAGTTGTAGAATCCCACAAGGATCAGTTCTCACCAATCCTACTTAACAACTATATGCAGGTGTAACCCACACATCTTCTGGGTGTGATGTTCTGTCCATCTAGTGGCGCCGAGACCACTTAGAGATTAATGAGTCTGCTACAGCCTTAGCTAATGGCCATATGGCTTTTAGCTCATGCAGTAGAGGCTCATGCACTAGGCTCCAGAGACCCCAGGTTCAATCGTGTCCGCTGACAACCGGGGTCTGTTGGCATTTCAAGTGGGGGCTCGTCCAGGATTTCAACTGGGAAGTCTCTGAAGGTCAGGATGCACTTCCTCAGCTAGGGGAAGTATGTAACCCACACACCTTCTGGGTGTGGTGGTGTGTCCCAGTTAGTGGCACCGAGACCTCTTGGAGAGAGGGAGATTAATGAGTCTGCTCTACAGCCTTAACTAACGGCCATATGGCTTTTAGCTCATGCAGTAGAGGCTCATGCACTAAGCTCCAGAAATCCCAGGTTCAATCCCACCTGACAACCGTGGTCTGTCGGTGTTACACAGGCACTAGGAGAACCACTAAGATGACAAGGAGTCAAGAGTGAGCAATATCCAGATGACACACAGTTCCACTTATCCTTCACCACATAAGACTATACATAACCAAGATAGCCCTGTGCTCAGATGAGATCAGCTCACAGATGAACAGCAGCTGGTTCAAGTGGAATCTCAGCGATACAGAAATTATGTTGGTAAACAGAGGAAAGTTAAAAGGTTGTCTAAAGCTCCAGGATAAGGACAGTGATCGGCAACTCCATTCTTCAGGCACATTGGAAATATCCACTGCAAGAGTAAAAGCTCATCTGTGCAGGACGCAGAGCTTTCTTGGGGGCTGGTCCCAGTCTGTGGAGCAAACTTCCACAAGAACAAAGAACCATCTAAAGCCTCCTCACCTTCCAGTGCAAGGTGCACTTCATCGATTGTTCTTTCTCTAATACAAGTACTCAGCAGTATATACATATAAACAATAGAAACCTACCAAATCACAACACTGCACACATTGTTCACCTTAGGAAGGACAAGAGAGAAAGAAAAAACAAAAAACAAACACACAGATGTTATTCATGTCTTTTAATGCACTTCCGGAAGGCTCTCAGATAGTATGGTGATAAGGGCAGTATAATAGTCTGTATAGAATAAAATAATGTGACAAATTTATCCCTAGTCTATTGTCCATTGAAGCCCATAGAGTTGCACCAAGAATGAGACACTCATAATACGGGATAGATGTGGTACAAACTTAGATTAATTTAGCCCATATTTAGTAAAAGGGAGATTTTACTGCTGAAGACAGATACCCATGGTACGCTGCAGTATAAAGTCAAATGACAGTGTGATGTCATTATCATACAGGTTCAAAGAAATTAAGGTATTCATTGTGACAATGTGTGGACTGAGAATTTTGGCCCACTTCCCATCCAATGAGAGGCAGCTGGGAATACATGGATGTGGTTTCCACATGGATCTCCCACTATGCTAGCCTGATCAATGGGCCAGAAGATTTCCTCCATAGCTGCCTCCCTACCCACCTCCATATTAAGAAGATGCAGTCCTATTACTCACAACAATGTTTGCCTAGGGAGAAAAGAATGACCTTATCCCTTAACTATGACACAGAGAGCAGCCAATGCCTGCCAAACTGGTCCTATTACAGTATTATATTTTTAATAGATTTCCACATTTTAAATGGTTTTGGAGTATAAATAAAAAATAGTGAAAAAAACATGCAGCAATTCCCTTTCTTTTCTTCCCCCTTCTCCTGTTAGCAGTGCATTTCAACAGCTGTGTGTTGGTTACCTAGGAAACTGCTGTGGGTTGATCTTTGATTGGATATGTTGTCAGACTGCTTGCCAGAGTTGTGGGCAGAGTTTAGAGTGGCAGACATGTGCATGTGATGCATAAAGAAAGTAAATACTAGACAACTTCATTTCTTTCTTGTGATAGAGAGTTTTTAGGACTTTGGTTGTATGCTAACAAGCTAATTTATAGTAGGAGCAAATAGCTCTGCATGCTGTATGGAAGTTTTTCCCAAATCCCATACCCAACAAGCTAACATAGCCATTCCAAATCACCACTCATGAGTTCTAATCCTTTGTTGCTTAGCTGGTCACAATAAATTCAATGGCTTAGTGCCACCCCATTATGCACATTTTCTCCCCTCATATTGGTATCTGGGATATTTTATAGGTGTGATATGTAATCACAGACATTCCATACTGTGGGCCAGCTTCTGGCCAGGTGCTGTGCATAGGTCTGTCAGAAAGTAAGTAACTGGCAGAGATAGGGAGCAAAGGCATCCACCATCTGTTCCCACTGCCAGAATAAAGCCTCTTTGTGGAGAAGCCATTTACTGTCCCAAAAGGAAGGACAGTAGAGGGTGGTTCTTCAAAGTCAGGGGATGTGAACTGCATTGTTGTTGTTCCTAGTCCAACAACGGATCCTGAACAACATGCAGGGGGCAGGAACAATCTATGCAGGGAGCACAGGATCTGTTCAGATGCCAGCCATAATTTGGATACTGATTTTGCAGCATGTACACTTGTTCATTTTGGGTACCTTGCTTACTTAAACCAGAATTTACCCTATAGGCATATCACTCTTCATGGCACACCACAGTATTTTTTCAATTTCCCACAAAAATATGTATGCATGCCTATCAGTTTTTCCCCCTGCAGTAAGCATAAGAAACCGTTTTAGACCGAAAGGAAAAATGTTACCAAAATAGGTATAATTCTGACTGAAGCAGTGTTACTCCTGCTAGAGTGAACCTGGGGAGTAAAGACGGCTAGCAGATTTGATAAAGGCCAAAAGTCATGCCTCAGTTCTCTACCCAGTTATAGCTTTTAAAGCTTTCAGTCAGGCCTACAGTGGAAACTTTTGCCAATGTAGCAATGTTGGTTAGGGGGGTGATTTTTGCAACATTTCTAAACTGACAAAAATCCTATTGTAGACATATCATAAAAGTGCTTTTGCCTGCATAGCTTATTTTGCTTGGGGAACCAATATAAGCTATACAGGCAAATGCATTTTTATGTCAGTATAAGCTGTGCTTACACTAAGAGGGTTATGCTAGTAGAGCTATACCAGCAAAACGTTTAAGTGTAGGCTACGCCTTAGAGGTTCACACCCAAGGCTTGAATTTGGCCCTAAATGCCCAATGGTCTGATCATGCATCTCTTCCAAAAGATCAAAGCAACTAATTATGTAAGCATTGCAGGATGATGCCCTTCCAATATGTGGTCTTCAGAAGCAGGTCCAGAACTTCCCTTTGTCCTACACAGTATTCAGTGCAGTTTTGAAGCTAAAATAAATGAATCAGTTCTATAGGCAGCTTTCATATCAAGCAGAACCCGTCTAACTTACAGAGACTAAAATGTACCCCCAAGTTATGCTATTTAGGAACCAAAACCTGCAGTTAGGTACAATGCAAGGTGATGGCTAATATCAGAGGAAACAAGGATTATCTTGAGTACTTCTTTGTGCAAATTTGAAGAAATAGCATTGTGACCTCTTTTGGGGGGTAAGATTCACTATGATTACTAATAGAGATAGTAAGGATAGTAAGGAGAGATAGTAAGAGCTCAGGAAGAAGTAATTTCTTTTAAAACAAAATTAAAGGTGGTCTTTTTTGACCACTGCAAAATCCTTTTAAGAAAAAAAGACTATTGCTTAATTCTAAACAGATTATTTTAATGTTATTGAAATCTTAGTGTTCACCTCTCTTGGGCTCTCACAGCTTAAGACCAGTTCTTCTTTAGACAGAAAAATGACAAAAAAATTTAAAGGTATTTGAAGTTTTTTCATTCGAAATAGACACAAAATGCTTGAAGCAAAACTACTTTCCTGCAGTAGTGATTCCCTGGTTCTTCTGGATTTATTATGGATTTTAAATAAAAGGCCATTGGTAGTACAATTTTGCATCCTAGATGGTGATTATTAGGACAAAGATTACTAGGATTATGGTGAATTGGCTTAATCACAGAAGATACTGAAAGGGCTGATCAAATTTAGTGAATCATCATGGAGTTTGTTTGCAAAGGAAATCTTATTACAAGGTAACATAAATTAGACTTATGAAAAGGGCAACATCAGCCTGGAACGATGGTAGACAAGAGTGGTTCAAAGTCTCTAGTCCATGGACCACCAGTGGTCTGCTGATCCCATAGTGTTAACTGAAATCTACCAGTGCACTTAGCTCTCTTGCAAGTAGAGCTGGACAGGAACACATTTTCCCATCACATGAAGATTTCAGATTTCAAAAATTCCTCGTTAGGACAAAACAGAGACCTTTCAAATTTTAGGTGCAAAACCAGAGACCACTCTACCCCACATCCTCCCCAGAATAATCTGGAGGCTAAGAGATTCACCTCATGTTCTGGAGAGAGAGAGAGCCAAGACTGAGACTGACACATGGAATAGCCTGGTGGTTCAGGCACTCACCTGGGATGTAGGAGACTCAGATTTAAGTCCCTGCTCTGAATTAGTGAGGGCCTAAACCACTAGGCTATTCTGTGGCTTAGTCTTGGTCTTTCTGCAAAAATTCCATCCTGGACCGGAGAAACCTTCCCAATGAAAGCTTTGTCAAAACTGATAGGTTTCCATGAAAAGTTTTGGTTTTGACTAATTGAGATAATCGAACCAAAAAAAAAAAAAGTTCAAAAATTTGCTCTAAAGAAGAAAGCCAAAAGTAAATGATACTTGCCTAATATTTTTCCATACAAGCAATTGTTATAGCATTAGTTTCTCTTCTTCCAATAATGTTCTAATGTTTTAAAAGAAAGATTACACAGCTGAGACCATCAAATGGATGCTGTATGTAACAAGATTGACACCATTTTACTATTATGTTAACTCTCACAGTTTCCACAGGTTTTGTTTTTTTCTGTGTTTGTGTTTTATTTATTTTTTTGGTTTTTTATTTAACTTCACTTGCATGCATTTACTTATGAAGAAATAAATGCAAGTATGCAAACATCAAAGATGGAACAAGTCTCTGGGATGGCTGGTGTTTCCTCACAAGGCCTTTCCTGTCTCAGGCAAACTAGTATTGACTCATTTGCGAACCACAAAAGGGACAGAAGCGTTTGCTTTTGAGTGGCTCTGAACCAGCTTACTTTGTGAGTACTCACAGAGGGTGGCATCTGGCAATTGCTCCTCTTTCCTGAGGGCTCCCTCCTGTGGGTTTCTGTATTCTATCATGTTAACAAAAGGGGTGATACATGCATGGAGGTAATTGATTAGGGAGGAAGCATAAGTTGTAGTATCCCCAGCCGGCTGGAGTCTCCACTGAGTCAGCTGGAAAAAACGATTATATTATCCATGTAAGGAGAGATTCGAGCATGAATGAGCTCGAGCTGGCTTAAATTCAGCCTAGATAATACTGAGGTGATGTTGGTTGGTTGAAGGAAGAAACTGGAGACATGGCAAGGGTTATTTCGCTTCCTTTGACTGAAGATGTATTATAATCTTTTAGCCTTCTGAGTATGCTGTAGGCTCTCTTGCCCATGAATAAATGCATTTTGGGTAGTGGTTTATCCGGGATTCTAGGGATTATGTGGGGAATTGATTAATTGGTATAATATCTATGTCATTGCTGAGTAATTTAACTTGATCTGGGGGAGTTATCAAGTCTGATTACTAATTTAGTATATTTTTAAAATGATGCTTGAAGATGCCAAGAGCATTGGATGGGTGCTTTTATTATAGTTTGTAAAAATCAAAACTAAATTTCAATAGTGAAACATCTCCCTGTTGAGTTCAAATCCTAAAGAAAGAGCACTGAATCTCAACCTAATCCATAATCATGAGTTATTGTAATTTTATCAGACTCATTATATCAACTAGTTCCAAAGGAAAAAAACCCAAAACAAAAAGTCAAGTAGAAACAAAATTATTCTCACGGAAACATATCAAGAGCCTAATTCTGTGAGATGATCAGCACTCAACTCCCATCCTATTTACATGATCAGGCCCAAAATTAAAACTTAATCCCAAATACATTTTGCTAAAGCTTTTTATAAAGTTATGACATCTGGATGAGCAATTTGTAACAAACAATGTATTTCAATTAGTTTTCACTCTCTGTTCTGAGCTGTCTGTCAACATATTGCAACATCCTCAAATGTATTCATTTTTCTAAATTATGCAGTCAAGATACATCTTGAACCTGGAGCTTGCTCATGAATCAACTGTTGTCAATATTAGCTATCTGATTCTAAAGTTGGTTTGATCAGATACACAGGTCATGCGTTATGTTGTTTCAGTTCTTTGGAAGGGGTTTCTGGTACAAGTGTTGATAATTACAAATTTGTGGTTCACTTTCTGAAGCTATTCCAGAACATTCTGTTAGTGCTAGTCTACAGGGCAAATTACTGCACAACAAGCCATTATACATACACCTCTACCCCGATAGAACGCTGTCCTCGGGAGCCAAAAAAATCTTACCGCGTTATCAAACTTGCTTTGCTCCGCCGGAGTGCGCAGCCCCGCCCCCCCGGAGCACTGCTTTACCGCGTTATATCCGAATTCATGTTGTATCAGGGTAGAGGTGTATCTGAAGTGCACCAGCTTGCCATGTAGTAATCCGGTGTGGACACTGCTAGAGTGTAGTGAAAGTCCCAAAGTAGGCTGCACTCCAGTACTTTCACTGTGCTCTAGCAATTTCCACATGGGACATTACTACCAGGGAACCTGGTGTAATACAGATTTGCAGTATAGTTTGCTATGCAGTAACTTGCTGTGTAGACATGGAGTCAGAATATGCTGTTATTGTTAGTGTACCCACTGGTACGATGATTTGCTAGAATATCTGTAGACTGCAAAACAATAAAGTGCAGACACAGTCAAGCAAAATTGATTTAAGAATAAATCCAAATAGTCACAAGATTTGCCATTATGTATAACTTGGGTTTTATTCCCTACAGTGAAATGCTGACTAAGGCTCTGAGCCTGCAAATGCTTACACACATGCCTAACTTCATTCATAAGTCGTCTTAGGACTTCCATGGGGTTTGCATACTTAAATTAAGCACATGCTTGTTTGCACAAGTGACTCCTTTAAGCCCCATTCCAGAATGTGAATAACTGGAGTAAAATGGAACTACTGATGAGAGTCAAGTTACTCACTTGGTCAAGTCTTTGCAGGATTCAAACTAGAACAACTTCCAGCATGTATTTATATTCTTATTCATTCCATTAAGTTGTTAACAGCATTTTAAGAAACTAGAAAATATCTTAACACACCCAACATCAGTCTCATTCAGTTAATTGAATGCTGTTTTTCTAATTGTTACTTCCAGTCTCAAACCTGGCTGCAGCTGTTTTTTTGTTTTGTTTTTTTTCTTCTCTCAAGAGACCAAAGCACAGCAGTGGGATTTCAGGCACCATGCCAGTTTAGGCCCACATGAAATGGAGTTAATATATTCCATCTCTAGAAAAGAGGAAGATGCCAGCTGCATCACTGTAAAACATTCCCGGCAAGTATGTTTAGGGAATGACAAAGATGAGTGCCACTTGCCCTACTCCAGCTAAAGATGGTGTGAGGAGGAGTAGAAGATTAAAGAAAGATAAGACAATGCTAGCAACAAAAACAAAAATCCTTCAAAGTCTGACCAGATATAATCATTCCAGCATCTGCTTACACATTTGCTCCCTCATGACAACCAACACTTTAGCGGTACCATTTTTATAAAGGCTGTTTACCAAAGCATATAATTCAGCCACAAAAACCTGGCATGGAGTCTCGCTATAGGATTTTTTAAAAATATAATGGACTATTGTACTTACAGTACCAGATACCAATTTCAGTTACACTGTTGTTAATTCAGAGTAACTCCATTTGAAATTAGTAGAGGAACTCGGCATTTACCCAGGTGCAATGGAGATAAAAATCTAGCCCACAGAACATGGAACAATCCTACCCTACATGGTTTTATGTGCACAACAGCAATGAAGTTTCCTTTGGAATAAGTCTTTCTAAGCTCCAATTTTTTTCAAATTGTTTTGATTTTAAAACAAAACTGTGTACACAGTTAGTTCTCAGCATGTATTACGGCCTTGAGATTTATTTCCTTAGGCTGGGTGAGAATGAGGGGACATGAAAATCCATCTTTTTATTTGATTTAGAGAACTGCCTGCTTTGTATGCACAACAGCTTCTACCAAAATAAATTCGTAAGGATTTTTATCATTACTGACAATAGAAATATTCTCCCCCTCACTGAGTGCACTCTCCTGGTAGCCTCATCACAAATCCTTGCTACTTATTTTGGGGATCAATAACATGTATGCTGAATTCTCACGTATCTATAACAGTTTTATTTAAAGTTTTAAAATATTTTTAATATAAAAGGATGATGCCACCTATTGGGTATGAATGAGCATGGGATGTGGGATGATTCAAGGTTCCTCCCAGTCCTTTTTCACCTCACCCATCTTCCACCCATTTCGAACAACAATACTTAGCAGAAAAATGGAACCTTACAAAAGCTTGGCAGCTGTGTCCACAGCAACTGATCAGTTCCAACTTTGAATTGCCCTGCTATTCCCCCACCAGATATGCTCTGGAATACACTGAGCATCAGATTGGGAAACCTTGAGAATATTTTAAATATTTTATGCTGGGTCAGCTGAGCAGAGAACTCATAGGTCCAGTGCAGAAGTGTACTGAAAAGGAAGACAAGCCAGAGGTATGGAAAGTCTGTGTGGTATGAGAAGGAAGGAGAATAAAGGAGATTAAGGTCACTTTAGAACCTAAAGCTAAATATCTCCTAAGAGCAAGAATGTTTCTAAATTTGGATCACAAGTATCCCTTTTATAGCCAGTACATCAAAATGCATTTTAGGACACCCTTAAAAAACACAAGAAAAATGTCCATTTGAAAATGCTTATCAATACATTTAAAAATGGGAAGTTTAAAAACAAACAGGATCTATATTTAAATAGCAAATTACAGGATACCGTAAAACAATGAAATTCAGTTAAATAACTCAAACTTGAATCTTAACTCAGTCTCGTGTCCCCCCACATTTTTGTGCTCATGTACTTTAAAGTCCACATTTCACTTTTGATGATAATGTATATATCCATGTACAGCAATATTATAGGGAGATGACTTCAGAGAGATTACAGACAGCATCAGAATGCTGTGCGACATTTTATTGCCATTGCCCCAAGGTAACTTGTAAATTACATGGGGATTTTAATTTCAAGGTAATTAATTAATCTGAGCTGCTATTTCATTTTAACAGAACAATATCATTGTGCAAACCTGTATGAAATGCAAGACGTCTTATGGAAGAAATTCTTTTCCTTAAAGCAATCTGTTCACTAATACAGTACAAAACCTACTGTCTACTGCACCTGTGATACTCTGCAAGCTATATAAGGTACTGAGATGACCTACTTTATTTTGATGGTCAATTTATCCTAAAACGACATGTACAAATGTATTACATGCTAATGTACAAATAAATGAACACAAAGCCTGACTAAAACTGAATTTTAAACTGGTTTAGGAGACTGTAGTGATCAGTTTAGAAAACTGGACTGGTATCCAGTCCAATGGAGAGACTGAATGGAGTTTGAAAGAAGTGACTAATTGAATATATTTCTAAATTAACGAAGGTATATAATTGCTTTCACATCCCTAAATTAGATCAACATTCATTATAAGGACAAGTTCCTTTTAAAATTCTATGACCTGCTATTATCCCAAATATAAAAAAAAATCAAAAATTGAAATTAAGCTTTCCATATATTTTCAAATCCTAGAGTAAAACATCTGGAATTGTACCTTTTCTTCTCACTTTATTTTCTAATTTCTCAATTATTCTTTAAATGTGCTGTAAATTGCAATATATTTTAGGTTTAAGAATAGATAGAATATAGGGTAGGCACTAATAAGAATGTATGAAATTATGAACACAAACGCAATACACCACATTATAGTTTAAAATTTTAAAATAGAACCCATATTTTCCAAGCACTACTCCATATTGTTGTCTCATCTTTACATTTAAAAGCCACACAGAGTTATTCATTAAAGTTACACAATACCTCCAAAATGAACTTTCTTCTTGAATCTTGAGTTCTCAGTCATAGTTTCTAACCTAGGTGTAACCATCTCACTTGAAAATATTGATCTTTTGCATCCCCATGATGAAACAAACACAATCCAGATAGTTACATTATTTCAAAATTTACTATTTCAGCTGTACACAAAAAGTTGCTCCAAAGTGCAGGATTAAAAGAGAGAGAGAGAGAGAGAGAGAGAAAGAAAAAGGAAGCTTCTAAATTTTTAATCCATAATGACGTCGACAGTAATTCTTAATCTTGTAAACAAAAATAATAATAAAAAAATCCAGCATCAACCAAGGAATCTGTTATTTTACACAAGTTGTAGGCTCAGAATCACAGCCCATATCCTTCTAGTTCCAAACTGTACCAACAGATTTTTTTTCCTGGTGCAGGTTTCCATGGAAATGCATCAGTCACTAATCTAAATAAGTGCGGGTGAAGGACGCCTGAAAACCTAGAGCAATTACGCATGCCATTAGAGAGGAAAAGAATATGATTCAACCCAGCTATTAGTAACATGGTACAGCTATCACGTCTATATTTTTGTTGTACTGCTCCAAACAAAACTGCTTTACTGTTTTTGAAAACCCACTCTTTTCTACTGCCTCTTCAAAAATCCATATTAAAAATCTCTCTCAGGTTGTGAGTGTGTGCTGAATTCAGACCATTTCCGATGCAAAACACAACACTAATACAGTTAATTAGCATTTATTTGTTTTACCATGGTTATTTGTTTATTTAAACATGAATCCGTCCCTCCATAACTAAAGCAAAGTATCTTTGACCAGCTATTCCCATAAGAAATAAGATGCTTTGATCTGCATTAAAGGGGTCTTAGTTCCTGAGGAATCCATTTAAATATAAAAATCTGGGTTGCACAGTGTGTTTCTACCAGATAGTTAACTATTACAATCAACAATGGGCGAGGGTTTGTGTCCTTGTACATAAAATCCATGTAATTCAGTACCCAGCATAATGTTTGATACAATGCACAGCAGTATGGGGTTCACAGTCTCCCATATCTGTGTATAGACGCAGAGAACTCTTAGCCACTACAATCACTTCCTTAAGGTTCACTTCTGCTGTCATGCAGAAACCAAATGACAATGGATGGACAGTTGACATGCTGAGACTGCTACATAGTACACCGAACCGTAATTTCTCTGTTGTCTTGTCCTCTTCCTTCCATCCCCATTTGTTTCTCTTCCAGCTATTGCTTCCTGTCATATCCTAAGGAAGCTAGCAATTTGGGGCTTGGGCTGCATTTTTATTACAGCACAATGTAGCCCTGGATAACAATGAGGATCACCAGATGCTACTGCAAGACAAGTACAGTCAATTGCTTTGTCGGGAGGATGAAACTATTAAAAATATAGAGGTAGCACCCCCCTATTAAGATTGTCTGACCTTTCCCATTATAAGATCCAGTTTTCAGTTGCAAATAACTGTCAAAAACATTAAACCATTTGGGCTTAAGTGTTCCAAGCTGGATGTCTGCCTCAGGCTGAATATTTTTTGAAAGTTTCAGCCCTAGCTGTTCAGCCATTTCTGAGACCAAGGATAGGGAAAAATACATTATTTTGCCCATGTTAAAAAATTCTGGTGACCTTTTCTTTGAGCAACTCTAGCGCCCTATGATTTGCATCAGGGACTTGAAATCAAATAAGGGTATGGCCTTTGCATCATGGATGTGCTTTTTGCCATCACCGTGAAAGTCTGCCCAACTCTGGTCAAGTCATAGCTGTTGAAAAGTTTCTGTTCAACATGCCCAGTAGAAATTTCTTAGATTTTAGCAGCTAAAATCTCTGAAGATTCCATCCTCATTGAACATGCGCCCCTCCCCCCAGCTCATAGCTCCCAGTGCTGACCCGACTGCACATGCTCCATCTCCAAAAAACAACTGAGCATGCTTCTCTCTAGCCCACCGCTACAGTTGCAAAACCTGACTTTCCCTGTAATTGATGAATCCTTATGGAAGGCAACTATTTTTTGTCAATTGTGTTAAATTATTTTGCCTCTATTCCCTAGTTTTCCTAAGTTTTAAAGTGTGTCCTCATTAGAAGCCTCTTCCCGCTCCCCCCACCAATAAACTGTGTCTAGTCACTCAAACTATGAGATAGTCTGATTGAATAAACTAAGTAGCATCAGGCCAGGTCAGTACTTGGACTGGACATTGCCATGGAAAACCCTAGTGGTACAGTAGGTTCACTAAGAAACAGGTTTAAATAAATTATTAAATCTTAAGGATGGTGCAGTTTATCGTTACCAGTACACCTGGATTAAATGCAACACAAAAAGGACCTGGCTGCTTTTGATCAATAAAGAAGCTGGACTTTCTGCAAGATTAGAGATGTATTTGTATCAGTTTTGTATCCTGGCCAGATTACTAAAATTCAGTCCATATTTCAAGAGGATAATTTGCTTTTTCTTTCAAACTGCTGTGCACCATTAAACAACTGACCCATTTCATCCAAAAAGTGTAAGAGCGGTGACTGAATTGATCCTATAAAAATGGAAAAACCTGGAAAAAGCAGAACAATTCCAGGTTATCTAATTTGGTACAAGGACAGTTGATGGATTCACCAGAAAAATGCATGTCATTGTGCAATGTGGTCTGTGTATCTGTGAGCATCTATTGGTTCTACATGTTGCCCAGTTTATGCCCTGAAAAGTAACATCTGAAAGCCTTTGCAATTAAATTCAGCTAATGTATCTATAAATGTACAAAATAGTCTGTCTCGTTTGCAAAGTGAGGTCATCTGGCTGAAAGACAACAGGAAATGCACCCTCATCAGCTTCAGAATTTTGGAAGACTGCAAGTCAACAGGACTTCGCTATTCAGATAAAAGTTAACATAAACCCTTGAAAATTTCTCTTATAAAGTTGATTTTTTCCCAAGCCTGTTACCTTACACTACCTTTTCCAAAGCAACATCGATTCTGGACATTGTCATAGAACAATGTCCACACACTTTCAGAGTCCAATGCTACAAAAGGGATTTTCAAGGGAAGATACTTATGCCTCCTCCGAGCTCTAGCTCTCACAGGATCACTGTTTTGTACAGTTACAGTAAAATCTGCTTGATGGTCTCTCTCAGCAACCTGATCTAATACATTGTTTCCTCTTCTCATTACCGTTCTTCACTAGGTTGGATGGTTAAAATACTATTTTTCCCACAACCATCAAATCCTTTTCATAATCAACATACTTGTTCCCAGAATAAAGTTCCTCTTAAAATAGAATTTTCCATTTGCTGGCTCAGTCACCTAACAATCCAATATTTTTACATCTGCTAATTAAATGCTAGTTATGCAAGAATATTTCATTTAACTCATTAGTAATATAAGCTATAACAGGGGTCAGCAACCTTTCAGAAGTGATGTGCCGAGTCTTCATTTATTCACTCTAATTTAAGATTCGCGTGCCAGTAATATATTTTAACGTTTTTAGAAGGTCTCTTTCTATAAGTCTATAATATATAACTAAACTATTGTTGTATGTAAAGTAAATAAGGTTTTTAAAATGTTTAAGCTTCATTTAAAATTAAATTAAAAATGCAGAGCCCCCTGGACCGGTGGCCAGGACCCAGGCAGTGTGAGTGCCACTGAAAATCAGCTCGTGTGCCGCCTTCGGCACGCGTGCCATAGGTTGCCTACCCCTGAGCTATAAGAATAATAGTGCTTATTGCAATAACAGTGAACAATTACAAGAATTCTGAGATTGTAAAGTAAATTGAATCACAAGTTAAGAGAATGTAATGTTTTCCACATCCACAGAGAGCCACCATTTTACTCCAGTCAGAACAATGTTTATTTTAGATTAAACAAAAACCAAATAAGTACAAAAGTAAAGCCTCTAGGAGAAAGCATAGGGTATCTGTATGTGTACATACACCTTCTCTCTAATAGTCTGCATTTAAAATGGACCCAAAATAGTAGTTTTCTGCAGACTTTTTAGAGATGAATATCACAGGACACACCATCACAACAATTTCATATATCACAGAGAACATACCAGAATGCTGGAAAACCCAAAATTATATTAGTTATGCCTCTTAATTAACTATCACATAAATTAATCTTACAGCGTTTAGGATGAACAATTAAGAGGCATAAACCACATGCTTCCTCCTATTCTCCAGAGGCATTTTTGTGCCAAAGATTCCTGCCTCACCTCCCTGGCAGAACATGGCATCGCTGCCTCCTTTAAATCTCCAACTAAATATAGATCTTCTAGCCTTCATTCATTTTTCCTCCACATTCTATCCTATTCCACCCTCTCTTCCCACTCCATTTCTCTTCCCCCCTCATTTGATCACCTCCTTATGCTACCCTATTGTCTGTCCACTATGCCTGCACCCCTTTACCTGTTGGCCATTCCTTCTATCCTCAGGCCAGTGCTAATTTCTCTATGCTTGGGAACTGGAAGAAAGTGTCAAGAATCGAAACTAGAGTGCAAGTTATTCTTCCTGCCAGATCGCATCTGCTGCCTGAACCAGGGTCAGGGTGCTGAGGGAAAAGAAGAATGAAGACCCCCCCAAAAAAACACAGGGCAGATCCTCAGGTGGTGTAAATTGTGATAGCACCTTATACTGACTATTCATGGCTTCTCTGGGAATACGCTTGCTTTTCTACTAGGTTTGAGTTAGGATGACAGTAGGGATCGTTCCAAAGGAGTTACAGCAAGGCACAGTGTCATTTTGGTTTGGATTGTCACTCTTCTATAGCACTTTTGTCTTTTATTGACATATACAGCTCTAAGAACAGAGATCTAAGTCACACTGATATAACTAATGTGTGCTGAAGCCTTGTACTGCTAATGTAAGTTACATACATAAAAGACGGGCTGTACCTGTCATTGTGAACACGTTACAGTATGAGTGCTTTGTTTAGCATGCAGGAGCGTCATTTAGATTGCGAGCTCCACCAGTGAAGGTCTGGTTAGGGCCCCCATTTAGAGTATATTGACCAAAGCTAAGACTAAAGAACTCCTATAGCTAAATAGTTGGCCATGTGTTATTTACAAATAGGAAAAATTTACAGAAAGCTTAGAGAGTTTAAGTGTTTAAGCTGTCTAATCAAATACTCAGGTGAACAAAGCTGACCTTGCTTATTTCCTTTGTGGTACATTAAAAAGTAAGGTCTCCAAGCATCCCAAAGTCCTCAGAGCAATCAAGTTACCATTGTTTCATAGCTTTGCATATTTTATATGCAAAAATCATTGATATATGATTTTTGTGTTTGTTATTGCCAGAAAAATCTTGCTAAAATCCTGAAATAAGTGTTGAAAGTCTTGTTCATTACGTCCACATTCTTGTACAACTGACCGCTGGGCAGTGAAATACTGAACAGACAATCTTAGATCCATTTCCTACATCATCTAATCCTTGCTTGAGAGAAATTATGGCAAAGCAATTAATTTTCAGTTCATTTAATTAAGCTAAGAGCTTTTTTTCACTCTTTTAGTAAGAGCATGTTTTCTTATAATATTCTAAGTAGCCCTAACACCAACAAAATTCCAATCACCATTAGATATTGCACCATGTGTTTCAATGCTATCCTGAGCTAGGTTGGGCCAGGATGCTCAGGCTCTGACAGCATCCTTGCCGGTCTGATAAATGGCTTCTGATGGTCTGTACTTGGACCTGATCTGAGCTACCAGTAGCCATTTCATTGTCTCATTAACCTCCAAAAGCTAATGTAACATTATTTGGAAGCTAGGCATTTCACCCGTTTATGGTGTATTGCACATTTTTATAACTGTAGCATTGTAGGAGGTATCAAACTTTACAGTCACATTACGTGGATTATACTTTTGACTATCCTCTGCTTGTGTAATAGCACCGGACCTGTGACCCAGTTTTATCCAGGCTGATAATACTAACTTTACAACACACTGCAATTCTCAAAACTTACTGTGATAGGAGTTAGTACTTGAACAGACCAGGATATTATAAGTCTTTGGAGCCTTTCTACAGGACAGTAAAGTTAGTGCTACAGCTTACTTGGAAGCTTTCATTACCTTCTTAAATACGTTGCATCAGGCCTCAGTGCCACCCCTCTGTCTTCTTAGCCACTGAGGATACTCACTACTAGCACATCAGAGGACAACCTCTCCCATTTAATTTCTGTAATTTAGGATGGGTATTTTGGCTGGGTGGCAAAAGTGGCAAGCAAGCACTCATAGAATGGACTTTGAATGTGTGTGCTTTGGATCCCATCCAAATATTGTCCTGCCTCCACCATTCAACAAGCCAGGCAGTGCTAATTTCCAGCGTTTCAAGGACCACATCCCCCTGAACCTCAGTAGCCAAATGTGAGACTTTGGAGGGAATGCATTTTTGTTGAGATGTTGTTACTGATACATCAGAAAGTGGTTCATTCAATGAACAATATACCATTGGGCATTCTCTCCGACAACCTAAAATGTTTCAACTACAGTGGGAGTAGTGGGTGCATAAATGTGAGACCAGGACCAGAACAGCTAAACCAAACATACAAACAACTTGTATAAACTAACTTTTGTGCCGAGATGAATAGGTGAAGAAAAAAGGAAGCCAGACCAGTGTCTGCAATTAAACCTTGAAACATATACCTCGCCTATGGTGGTCCTTGGTCCCATGCTCCATTTATCTCATTTGGCTAGAGCTTAACTAGACTGCATTGTACATTGAATAAGTCCATTAGTTTATACATTTAGTTTATTCTAATATAGCTAGTTTTTAAGCTCCGGGACCTACCTATCACACGGAGTGGAAGGAACCATATCATTAGTGAATGTGACTAAAATGTGCATATGAAGTAGAATTTTGGGGCGCACATTTCTGTCCAACAGGCTGCATACGATCTCCCCATCTTCCCCATTTACACAGTCATTTCACAACATGATATTGTGATCAAGAGGTGCTTATAACAGTTTGGTTTTTGAAAGAAAGTGATGACACAATGATTTTCCAGCAAGCTCTAACATTTCCAAAAAAATGAGCTCAGTTGTTTTAGATATGGGAAAAGACATGTGTCTTGGGTTTAAAAAATAAATCCAAATTAGGGTTTCTATTTTTCAGAATGACTAGCTATTAAGGTGAAGATATGGGCCACTTCAATACATCATCAGTGAAATGCAGTGCAGCAATTTTCCATGACAACATGTCAAAATTCTATAATGTGTAAAAAAAGTATTTTATGGCGATTAATTGGTTGACCTCTAGTTATAGCTTCTGACTGATGCTCTTCCATAAATGCCAGCAGCAGGATTATGCACTATATGTAAACTCTGCAGTAGCAATAATTGAATGAATTGTTAAGGCCCTTGTGTCAAACACTGTTAAGGAAAACAGATCTACATATTTAAAAGATAAGCTGGAATATTCATTGGGTTTTGCTATCTGAAATAGTCTTAAAAAGGTGTATTCAGTTTTGATAGCACCAGGAAGAGCAAAAAATGACAAAAGATATGTACTAAAAAGCAGTCTGCAGAACCACTGTTGTTCTATAATGCAGTTTAAAAATACATCACTTGTAGTTAATGTTAAATCCAAATGGAAGATCAAGGGGGAAGGGAGTGGGAGAATATTACAATTAGTTTGCAAGATTATTTTCGTAAAAACCTGCAGACAGCATTCTTAAGAAATTACACAGGCCTAACTAGAAGCAGGGCTAAGCCAAGAAGTTCAGACCCAAAGTTTGAGAGAATTCAAAACTCATGTTTTCGTCAGGGTCGAGAAACATCTAGAGAGCATCAAAAATGACTTGCCCAATGCCAGAGTGAGTGTGCAGGTGTTTCGAACAGGAATTCGTTCTCAAAAAGCATATTCCACTGTGAAGTGGCTTCCTAAAATTAAAGCAGATATATTTTTGAGGTATTGAATGTTTTTCAATAAGTGCTCAGGAAAATTCTAATCATAACAAGGACATCCAGAAATCCCAGCATGATTGATGAATTCAGGATAGCTATTCAGACCACTTGAAATTCATTGGAGACAAAAAAAGTAGCATGACCAGTATCCAATTGCTGAATTTGGCAATTTTGCCATGGTACTAGATTTTTAATCTAATCCCATATACAGATGAAAATTATATTCTGACACAAGAGATAAGAAAGGTTTCCTTTTCATATTCTATAGAGGAGGGAGACTTGTACATACTGTATTTGATGTTGTCCTGTGGCAATTTAAACAGTATCTGTTTTTGTTTTTGTTTTGTATGGTGGAACTGTAACATACATCTTCAAACCCCCCTATATATCACTGTTGTATACATGCATTATGTTTTACTTAAAAAAAAAGGGAACACACACACACACTCACTCACTCCAACAAACCTTGAAACCAAATAGAAAAATACAGGATCATATTTAAGGGTTCTCTTCTGCATGTATTACCTTGTGCATAGTGCAGAGAGATCCTTAATATTAATAAACTTACTGAAAAGCGCTTTGTGAAAGGAGATAAATTCAAGGATGGAAATGTATTCTCAGGTCATTGGTCAGTGAACAGCTAGAGCAATGTTACAGCGGACTGAAGTTACATTTTTGAAGTGTAAAACCTATGCCATCAGATTGAAGGAGAATTACTAATATTACATACAGCGCTGGATTGTTGCCGATCCTATGAAACAAGGAGGGACCCGGGAGATGAGATGATTGTGGATAGTACTTATCTGATGGAAAAGTCACTGTGAAATAGGTTAAGGAGAACCACAAGACCAACTCAAATAACTTTTTTTATTTCTTACATGAGGATGACCAAGCACCACAAACAAGCATTACTGTAATTCTGCCAAGGTATTTTTATAAGCTGTCAAAAAGAAATTACATAATTTGCAATAAAAATACAGTGAGGACATAAACTAGATTTCCATAACAATCAAACTATCTGTCAAGATAATTTCTGCTCAAAATACTCCAAGCCCCACACACTGCCTGATTCTTATAACTGAAAACTCAGCCTGGGTTTTTCTAGGTAAGTCATAGGGCTTTTGTTACATCTGTATGAAAACTCATTTTAGGTAAAACAGTTTGTAACTTGGTATACCAGTCTGTTCACCATGTCCAAGGAAAACAGAAAATGACTTCCTCTGCCATAAACCTGTAGCGCCAACATACTATCAGACATTGAGAAATAAAAGCTTACGTGTCACTAAAATGAGTGATTTTAATTTTGAATAAACATAGGAAGTGTATCACTGGGGTAAAGAAGGTCACAGAGTAGAATGCCACTAAATCACCTTCAATACCATTTATCTGTCACAGCCGCCACTAATTTGTTAGTTACGTCATCCACAAACATTAAATGACTTCTCTTTAGCTAATGAAGTCTTCAAAAGCGAGAAGAACCACCAGCATCAAAAACAAAATACACCACAAATGCTTGAGGGAAATTATCTATGGCATTAGGCCATCTCTAGCTAGTACTAGACCAGGGGTAGGCAACCTATGGCACGCGTGCCAAAGGCGGCACGCGAGCTGATTTTCAGCGGCACTCACACTGCCCGGGTACTGGCCACTTGTCTGAGGGGCTCTGCATTTTAATTTAATTTTAAATGAAGTTTCTTAAACATTTTAAAAATCTTATTTACTTGACATACAACAATAGTTTAGTTCTATATTATAGACTTATAGAAAGAGACCTTCTAAAAACATTAAAATGTATGACTGGCACGCGAAACCTTAAATTAGCGTGAATAAATGAAGACTCGGCACACCACTTCTGAAAGATTGCTGACCCCTGTACTAGACTGTCTATAAATGTAAAGTTTCTAATGCTTTGTCAAATATAGTTTTAAAATTTCTAAAAATAATAGGAAAAGGCCTTCACAAGTAAAGATTTTTTCTCTAAGATGACAGAAGGAAGTAATTCTAGCAGGTTTTGTTAGAAGGACTTTGAAATCTTTATAGTACATGATGCCCCTGGGTGCATCACTGGCAGATTGTATAGCTATACCATTAACTGCTACTGACGTCAATATGGGTCATGCAAACTTAATGTTTTATGGTACAAAAGGGTCCTTTGTCATATTTGAAGATGCAACTATAGGAATGCATGTAATAGATACTATTTAAATAGTACCCATGGTATCATCTGTACCATTCTATTTGTGACATTCCCTATATTTAGGATGAAGAATTACCTGAAGTTGCAAAAGTTTTACACAGTGATCATCATACATGAAGTCACTACTCCCACTAGGAGGAATAAGTGGCACTTCATATTAAACAATAATAATAATAAAAAAATAATCTACCTTAGTGTGACCCAGGAACCTCTTAGCACCAACTGGCAAAGGGCACAGAGTGGGTGCACAGGGGCCACAGGGATCTCCTGGGTCCTACATGTACATTCTAGTCATCAAAAGAATGTCATGTGAGGTCTCAAATAAGAGACCGTGTCACAAAGGTCATCAATACTGCAAAATGCATGTATGGATGTTGTGTAAGCAGTTTGGGGTTTTTTAAATATATATTATATATACACATACACACACTAAAAATTATGTTCTTAAATCTGTCTAGGAACTGATCACCACCAAAGCTGAAGAACACGTTCTCTGTCAGACAAATCTTCATCTGGCTGTTTACATGTAAATTAAGTACTTTATGTTTCACAAATGGTCTCTGCTCATTGGTTTGAATTGAATGCTAATAAAGTATTCTGAGAACTTCAAAATAGAGAAAAGTAACAGGAAAAAGCAAACAGCAGGGCAGGGGTTGGGGTGGGGAGAAGAACCCTATGCATCATCAAAAGATTTGCTCTAAAATATTTGGGGGACAAAAGAAGACACTTCCTTCACTGAGGAAGTAAATGGACAGTGAGTGTACTTCATGAAAAAAAGGGTCTCGAGCAGGCTTGGTTGAAAACGTTAGAGTGGTTGAAAACGCTAGACTTTGGGCGAGATCTTCTTTAGGCAGAAGGTTAACCTGTTAAGTTTAGTCTCTAGAAAGCGTGTTACAATTTTGTTTTGTATGTGACCGTTTCCAATATTCTTACTCATTATCACTTGAATCTCTGTTCTTTGATAAACTTATTCTTGTTTTCACTATAACTACATCTCAGTACTGTGGTGTTAAGCAAAGTGGTGATCCTGAACTGAATCTTACAAGCTGTTGTCCACTGTTCCTTTGGGAACAGCATCCCTGATCATTCTGAGAGCATTCAGTGGGTAAGTGGCTGGGCACTACAAGTAACACTCTGAGGACTCGGGAGTTGGTATGTGCCTTTCACTAACCTGCATAGACAGAGTGAGGCCTGGAAGGCAGTGCTTGTGCTGCCAGAGGCTGGTGATTTCAGTGAGCTGATTCACAGCAGATACAAACAAGACTTGATCACACTAAGGGCAGGTGGTGGGTACTTCTGGGAAAGTCACACTTAGCCCCCATTTTTGTAGTATCAAGTGACTCAATCTTTACTTTATTTATCCTCAGAATACACCGTGAAGTAAGGAAGTGCTATTATCACAATTTTATACGTGGGGAACTGAGTGAAGTACAGAGGAACTAAGTGACTTGCCTAAGGTCACATGGAAAAACCAGTAGCAGAGCATGGAACTGAACCTGATCTCTCAAGCCTGAGGCTAACATCTTAATTAGTGGGCTATCCTTCCTCTTACTATAAATACAGACCCTCATTAAAATCAAGTTTTAAATTTAAGAGTTTCCAAACTAAGTAAAAATTTTCATTGGAATGAAATTTTGTTTTTAACCTAGATGTTTCTCTTAGGGTATTTTAAGGCAGTTTTTGAAAAAGTGTGACTGAAGATAGGGGGAAATTGCTTACGGCATCCACATGCTTTCCCCAAAAGCAAACAAAAAACAAACAAAAAGTCTTGCTTAGAATTAGTTTTGCAAACAAATCTCTTTCCCTTGGCAAGAGTAGATTAATAACCTTCATGGTATGAGAACAGATGAAATAATAAGGTTTAAGAATGACTGCAGGTTTATAAATATTACAGACTAGCGTAAATCTCAGGACACCTGAAGTTGAACCTGTTTTGGTAAGGAATTGTACTAAGCATTGGGTATTATACAGCTAAGTCATCCACAATATTTTCAGAGTGCTTTTAGTACACAGCTACAATATACAGTGTGTGGTATAGATGCTGAAGTCAACAGTTTACAAGGGGGAAAACATTAACTGTTGAGTAAGCCACTTAACAGAGGAAGTTTTCTAACTGGTTTTCAATAAAGGAGGAATATGGTGATTTTATTAGTCAGGATAGTCCTATACCAGAAAGGCATTAATTGGAGATGGGTGGGGGGAGAAGAGCTGCAGATGGGAGAGGACAGACCTCACCCACATGTGAGTACACTCAGAGATACTGACTGTGGGGGCAGGGAAAGGAAGGGAGAACTATTTTAGATCACCTCTACCAAAAGGTACTTCAAGCCTGACAGTACCTAGGCATAAGGGAATGGTTTACTCAAAATTTTACCACTGTCTCAAAATTGCCTTGATTGTGGAAAGTGGCAATATTTTCCAACATTGTGGGATACAATACCAAGTTTATATTGGGGATTTGGGACATCCTAAATCTTTATGGTGGAAAAATGAAGGGTTCAAAATTTTAGCACAATGAGATACCACTTAATGCTGGTCATGAACAGAGACTATGGCTTCAATTAATGATTGTAAGATTTGACTTTTAAAAATAGGATTTATATTTCATTTGGAATGGAATATGATGTACAAACTGACTTGGATTAGAATAATTAAAATATACATACAAACTATGGTACTCCTAAGTATATAGTGCATCTCCAGGAAGAGGACGTTATTTATCTGTAACTGGAGATTACAGATGTTTGGACTGTATCTGTATTTCACTGAGGATTGTATGCATACACCATGCATCTGGAGCTGGAAAATTTGAAAGGAGTAATGCCCGTTGGTCCATGCATGTGCCCTTTATTGCCTCAGATGAAATCATGAGGCAGAGCAAATGTGGGGTGGACTGACTATGCCCTCAGTTCCTTCTCCACCATAATCAAACAGGTCTGCAACAGAGGGGCAGGAGGTTAGGATTGGAATACAGATAGGGACCACACATCTCAAAGAACCTCCAGTTACAGGATAACTAACCTCATCCTCTTCTTCGAGTGATGGCCCCCATTGTATTCCATTGAGGGCGATCAACAAGCTCCATCTACCTAGGTACTGCATGCGAGGAAAATGAGGGAATGGTTGAATGGAGGACAGCTGTGCCAAACGAGGCATCCATCACAGAGTCTCACGCCAAGGTGTAATGTGTAGCAAAGATATGTACCGAACTCCATATGGCTACCCTACATATGTCTGGAAAGCGGTACATTGGGCAGGGTGGCTGTATTTGATGTGTGTGCTCTTGTGGAATGGGCTCATATCCTAAGGGGTGGAGACAGTCCCGATAACCAACAGCTAATCATAATGCACCTGACACCCACTTGGAAATCCTCTGTGTGGAGATTGCCTGCCCCTTAATCCTTTCAGCTTTAGCAATAAACAGGCCAGGTGACTTCCTAAATGGTCTAGTCCTTTGCAGGTAGAAGGCCCTGCAAACGTTGAGGGAGTGAAGGGCCAGTCCTCCACTGAGGAGTGAGACTTCAGAAAGAAAGTGTATAGGATGGTTAAGATGAATGCGGAATACAACCTTTGGCAGAAACTTGGGGTGCAGGCGCAGAGAAACATTGTCCTTATGGAATGTGGTACAAGGGAATCCACCATCATGGCCCCCAGTTTATCCATCCTTCTTGCAGAAGTAATAACTACCAGGAAGGCAACCTTTATGGAAAGGAGAGATGCGGAGCATAAAGCCAGAGGTTCAAAGGGTGATTTCATTAATGTCGAGAGGACAAGGTTAAGGTCACATTGGGGAGTGATATGTTGAATGGGGAGTTAGGGTCGGAGGAACCTGGTAGTCCATTGATATGTAAATACAGAGTGCCCTTCCATGGTGTGTGTCTGTGTGTGTAAAGCACTAATAGTCGCTATGTGTACTTTGACGGAATTGAAAGCAAGTCCTGACATCTTCAGAGATAGAAGGTAACCCAAAAGAAAGGGGAATGTCCATGTCCTCAGGGGCAAGACCCCTCTGTTGGGCCCAGGAGGTGAAACACTTCCACTTGGCCTGATAGGAACACCTTGTGGACTCTTCCCTGCTGCTCAAGAGGATGTCTCATACTGCCAATCAACATTCCCATTTTAGCAAAGACGACCATCCAAAAACCAAGCTCTGAGGTGAAGCATCCGCAGATTGGGATGCCTGATCGTGCCACTCTGTTGTATGAGCAGTTCTGGAAAAGCTGGCAGGGTACCAGTGGCTCCTTTGCTCATGAAAAGGAGGGTATTGCTATTGAGTTGGCAGAGCCTTAGGATATACATACTGGCTGTAGGGGAGGGGCAGCCCCTGTGCTCCCATCTGAGTCCTCCAAATACGATAAATCAGAGCCTAGTTCCAGTGGAAACGTATGAGCTGTAGAGGAGCAGGCTGAAGCACAACTTGAGTGAGGCAAGTCTAGGGTAGGAGAACATATTTCCTTAAGTGCCAACTGTAGAAGAAGGTGTGGAGACCTCGCTTCCCCAAGAGCAAAAAGTTCATGGGGCCTGGGCAACCTCCAACCTCCTCGGCGTTAGTGGCACACACGCCATAGACAGAACTGGGGCCGGAGCAGAGGACTGCTTCAGAACCGACCGTTCCTTTGACTTAGGGGATACCAATGTGGAAGGTGTACGAGGCTCAATGGACTGAACCGGCAGATCCAGCAGCCTGTGCAACTTCACGTCATGCTTGTGAGCCTTGGAACGTGCTGCTTCTCCGTGACTGGATCTCATGGAAGGCGCATCATCCTTCTTGGGCCTGGAGGAAGACTAGCTGTCATGCTTATGCACATGCTTCCTTGCCTCATGACTAGGCCCTGGTACAGGATCTGTAGCAATGTTACCAGTGGAACCAGACTTTCTCGCCACAGTCAGAGGCACACTCCTGGGTTTCTCAGGCTGACGTACAGGGGAGGTTCCTTGGCCTGGATCCGACTGGGGCCTCATGGCGACCTCCATGAGGTGATTCTTGAGGCGGAGAGTCCAGCCTTCCAGGCACGGCTTGGAAGGAGAGGAAGATATTGCACCTGGATTAAATACTGCTTGGGAGAAGCCCACAAAGGCAGAATTGGGGCTTGTCACTGACCGAGAACAAACACAGGCAGGGGGCACAGATCTTGGACCCCAGCATCTTCAGCATAATCCAATACCCAGGCGTGGGTGCTGGGGTGGAGAACCAATGAAAATGGAGTCCTCAGAGTCTCTTAATTCCTAAAACTATTACTAACACTAAAAACTACAATAAAAACAAAAAAGACTATGTACAATTCTAAAAAGTGTCCTCTTGTCTCTCGCTGATGCAAACAGCTCCGACTCGGATCATGCAGCAGTGAGAAGGAACTGAGGGTGCGAATGGGGCAGACCGACCTTTATCGCTTCGGATGAAACCATGAGGAGAGCAAGGGCACATATGCAGACCAACAGACACTACTCCTTTCAAAATTCTCTGGTACCGGATTCATGGCTTATGCATACTACCCTCAGTGGAATACTATAGGGACCATCACTCGAAGACGAATTCAGAATTAACCCTCAGAAATCTGATCCTTTAAAAATAAAAAGCATAATATTTTAGCCTGCATGAAAGCCATTTCATTCTATTAATCTTATTCCAATGCATAGAGAGCAAAGAGAATGAACCATGTAACAGTTCTTAAATTGTGTAAATCTTTAGAATTCCTCTTTTGACCTTCAAAAGTGATCTAACTGGATGAACAATTATGTTTAGATAAGCATTGTAGGACCTGCAATGTAATGGATTAATTATGACTCCAAATACCTTTTACAGGAATGTAATAGACAAACCTTTGACCTAGATCTGAAGACCTACGATATGAGAGAGAAAATGCATGTAACTACTTTTAAGTGTGCTTTTCTGATGTATCCTGAAGTTAGTTTTATAAGTGACAAGTCGTTAACACAACAAAGTAAAACAATAAAAATTGCCTTACAGTATGTGTGTCATATCTGGAGATAGATGGCAGGGATGAGAGGAGTAGAGCTGGACTCACTATTCATACTGAATAGTTTATAAACAAATTCAACCTTATATGTAGAGCTGGGAGAAAAACTGATTTTGTGGTTTGCTGGCAGTTCTGAAAAAAATTGTCCATCTCCAACTGAATCCAAAAATTGTGAAATATATCTTGGTAAATTTAAGAAATCTGGGTAAAACAAAACATATCATTCAACCCAAAACATTCTGTTTCAGGTATTTTTAAAAGGCTACCTTCACAAAACAGCTGGGGGAGGAGGTGGTGGTCGTCTCTTTATAACTTTTAGCCCAGCTCTTAGGGTGCTCACCTGGGATGTATGTTATTCATAGTTGCAATTCATTTGTCATTATGAATGACTATGAAGAGTCTTTGGGCCAGGAAGAGAGACTGAGGAAAAGAGTGAAAGTGACTATGGCTAGTGATTAGGAGACTTACTCAGGATGAGACACCCATTTTATATAAATACTCATTGGACTTGAACTTGGAACAGCTTCAAAACAAGAGGAAGTTTGAGACCAGAATATCCCATAGCTCAGTGTTCTGGGCACCCTCCTGCAGTGTGCAAGACCTAAGTTCAAATCCTTTCTCCACATCAGGCAAAGGGGGGCTAGGAATTAAAACTGGGTCTCTCATATGCCAGGTGAGTGACAACTGCTTGAACAGAGGCTCTAAGGAGGGCACCCCAGCTTCTCCCATTATGAGCATGGCATCTAATTCTTCTCCCCCCACCACTCCCCCCAAAATTGGCCAAAACTATTTGATGTGTCAAAATTGTAAACAGTTTCAAGTCAACCCAAAGTGCACTATTCAATCAGCTATTCAACTGAAAATTATCCCCCAGCTCTACTTACGTTCAGGAATTGCTATTTGCAATTGCTCTAAAACTTTGTGACACCTTATTACAGGTTACGGCTCTGTGTACTCCACAGAGAGCTGGACCCAAGTTTCATGGCAAGGTCCCTGCATTCTGCAGAGCACTGTTGAAAATTCTGCATCAGATTCAAATCACTTAAAAAAAACAAAACACACAATGAAGTTTATATTGAATTTAAAGATGAAAATAAATATAATCACACAGAGCAGCCCCACAGTTATTTATATTGATATTAAACAATATTGTTGCTGGTGCTACAATTTCAGTTTTAATATGCTGCATTTTTCTTTTTTGACAATGCCTAAACTGTCACATTGGCAGTTAAATCTGAAACTAACGGATATGAAGAGACAATTCAAACCATTCAAGAGCTACAGTTTCAGTCTGTATGCTCACTCAGGAAGACAGCATCACATTTACACTCTTATGTTTTCAAGGTTCTGTCTGCAACCATGAAAGATAAAAATGTAGTTTTTGTTTATTTGTTTTAGTTTTTTGTTTTAATGAAAAGATTGCCATACAATTGTGCTTCAGGATCAAATTCCACCATTCTGAAATGCATAGGGCCCTGTCTACATGTTGTAGTTAGAACATGTGCACAGTTGACTTATATCAGATTCACAGATTGTAAGGCCAGGAGGGACCACTGTGATCATCTAGTTTGACATCCTGTATAACACATGCCACAGAGCTTCTCCAAAATGATTCCTCGAGTATATTGGTTAGAAAAAACATCCAATCTTGATTTTTAAATTGCCAGTAGAGACTGCACTACAACCCTTGGTAAAGTGTTCCAATGGTTAATTACCCTAAATGTTAAAAAGTTACACCCTATTTCCAATTTGAATTTGTCTAACTTCAACTTCCAGCCATTAGATCATCTCATATCTTTCTCTGGTAGATTGAAGAGCCCATTATTAAATATATGTTTCCCATATACATACTTTTGTAATCAAGTCACCCCTTAACCTTCTCTTTGTTAAACTAAAATAAATTGACTTCCTGGAGTCTACCACCAATTTATCAACATGACCGTTTCTCTGCTTCCTGTTTGGAGAACAATTTTTTTTTTTTTTTAACAAGTAGGTGAGGAGAAAGAAAATATTAATGACTGCCACATTCACACTTGACATGAATCATAAGGTTAGAAGGGAGCACAAGGGTAATCAACTCTAACCCCCTGCCAAGATGCAGAATTTATTGGGTCAAACATCCAAGACCATCCAGCCTCCTTTTGAAAACTTCCCGGGAAGGAGCGTCCATGACCTCCCTAGGCAGTCTGTTCCATTGTCCTACTGTTCTTACATTTTGGAAGTTTTATGAACCTTTATTTGGGCATGCATAAAGTTCACACTTTCTGCAACTATTCTTGTACCAAAAAACCCCCAAACAAACAAAAAAAAACCCAACCACCGACAAGTGTTTCCAGAAAAAAAAAGAAAACAAAAAGAAAAGTAATACAAATAGAATGAAAGTCATTCTAATGCATGTTGGCAAATACTTTGATAGTATTAGCCAAGCTCTAATGAGGATGTTTGGGACTGATCAGGAAGATAAAGACAATTGTCTTCATGTACATTAGCTTTCTCCTATACTTAAAAAGTGAAATCATTTATATAGTTTGTGGCTTTTTTAAAAGAGACATAAGGCTATACCTTCATTGCAGGGCTAACTTGCATCATCTACATTCAAGTTTATTCCTCTCAGGTTAGTCTAGCTCAGGTGTGAGTTGCCACACTACAAAATGAATACTAGAAGTGCACAGATTGATTGGGTTAGCTGCTAACGATCACCCCATGCTGCTAACTCAAATTTAAGCTTATACCCCGACAGGCCAGCAAACTTGAGTTAACTCCAGTGTGGTGGTGCTTTTAAGTGTTTCTGTGCACAGAATTAGGGGCAACACTCAAATGAACAGCACAGTGAATTCAAGCCTAAAGAGATTTAAAAATGATGTCTGATGAAACATAACTAATATTTCCTTAAGGTTGCTGGTCTAATCAATCTTAGATCGCTATTCATATTCATTTTGAACGTGTAGTTTGGCAGGAAAGTCTGGCCCAAAGATTTCCTCAAGGAACATGCAAAATATGCAACTGCCTAACACCAGCTGGACGTTGTACCACATTTATAGTGTAATATAGACTATGCTGATTACTGATAGGATTCCACTGTTTTAGTAGCACCTTGCAAGAATAGTAGTAGTCAAAATATGCCACGGTATTCTGCCACATCAATACAGCTTTCACCAGTGGGTGGTGTTGGAGAACTGTTTAAATTAATGGGGAATGAGTAATAGGTGTCATCAAAAACACCCACCCATGCTCAAAAAAAAAAAAAAATGACCTCTATAACATGCTTATTAAATGCTCTTGAGAGATAGACACATTAATTGCTATCATCTTGACATATGAAAGTTCACTCGCTATCCTACTAGCAGTCTTTTTCTCTTTATGGCAGTGAAACATCGATGGGAACTTTGTTAAACATAAATATGGCATAAAATTCTATTTGGTATTATGTGTAAGAATATTTTGAGACATTTAACTTTTATAGAGATTGTATTTACAAAGTATGGTTTTCATCCTGGACACCATGTGTTGAAAAATATCACAATAATTTGAGTGGAAAAGCATCTCTAACACTTTTTCTTCCATTGTGGAGCTGTGTATGAAGTTACTGCACTTCCACTTGTGCAATAGGAGAGATCTGAATTCATAATCCCTAAACTGCACTGACAAATGATGGAACAATTCAACCTTTTTAATAGAGCTCCCCCATAATCACCTTTTAGTCTTTTTAATAGGAATTCTTGATTAAGGAGCACCATTTTAATAGTAATGCTGCTGTTTAGAGAACTCATTAAGCTTCTAGACATTCCCGTGAATCCATAGACACTATCTGCTCTGGGATTCAAATACGGTCTGCTGCCTGCCCAGCTACGACAGGCCTATTGCCACGGTCCAGCGTAAACAAAAAGTATGAGAAACGTTCAGTCCCTCTGTAGCTGCAATATGCAGCTAGTGTATCAACGACTTTATCCCTCAAAAATCATATTAAACAGGATTCTTATTTCTTCCATTCTTTTCTTAAGGTAGTATAGTATGCTGTGTTTAATTAGCATTTTAGGATTTCCCAGTTTATTGTGGTAGATTTTAGTATTTCAAAGTGTGCTTTCCTGAAATCCAATACCCTTAATACTGCTACATTCCACAAACTCATTCTTTGTTACTGTGCACTGAATTCAGGCAATTCATGGTCACTGGTTCTAAGGTTCCTTATTATCCTTAGTCAGTCCCTCCCTAAATAGAGGATCAAGGCACAGGAGCACACACATTGCATTTTGTGTGGTCTATGACTCTGAATAGCCATAAAAACCCTTTTGGACTCAGAGCACCTGACAAATCCAAAAGAAAGGGCAGGCTGTATTTTGCTAGGATGAGAAAGAAATGGAGATAGTTCAGAACTCCATGGAGAAAGCAAATTTACCAATTAGAGAAACAGCTATTCAGCGACATGAATTAGCATATATTGTAGGGGTTTCAGAAGATGTGCACACAGTATGTAAACTGCTTTGCTTTCCCTAATTTTCTTTTGCTATCCCTTTTTAAGTAGATTGGGGGAGTCTACGTGCTTCAACTGAAGGGAGTGAGATGCCAAGTCCGCATCTTTGTTGCTGGCTGGCATATTGAAAATGTTGATTAAAAAGGAGTCCATCAGTAACAAATTTACATAATCTGTACAATGAGAATTTCTGACATCTTCTCAACCCAATTGCCTAAAACTAAGCAGTGGGGGGTGGCAGTAGCAGGGCAAATATAGAACCAGAACTAAGTTCTTCTATTGTCCCTTAAGCATGGCAAAGAGAATATTTAGAAGACAATGATGAGAATACTGGAGATGGTCATAAACTGGAAGCTTGTGGATTTATGGATCTGAAGTTTCAAGAGTTGCAGCTGAAACGTCAGTGGTAGACAGGCAAATCAAATGGGTAAGATGAGAAACATCAAATTTCAATCTAATAGCTTATGGCAGATCCGTATTTAACTCCATCCTGGTTTAGAAAAATGTATATAATGAGCAATGAAAAATAATTTACTTTACATTGATAAACTGTCTGATAAATTTGAAACTAATATCTAGTAATTGAACCAAGACTGGCAGTGAGAAGATTCTTGCAATGAGAACTGAAGCATTAATCCCTGTTAACCATCAAGCAATCGATTACTTACAAGCACCTTTCATTAAAGTCTATTTTATCCTCAGACTCTTGGCTCAGTAAGTACTTGCCTAGTTACCAAAGCGGCTTTTTCCAGCTAGTGGCAAAGAGCAGCTTTGCATAAGTCACATTTCTTCTAGTTCATCATAATGATGAAGGTTGTTTTTTGTTGGGGTTTTTTTTGGGCAGAAATAGAAGGGGAATTCCATGTTGCCATTTTGGGTAGCCACCAACTGAAGATATACAATTTTCCTTTGAATCCTTTCACTCATTAGGGAAAAAAGTGACAAAAGCTTATGAGAATAATGAGTGATTAAGGGGAGATGCCATTTATTATACTGTGATTTGCAGACTAATCTTGTGGATAGAGCTATTAAGACAAAACAACAGAAGGCAAAAATGCTCATGCAGAGAATGATGAATGAGTATAAGGCATATCTGAACACAAGAGAAACCAAGAGAAATGTAAGGACTGAGCTCTTCAAAAACAAACAAACGAAAAACACTCTTAAAATGGCATTTTAAAAGAATTATCTGTGAAACATGCTAGTCAATGTAATGCTATCAAACATAACACTGCAAACAAATTGTAAGAGGAGAGAAAGATTAAAATGTTAAGAGGAGAAAAGGAAGAGAAAAGCAAAAACAAAGTTTGATAGCATAGAGGAAGACATGGTAAAAGGACAAAAAGAAAGGGAGGCAAGTAGAAAAGATTTAAACTTGAAAAGCCTCCATATTTTATAGCTTAAAATATTGCCTAACTCACTCTAAAGAAGCATTCATGTTGCAAGAATGTTTTCCTCTCTACACGGTCATGTAAGATTTTACATATAAATCAGGAAAACTCCAATTCTGTAATGGCTTTAATGTTTATCCTTCCTCCCCTCCCTCTCCCCCACACACCCAGTTTTGTGGTTAATTCAGTGTTAAGGTAATTGCTTTGTTACCATTTCCTTTTCATGTCACTAGTGTTAGCTTAGCATTCAATGAAATCATACATCTGTAACTTATTTTGTAATTTCAAAAGACATCTGCTTTATTCTGTAGGAGAGAGAAAAAGCCACAGTTTGCTCTGAGAAAGCAGAGCTATAATGAGTATTCCTTAACCAAAAAAGAACTAGCAGTTTCATGAATGCATAATTAGAGAGCTCATGAAGTGGACTTCCCTACCCAGAAAGGCAGAGGAGTTAAATTAGTGGGAGGAGAGAAAAGGGCTCTTCAGCTTAGTGGAAAGTACAAATTACTGAAAAGAAGAAGGGAAAAAAAACCAACCACCCTTCTTGGAGATTTTATAAATCAAGTCCATTTTTAAATTTGTGCTTGCTTTGGATATCAGGAATGTCTGGATACTTTCAAATGATTCATGAAGACAGCAATCTTTCTCCCCCAATTCTGCTTATAGGAGTACCTCAAGAAGTTTGATCCATCCACTATCACTGCAATCAAAGGAAATTCTAAAACAGAAAATTATCGAATTTCTGTACTTGCTTGCTTTGTGGAAGTGTGTGTTACCATGTCTTGTTTGGAGAGGAACAGAGGTTAACAAAGCCTTCTTCTACCCCCATGTCAAAATTCTACATGGAATTCTCTTACAGTATGAGAGATCAATGCATTTACATTACCACTAAAATTGCAGCCAATCTCTCTCCTCATTCAAAGAGGCTAGGTGCTTGTGGAAGTGAAAAAGAGCAACTACTACACTAAAAAGATTTTCTGCAAGGCTATCGTTACCTTGGTCATTGCTGACACCCAGAAGTTGGAAGAGCCCATTTGAAAGAAATAAAGAAAGCAAACTAACATTTATATGATCTCAAACTATGAAATGCCATTAATTACTATATGCATAATTAAAGATTCCCTGATTTTGCTGTCCAGACTGCAAAATAGAACAAGGTATCTTTACAGATACAATGTCCAGTCTCTCGAAAGATGGTGCAAACTTAAGCCATTCAATTTTTGTATTTAATATCAGTTTTCAGGGAACACGGATGACTGAGTAAATAATCAGAATGGCAATGTCCTCATTCATACTAAGGAGATGTCTCCATACAGGTGCAGAGGACTGCAACATGGCCACTCCTGATAAGTAATCAGACATTCATGATATAGAATTTGTACATTATACATTTTCATCTAGGTGCTGCTATGGCTAGGCAAGCAGGCAGCTAGGTAGGCATAACATTCTAGTTTTGTTTATATTGTAAATATTAAAATTTGAAAGCTGCTAATTGCTTATAGGAATAATTGTCTATGTATATTAGCAAACAGTGTTACCTACACCCTCTCCTCTGCCTCAGGGTGTGTGTTTATTTTTTACACCTCCTTTGTTTGCATCTTTTCTTAATTCAGATTGTAAGATCGTTGAGGCAGAGATTGGTCTCTTACTGCCCCCCTGATCCTGGAGTCTGATCCATGCTAGTAGACCTAAATGCCTGTGCAATATCTCAATAAAGTCAATGGGACTCAGCATGGGATCAGGGCCCCACACATGAATCAGATGCATGTGGGGCCCTTGGGTGATGCAGAAGCCCGTTGACTTTATTAGGATACTACACAGGCATTAACGTTCTACCTACCAGCGTGGATCAGCTTGCGGGACTAGGGCCCATGTGTGAACAGCACTCAGCCCAATGGGTGACTCAATCTGACTGGCAACCCAAGACAGATACTGTAATAATATTATTGTTGGTTATTAATAGATGCAATTGAAATTCTGGATTTTGTTCTTGTGAAGAAAAAAGTGTTTCTAATCTAGCTGTTCCCTTGATGCTCAAGTACTGTGCAAGCAGAATATGTCATAAAATTATCATTCATGTGAAGTGTCTGAAGCAGAGTCTTCAGTGACAAGTCTCCATAGGAACAAAGCTGTAAGTGACACTGATACTGTTTAGGACATTTAAACTGCTAGGATTAACATTTTTATCCTGTCTTCTACTGAATAAACATAGCAAAACAGAAAAGGTTTCATTTTAAAACCACTTAAAAAATTCAATACAGCAGTCAGGTAAAACTGTGTATTTCCCATTATAACTACAGTAATAAGAACAATGTTAATACCACTTTTGGCATTTTTTTTTTTAAAAGGTACACACACAGCAGACAATAGTAAATACAAAGGGAGTTCAACTAGCCTGCAGGGGGGAAAAGGAAGTGATCATGGTACTTTGAATGGACAAAACCTGTTGAGTTAAAAATTGCAAAATGAATAGTGCCACTGTGAAAGCTAGAAAGTTTTATCCTTTATTTTAAAAGCCTGTTTTTCCCTCAAAGTTGAATGAATTTTAGAAGTTAACACCTTTTAAAGGAGGATTCTCCTACAGTCAATTGGCAAATGAGTTGTTTATATATAAAGATCTTGATTCTGAGCTAGATTCTTCACAACATTTCAGTTAGTCCTAAACCTGACAGATGGAATCTCTGGAAAAATCTCCCTTGAACAAGAAAATCCTTAGGTGGTGTAGTGCCACAACAGTGGGCTCCCTTATTCACTCTCCTCACAGCTGCCAGCTTGGGTGTCAAAGACAAGGGGCCAGGGCTCCCCCATGCCCTAATAATCTCTGGTAGCCTTAATGGGTCCTTGGGGCTCTTGCAACCTATGACAGGTTACTGCACTCCCCTAGAGATCATACCAGCGCAGAGCAGCCCCAGCCTCTTTTGAGCATGGAGAGAAACTTTTACAAGTGCTTCTCAGCCACAGCTAAAGGTCCTGGACCACTGTTTTATTCCAAATTAGAATTTCCCCACCCATAACATCTCATCCAGTAACATTAAATATTTAGAACATTTAAAGCCACAATGATAAAGTATGTTTAAAATTATGCAGAATGAGTTCTTCCATCCTTACTTGCCCCAACCATATACCTGTGCTCCACTAATTTTGGGTGTATTAACATGAAGATGTCTCTAATATTTAGAAACCTACACTTTGTATACAGTTTGACCAAGGTTGTATAAAGTGGAGTCAGTATTTTTTCTATTGTATGCAGCATTGATAGTTTTTTTTCGGAGATTTTTCACAACCAAAATACATAAAATATCTCATGAATGAAAGCACATCTAATGATTTCTCCTGGTCTTGAAACTGAAGGCATGGTAGAGATTACATGCCCCCATCCTTACTTTATTGGCAGTACCTTAGATGAATAGTTGGTACAAACCAAATTCTGTCATTTTCCTTGGAGGATCCATCATGTTCTTTTGTATAAGAAGCACAGGCGCCGACTCCGGGGGTGCTCATGGGCTAAAGCACCCACAGGAAAAAAACCCCAAAACAAACAAACGGGGTGTTCGGCACCCACCAGCCATAGTTTTGTACCTGAGGTCTGCTCACAGGGCACTCCCTAGCCCCAGACAAAGCTTGATAAGTTCTGTGCTGCTAACAGCTTCTGCCCTTGGGGCAGGGAGTTTGTTTATAAATGGAGGCAGGATGATTAAGATAACAAAAGGCTTGTCATTAAAGCACTTGCGAGGCCTCCCAGCTTGGTATTGTCCGCAAACTTTATAAGCGTACTCTAGAATATCACAGAATATCAGGGTTGGAAGGGACCTCAGGAGGTCATCTAGTCCAACCCCCTGCTCAAAGCAGGACCAAACCCCAGACAGATTTTTGCCCCAGATCCCTATGCCATTATCTAAATCATTGATGAAAATATTGAATATTGCATTTCCCTAGTTTGTTTATGAGAAGGTCATGTGAGACAGTAGTAAAGCTTTTGATAAAATCAAGATATACCACATCTACCATTTCCCCCCTATCCACAAGGCTTGTTACCCTGTCAAAGAAAGCTATCAGGTTGGTTTGACAAGATTTGTTCTTGACAAATCCTTGTTGACTGTTACTTATCACTTTATTATCTTCTAGATGTTTGCAAATTGATTGCTTAATTATTGGCTCCATTATCTTTCCGTGTACAGAAATTAAGCTGACAGGTCTGTAATCCCCCAAATTGTCCTTATTTCCCTATAGATGGGCACTATATTTGCCCTTTTCCAGTCTTCTGGAACCTCTCCTGTCCTCCATGACTTTTCAAAGATAATCGCTAATGGCTCAGATCTCTCCTCAGTCAGCTCCTTGAGTATTCTAGGATGTGTTTCATCAGGCTCTGGTGACTTGAAGACATCTAACTCGTCTAAGTAATTTTTAACTTGTTCTTTCCCTATTTTAGCCTCTGATCCTACCTCATTTTTCACTGGCATTCACTATGTTAGATGTCCAGTCGCTACTAATCTTTTTGGTGAAAACCGAAACAAAGAAGTCATTAAGCACCTCTGCCATTTTCATGTTTTCTGTTATTGTTCCCCCCGTCTCCATTGAGTAGACTTAAAAATTATCTCCTATCATCAATGGGATAGACTCAAATGAATAATGTAGCTGTCCTTAATGTGCATCAAGACCATACCAGGGAACTAGATGTAAATAAGATTGCTGACAGTTATTCAGAAAGCTACAGTGAGACATTAGGTCTTTAAACTGGGACGTTAGTGAAGACAGCTTGTAGGTGATTGCAATGATTTTAATATACTGTAATTCATGATAATGTAATTATTTAGTTCATAACAATTTAATCATTACTAAAAATAGTAAAGATACCAATGATAGACACATTCAATAACTAGAATGGGAAAGAAGTGTATAAAATATGCTAAAAATAGCCCCCCACCCCAAAAATACACACCTCTTCAAAAGCACCCACCGGCAAAAACAAAAGTCAGCACCTATGATAAGAAGTGAACAGAAAATATCTATTCATCTTTATTTTCTTTATGTGATTGAGGGGAGAAGATTACTCAATCAAGGGCCAAAGTTCTCCTTGCAGATACTGTACAAGTGCTCAGATCTCCTTATCGTTAATTTTCATGTGACTATTTGAAAGGAGAATTTGGCCCAAAGACTTAATCAGCAATCTCATAGAACACCAGGACAACTGAAGAAAGTAGATCAGGAAAATAACTACAGTAGAATCTCAGAGTTATGAACACCAGAGTTATGAACTGACACACAACTCATTTGGAACCGGAAGCACATAATCAGGCAGCAGAAGAGAGGGGAAAAAAGCAAATACAGTACAGTACTGTGTTAAAATATAAACCACTAAAAAAAAAGGGAAAGTTTAAAAAAAGATTTGAGAAGGTAAGGAAACTGTTTGCTGCTTTTAACCATCTTAATTTAAATGAAATATTTTTTCTTCTGCATAATACAGCTTTAAAACTTTACTAAGTCAACGTTCAGTTGCAAACTTTTTAACCAACAACCATAATGTTTTGTTCAGAGTTATGAACAACCTCCATTCCTGAAGTGTTCATAACTCTAAGGTTCTATTGTATAAAGGGAAACCTTGAAGAAGACTAGGCTGTTGATTACTGGGAATTTTAATTACTTAAGCTACTGATCAGGATAATAGCAGAAGATAACGTTTCTAGCAGGAATACAAAATTGCAGTCTTAAGCAGTTTAGCAGCCTATACAAGCACAGGTTGTTATGGATTGAAAGCTAGAAAATGAGTCAAGAATGAAATAAACTGGACACGACAATACATTTTAAAAAATGTTGGCCCAAACTGTTCCAACCTGTGGTAAATCCCTGAAAAGCTGTGCTGCTAATGGCCAATCATGCTATAGATCAGGGGTGGGCAAACTTTTTGGCCGAAGGGCAACACCTGGGTGGGGAAATTGCATGCAAGGCCATGAATGTAGGGCTGGGGCAGGGGTGCAGGAAGGAGTGCGGTGTGCAGAAAGGAGATCAGGGCAAGGGATTAGGGCACAGGAGGGGTGTGGGCTGTACGAGAGGGCTCAGGGCAGGGGGTGCAGCGTGCGGCAGGGGGTTGGGTGTAGGAGGGGTGCAGCATGGTGCTCAAGGCAGGGGGTTGGGGGCTCAGGGCAGGGGGTTGGGGTGCAGGAGGGGTTCGGGGTGTGGGCTTTGGCCCAGTGCCACTTACCTTGAGTGGCTCCGGGCAGGCAGTGGTGCGCAGCAGGGCTAAGGCAGACTCCCTGCCTGCCCTGGCCCCGTGCCACTCCCGGAAGCGGCAAGCACCACATGCCTGCGGCCCCTGGGGGAGGGAGGGAGGGAGGGGCAGAGGGCTCTGCCCACTTCCCCACAGCTCCCATTGGCCACAGTTGCCCTGCAAGCGAGGGCAGCACACAGAGCCCTCTGCCCCCAGCTCCTCCAAGGTCTACCGGGACATGGTGCTGGCCACTTCCTGGAGCGGCGTGGGGCCAGGGCAGGCAGGGAGCCTGCCATAGCCCTGCAGCGCCACGGGGGTGGCAATCCCGTGGGCCAGATCCAAAGCCCTGACAGGCCGGATCCAGCCTGAGGGCTGTAGTTTGACCACCCCTGCTACAGATGCATTGTACTCCCTACACCCCACGCACATATTCTTGTAATCCCCTTCTTTAGGAATGGGAACAATATGAAGCGGGGATTCATGGATGTTTCTAGAGATATATTTCCCCATGGAAATCTCTTGGTCCCAAGAGAATAGGCCATACGGAAAAGCTGCTCCACTTACATGCCCCAGATCTCTCAGCCATAGAGGGGCTTCCACAAGCACCTGAGGTGGTTGGGAATAGGTCACTTGCTTCAGCCACACTACACATTTCCTGCCCCCACGTGGCTTCTCTCCACCCACAGAAGGGAAGGAGAGTAAATGGCTTTCAGTAACCTATCACTCAATTTAAACTGTTTATGAGGAAAGGTAGAAGCTAATATAGTATTTTTACTACTAGGTTTTTAATTAAGACATGAACTGTGTATTTAGCATCTGTGAGGTGAACATACAATATTTTTTAAAAGTCCTAAGTAACCCAGTCATTATCTTTAATCTAGTTAAAGCATACAGCTACTTTATTTTCCCATTAATTCATTTTTCTCTCGAACAAAGCTTTATATTATTGAAATGTATATAGTTTATCTAAATATTTAGAATGATTCCAATCTGTGGCATTATATAGTCTTTGCTGCTAAATCATAGCCGTCAGTCATTGAACTTCCAGGTCTCAAAACTAGAAGACTATTTTATTAGTTGTGACTGATAGAGAAAGAGGACTAACAGAGCAATCTTACATGAGCCATTTAAGCTTTTTTGGATGAATAGTAAATCCTGTCACTCAGACTCTTACAGAGAGACCCTGAAACAATTTCTTACTTTAGCACTACAGTGTTTTGAGTATGAAGTAGCACGTTTAAATACTAGAGCTGGCTGGCAGACAAAAATTCTGTTTCACAGCAACTTTTGAGATTTTGACATTTGTTTTTAGTTTCAATGTGGAACAAACAAAGATAACCCCTCCTCCCCAAAGAAAAGTTTTGAACATTTTAATGAAAATGGAATTGTGTCCGGTTTATTTGTGCCTGGCACTAGCTCAGGATGTGGAATACCCAGTTCAGTCTCTGATCTGCCTGATTTTGAGTAATCCAGAATGAAAAACTCTACTAGGAATCAGGCGGAGCAGGGACTTGCATCACAGACACACTGGATGATTATGATGCTGGCCTGGGATGTGGGGGCAAGCGCATGTGTCTCTCTCCTTCCAGAGAAAAGTTTTGTGGAAATATATATAATCTGAGAAATGCTTCAATGTAACAGCATATAGTATATATAATGAATCAAATAAAAAGTGTAATAGAATACTTGTATGAGGAAGACCTGCAGTAGGGATAGTCAAAAAAGTCCTTTCCTGACCGTAGCTTCAGAGAATATATGGCAATATCCAATACTGTTATAAGCGATAATGTTCTATTGATCAAGTGCTCATGTAAGATCTAATTGTTCAAGTGACAAACTTTCATCTGAGAGTTTAGAATTCTTTTCTTTTAGGTGTAGTTAAAGCTTCAAAACAGAAGGAAATGCCTGATAATTGAAATTAACTCTACTTTTATGAATAACTGTTCTGTAATCTCTTAAGGAATATAGTGGTCCAACACTATGGTACAAACAAAATCTAGAAAGAAGCAGTTGCATCATCAATCAGTACAGTTCAAATTAATTGGCTGGAATACTGAAAAGAAACGAAAAGGACTAAAATTTAGGATAAAAATGACTCTTTTTTCTTTGTTGTAATCCAGTTCTGCATCCTCTTTGGAGAGAAACAAAATCATGGATATCCCAGAAATGTTGCTGTCAAAAAAAAATTTTTTTTTTAAGAGGTGGAGGGCTAATTCACAACATTTTTAGTTAAGTAAAATGCAAGCATACCAATATTTCACACTGCCTCTCCCGCTTATTTGCCTGTTTTTCTGTGCATCTCTTCTTTTTCTAGTTTCTTACCCCTCATGGAACAGCAAAGTGAAATTGACAAGATCTGGTCCCTTTCACTTCTTTCCCCACTCTGGGAGAAAAGTAACAAAGCAAAATTGGCCACATTCTATTATAGCTTCACCTATCAGAAAGTTTGCATGTTGCCATTTTAGGTAACTCGTGGAAGCTGCCAACTTCAATCTAGTCATTCACTGACTAATGTTCACACAGCACAGAGATCTCTTACATGGTAATTAAAAACTGCCTGTTAATATTGAACATTTTCTTTTGGTTTATTATTATTATTGGTCCCTGGTGGCAAAGATTCCTCAACTGTTTTCCTTCAGTTGAATTATTTCCATTATAGTGCATAATGAATAATTTGTTGCAAACATGTTTAAAACCATTAAGTATGCAAATTTAATGTACTATATAATTTGAATTGTTTGCAATTATTACAATGGGTAAAAGACTTTACCCCAAAATACTGTTTCTCTCTTTAAAAAGGTGTCAATTGCCCATTATTTTTAAAGCCCATGCAACTATCCTAGATGCAGTATAGGACTAACAGAAAAGCATGATTCCTTCTATAGACTATGTTTATTTAGTACCAATCTAAGCTCCTGATTTTGCAGTGAGAAACATGCAGGGGGTCAGCTTGTACAGTGCTCTTTAAAGGATTGGGGCTTATATTTCCTAAAGTACAAAGGAATACTGCAGATATTGAGATATCTACCTTATTTATCAGAAGTAAAAATAGGAAGTTTAAGGACCATCTCTATAGTTTCCCCAAATATATGTGCATTTCCTTCCTTGCTTTTTTTTTTAAAACTATAACTTAATTACTTTTGCAGCTTACTACTACAACATTAGTCATTTTCAAATGGCAAATGTCAACATTTTAATGGTATCTATTACACTACTTAAGAGATATCTGGGGCTGCTTTAAGAAAACACCCACTTTCCCCTTGATGCTTTGGGCAGTGCAGCAGGATAGCACCTCCCTGCTGAATGAAAGCCATAGAAGCTATATAAATTTCACTTGTGAGAGAGAGAGAGAGAGAGAGAGAAAGAAAATCAAAGCACAGAAAGGAAAGGGGAAAGAAATGTAATGGAATATAATTTATTTGCAGAAATGCAATGGAAGATTTAATTTCAAAGCTAGTTTAAAAATAATTATTTATTCTGAGTTCATGAAAGTTTCATAAGCATGTGAATTTAGGTCTCACTGAAGTGTAGGATTGATAACACCAAACAGCCACGCATAATGCAGCAGCCTAAAAAATGTACCTCAATCCTGACCTGTAATCATTTTTGCTTTCTAGTCCTGGCCCTCTTCCAAGCAAAAAGGTTGACAGTTATGCAAAGTTGTGTGGTGTTTTTAGGATGTGAGTCAATACCAACACATGATCTAGAATGAAGCCAAACTGTCACTTGTGATTTAAGCAAGGATGCTCTTGTAGGTATTATTAATAGCAGAGAGACAGCTTGCTATCAATAAGTCACTTCACCTTTCTTCATCTCAGTATCCCCATTTTCAAAGATGGGGATAAAACCCCATGTGCTTACCTCCCTTCTCAGAAGTATTGTGAGAATTGGTATTCGCACAATGCTATGAAAATATAAATCCTTAAGCATGTGTCATTAGTGTGCTCTGGTACACCTTAAGGGAGCAGAAAACATTGCTAAGGGGGTGGGGATGAGGGGAATGTTTGTTCTCTAGGACGCCACTTGCATTCTCGGAGATCTATGGGTATGGGACAGTCTCACCTGTTATTTATGTCTTGTCTTTAAGATTGGTCATTTATTATGCATTTGTTCAGCAACTAAACACAAACAGGGCCCCACCTGTTTGTGGGCTTTCAGTGCTACTGCAATATAAATGTTAAATAATCATTTTTTTAAAAGTATATAAATTGAGAAGGAATAGAGACAATGTCGGACAAGCATTTTCTGGAAGAAAAAAAAAAGGAGAAGCAAATTAAAAATGAAAGGAAATGGAGGGTGCAGGCAAAGGTACGCTCAGTTACCTAAGTGATTAGGCTGTACACCTCTACCCCGATATAACGCGGTCCTCGGGAGCCAAAAATCCCTACCGCGTTATAGGTGAAACCCCGTTATATCAGGGTAGCGGTGGCAGGGCTCCAGTGGTGATTTAAAGAGCCCGGGGCTCCCTACAGCGGCCAGAGCTCCAAGCCCTTTAAAACGCCGCCGGAGCCCCGCTGCCAGAGCCCCAGGGTAGCGGCGGCAGGGCTCCAGCAGTGATTTAAAGGGCCCGGGGCTTCCCGCAGCGGCCAGAGCCCTGGGCCCTTTAAAGCGCCGTCCAAGCCCCGCTGCTGGAGCCCCGGGGTTACCGCGCTATATGCGAACCCGTGTTATATCGGGTCGCGCTATATCGGGGTAGAGGTGTATTAGAGGAATGGTTGAGTAGTCTCAACGTTTGGTTTGAAATATTTAATCTCGCTGAAGCTACAGGTTCAAATCTAGGCAGGCGTGACTAATTCCTTAATCAAACTGGATAAACTCCATTCATCTAACTCGTACTTTTCAAACTGCAGTTTACTTTTCAAACTGCAGTTTACAGTTCAAACTGAGGTTAAGAACATGAAGCTATATTCTACATGCACTGAAAACCTCATGATGTATTTTAAAAGTGTTAATTTTCTGTGCAATGGTTGATCATTGCTATCTTCTGAGTGCCTCAGGATGAAAGGTACTATGCAACATATTCCACTTAAGTGGGACATGCTGGAGCACTGGCTGCTTTTTTTCGGATGTCTTCAGGGGGAAAAACGGATAGAGCTGAACAATACAGATGCTCACAAGCGATCTTGCTGGGTGTTCAGTTAGCAGAGGTTGCCAGGAGCCATATTCATAATTTTTGCCTCACTAGATACTTATGGATTTCCCTTTAAGATGCATACCTTGCCATAGTCACCATGAGATTGAATTACTGCAAAGCAGTCAACATTTGGCATCATCTTAAGGACATGTAGAATTTCATCTAATGCTTTATCTTCACCACCGTTATGGCAAATTCCAGAGGGATGTAGCCTCCTTGCAGATTGAGTGCCACCTGGATCAATCTCTAGCTAGGTCCTTATGACCCCCTGGCTGTATGTTCAGTCTATGTCCATCATCAATTATCTTAGTCACCAAAAGCCTTGGTGGTACAATGTGTGATCCCAGACCATTTTGTGGCATTCTTTGGTAAACATCTTTCAAAATTCAACATGTTCCATCCACGGTTGCCAACTTTCATGCGATAAATAAGCACCCCGACTTTCACAATAAGCCAAAAATCAAGCTAATCCCATTTCAAAACAAGGCCGAAACAAGCCAATCCCTAAGAACCCCAACATTCTATGTGATTTGATTCCCCTGGCATGCAGTCTGACACTGTGATGGGCCCGCTGTGCGACCCTAACTCTCTTCCCACCCTTGCCCCTGCTTGCGACCCCTTGCCGGGAGGGGGGAAAAAAAACACAACAAGCTACAAGCCAAAAAACTAGCCAACAAGCAACTCACAAGCCAATTAAGCCAAAAACAAGCCCAATTTCTGCGTTTTTGTGTGTGTATGTGTGTGTGTGTGTGTGTGTGTGGGGGGGGGGGGGTTGGCATGTCTGGTTCCATCCTAATGACATGTCTTGCTAACAAGAAGAGAGCTGCCAAAAACTGAACCAATGCTAATGAAGGTCATTTTTGGGTTTGGCTATGAATAGCCTCATTTCTGATCTCATCTTGCCACTTAAAGGAGCTCAGAAGATGCCGATAATTGCAAACATCCATCAACCAATTGTCAACCTTCCTCAGCGTCCACATTTCACTGCCATACAGTAAAGTTCATAAAACTATGGGTCTATAAAGCCACAGCCTCATGGTAAACTTGATGTCCCAAAGTCTCCAGAGTAGCCATTGAAGGGCTCGGAATGCGGCAGCTAAATGAGCATCCACATCTTTCAGATATCCTCCAGGACTATCTCTGACACTAACTATTTGACAGTTGCCATGTACTCGTTATCCATCTGAACAGATTAACATTAGCTGGTTGTAATCTAGAGTTGAAGGCTGCTTGATGATAATGGCCCTGAATGATGACAAAACCAATATGTGCTGCTCCTTGCTCAACCAAATCAGCGATCAGCTGCAGCAATTCACCGATTGAGCCAGCAAGGCAATGCTATTTGTGTATTGCAGTTCTCAAAAGCAAAATGGTATTAAGCTCAGTGCCACTGACAGCTGCCTCTTGAAGCTTATCCATCAATCAATTATTGAACAATACTGGTGACAGGATGCAGCCTTGCCAGACTCCCATGGAAATTGGAAATTGTGCCATATATCTACCATTAACATGGACACAATTTCTCTTTCATTATAGTGGTCTGCTGTCTTAATGCTATCTTCCCAGGAACTCAGATTTGCCTCATCAGATCCCACAAGCTTGCTTGATGCATGGAATCAAAGGCCTGAGTGGCTTATTAAATTCAGCCATCTTCTAAAATAGCCATCTGAAGGTAAAGATCTGATTGACAGGGGAATGACCATGTCTAAAGCTGCACAGAGTATCCGGGCCTTTGCTGTGAAGTACATCATTGATTCAAAACAAACACAGAAATGAAGATTTTCCCTCGGACCAACAATAGAGGAATACATCTATAGTTGCTACATTTGGACTTACTGCCCTTTTTGAATGAAAGCAGATTAACGCCCTTCTTCCAGTCACTGAGGATGATATCAGTGTGCTGAATGGGCTGAAAGAGCCTATGAAGCTGTGGTAAAACCAATACTCTCACCTGTCTTCAGGAACTGAGAGGTGAAGTTACAAACCCCAGATGCCTTCCCAGACTCCAGCGTATGGACCCCTTCGTGTCTGAAGGAAGGTGACACTTCACTTCAAGCAGAAGAGAGACAGTACACAGTGGAAAACGGGGGAGCATCTTAAAATAATCTGCCCATCGATACAATTGATCTTGCAGACTCTGCCATCCTGATTCTTTACTGGACAAACTGGTGCTACTTTTTGCCACAATATAAAAAAAAAAAATCACAAAATTCAATAGAGGTTGTCACACTGTCTGGAGTGGCTCACAACCATGAGTGCCTACCTCAGGGCACTCTCTCAAAAGCAGGGCAGACACCACAAACTGGTTGTATGTTCTATAATTAGATTTCACCAACCCAGGACAAAATGTGAACTCCCAAAGTGCTACAATAGTCTTTTAATGGAGTCACAAACAGTCCCACTAGACACTGGACTATGTGACAAATGGTCATTTACACACACACACACACACACAAAATCACAAATATTCCAGGTTACACCCAGTCCCAAGAGACCAGTCACTCACCCAGACCAATTTGCATCCTAGATCTCACACGAAAGACAACGGTGGTAGCCAATTCTGTAATAAACTAACTAAAGATTTATTAGCTAACAAAAAGGAATGAGAGTTACAGAGAGTTTAAGCAGGTAAAAATATACATACAGGTGAGTCACAGTTTATACTTTCAAATGGTAGTAGAGATGTAGTAATCTGCCAGTTTTCCAAAAAGTCTTTTGGGCTACCCAGAATAACTCTGAGGATCTCCATCTCGTTCAGTTATTCTGCCCTGTTGGAATCCAAGGAAAAATTCTTCATCTCTGGACTGCTTGTGTCCACACTTATAGCTTCTTATCACAGAAAAGCAAGTTGACAGTTCAGCTACTCCTGTGCTTCTTTGATGACAGAGAGAGGGGAGCATATTTAGGGTCTTTGATCTCAGATCACACACAATGACCGCTTGCTTTGAAATGCACAAGAATTAGTTCTTTCCTGTTAAAGTTCTTCATTTGCATTACAAGAGGCTTCTTTCTTGTTTGATGGGTTATTTAGTTACAGCAATGTATACAACATATATATGCACAAGTCCATGGGGCTGGATCTAATGCATCAGAACATGCTGAGGGAGTTGGCTGATGTGATTGCAGCGCCATTGGCCATTATCTTTGAAAACTCTTGGCCATCGGGGAGGTACCAGACTATTGGAAAAGGCAAATATAGTGCCCATCTTTAAAAACGGGAAAAAGGAGAATCCAGGGAACTACAGACCGGTCAGACTTACCTCAAGGAATCCATTTTGAAGCACTTGGAGGAGAGGAAGGTGATTGGGAATAGTCAACATGGCTTCACCAAGGGCAAGTCATGCCTGACCAACCTGATGATGCCTTCTATGATGAGATAACTGGCTCTGTGGATATGGGGAAAGCGGTGGATGCGATATATCTTGACTTAGCAAAGCCTGCAACCTGTCCATGACTTTTACTAAAAATAACAGACAAAATAGGGAGCAGGGGGTCCAGTATCTGTCATGGCTCGGAGGTGCAGGGAGCCCCCCCCCCCCATCACTTGCAGCATCTTAGAGATCTGGAGCCCCCCAGGGCTGAAGCAGAAAATGTCACAGATGTCTCTGGAAGTCACAGATTCCATGACTTCTGTGACAATCATAATCTTACCTTTCATCAATCTGAACACTTTGTTCTTTGGGGCAAGTGTGATGGGTTGGACCCCTTGTGAAGTCACCTGATGTGCTGAGATACCACTGAGTCTACCTGTTCTGCCAGCATGGGCCCCCTTTAACCTGTCTTGTTGAGCCAGGCTCTTAAAACCTCCTCTAACACACACACAGGCAGGGCCACACCCAGCTGCAGATCAGCTGTGGGAAGACTCACTTTAAGGGACTTGCTCCAGCACTCAGATGTCCACCTCCCTTGGAGTATAGACCCAAAGATATATTATATTTGCCTCTTCCCTCAATGTATTATAAACCAGAAATAAATGTATTAAGTAACACAGGTGTATTTTAAGCAGTTAAGGAGGTAGCAGACAGAACAAGGCAGATTACTAAGGCTTTGTCTACACTGCCAATTGAACGACAAAACTTTTGTCATTCACAGGTGCTTAAAAAAAGCCCTCACAAAAGATGAAAGTTTTGCCGCGACAAGTGGCAGTGTAAACGGCTCATCAGCAGGAGCACTCTTCTGTCGACAACGTGAACCCCGCTCATAGGGGGTGGAAGTATTTTGTCGACAAAAGTGCCAACAGTGTTTACACTGCCCAACTTTTAGCGACACTGCCGTGTTGACACAGCCTTGTCACTAAAAGCTGTGTAATGTAGACAAAGCCTTAGAATAATATAACAGAGTACGCAAACTAAGCTTAATACACTAAAGAAACTGGTTACATGTGAGTTCTTAAATGTGGTTCTAATCATTTTCTTCACAGGCCAGACGCCCTTCCAGCCTGGGCCCAGTTCTTTCCCCCTGTTCAGTCTTAGTTGTTTCCAGCAGTCATCCTGGGTGGGGTCGCAGGGGAGAACTGATGACCTGGATTACCTCACTCCCCACCCTTAAATAGGATTTTCATAAGGCGGGAGGTCCTTTGTTTTCCTAGTTTGACCCCCTTCCCTTACAGTGGAAAGTTACAAGAAGTCCCAGGTAACGTTTAAGTATCAGGTGACAAGACCACCTGACTCTGTAGGGCCCTTGTAGCCATTCTTCACAGGCTGACCCACAGGTTCACAGGAAGACTAAGCTCTTTTACAATCCATTGTCCTTGTTGATGGGCCATCCGCCTGGTCTGGCTTTTCCATTGTTGTACCTGAAGTGTTAGCAGTGGGCGTCACCCAAAGTAGCATAGTTGACATACAGATACAGAAATGATACATGCATACAAATACGATAATCACATTCAGAAAGTCATAACCTTTCCAATGATATCACAACATGAGCCATCTTGCATAAAGTATATCTCAGTTAATTCATTCATATCATAAGCATATTTTCATAAAGAATATGGAATGACACTTCACAGCAAGAATCATAGAATCATAGAATCTCAGGGTTGGAAGGGACCTCAGGAGGTCATCTAGTCCAACCCCCTGCTCAAAGCAGGACCAAACCCAACTAAATCAGCCCAGCCAGGGCTTTGTCAAGCCTGACCTTAAAAACCTCTAAGGAAGGAGATTCCACTACCTCCCTAGGTAACCCATTCCAGTTCTTCACCACCCTACTAGTGAAAAAGTTTTTCCTAATGTCCAACCTAAACCTCCCCCTCTGCAACTTGAGACCATTACTCCTTGTTCTGTCATCTTCTATCACTGAGAACAGTCTAGATCCATCCTCTTTGGAACCCCCTTTCAGGTAGTTGAAAGCAGCTATCAAATCGCCCCTCATTCTTCTCTTCTGCAGACTAAACAATCCCAGTTCCCTCAGCCTCTCCTCGTAAGTCATGTGCTCCAGCCCCCTAATCATTTTTGTTGCCCTCCGCTGGACTCTCTCCAATTTATCCACATCCTTCTTGTAGTGTGGGGCCCAAAACTGGACACAGTACTCCAAATGAGGCCTCACCAGTGCTGAGTAGAGGGGAATGATCACATCCCTCGATCTGCTGGAAATGCCCCTACTTATACAACCCAAAATGCCATTAGCCTTCTTGGCAACAAGGGCACACTGTTGACTCATATTCAGCTTTTCGTCCACCGTAACCCCTAGGTCCTTTTCTGCAGAACTGCTGCCCAGCCATTCGGTCCCTAGTCTATAGCAGTGCATGGGATTCTTTCGTCCTAAATGCAGGACTCTGCACTTGTCCTTGTTGAACCTCATCATATTTCTTTTGGCCCAATCCTCTAATTTGTCTAGGTCCCTCTGTATCCTATCCCTACCCTCCAGCGTATCAACCACTCCTCCCAGTTTAGTGTCATCTGCAAACTTGCTAAGGGTGCAGTCCACACCATCTTCCAGATCGTTAATGAAGATATTGAATAAAACCGGCCCCAGCACCGACCCTTGGGGCACTCCACTTGATACCGGCTGCCAACTAGACAAGGAACCATTGATCACTACCCGTTGAGCCCGACCATCTAGCCAGTTTTCTATCCACCTTACCGTCCATTCATCCAGCCCATACTTCTTTAACTTGCTGGCAAGAATACTGTGGGAGACTGTATCAAAAGCTTTGCTAAAGTCCAGAAATAGCACATCCACTGCTTTCCCCTCATCCACAGAGCCGGTTATCTTATCATAGAAGGCAATTAGGTTAGTCAGGCATGACTTGCCCTTGGTGAATCCATGCTGACTGTTCCTGATCACTTTCCCCTCCTTTAAGTGGTTCAGGATTGATTCCTTGAGGACCTGTTCCATGATTTTTCCAGGGACTGAGGTGAGACTAACTGGCCTGTAGTTCCCTGGATCTTCCTTCTTCCCTTTCTTAAAGATGGGCACTACATTAGCTTTTTTCCAGTCGTCCGGGACCTCCCCCGATCGCCATGATTTTTCAAAGATAATGGCCAATGGCTCCGCAATCTCATCGGCCAACTCCTTTAGCACCCTCGGATGCAGCGCATCCGGCCCCATGGACTTGTGCTCGTCCAGCTTTCCTAAATAGTCCCGAACTACTACTTTCTCCACAGAGAGCTGGTCACCTCCTCCCCATACCGTGCTGCAGAGTGCAGCTGTCTGGGAGCTGACCTTGTCTGTGAAGACAGAGGCAAAAAAAGCATTTAGTACACTAGCTTTCTCCACATCCTCTGTCACTAGGTTCCCTCCCTCATTCAGCAAGGGGCCCACACTTTCCTTGACTTTCTTCTTGTTGCTAACATACCTAAAGAAACCCTTCTTGTTACTCCTAACATCTCCGGCTAGCTGCAACTCCAAGTGTGATTTGGCCTTCCTAATTTCACACCTGCATGCCTGAGCAATACTTTTATACTCCTCCCTGGTTATTTGTTCAATCTTCCACTTCTTGTAAGCTGTTTTTTTGTGTTTAAGACGAGCAAGGATTTCACTGTTAAGCCAAGCTGGTCGCCTGCCATATTTACTTTTCTTCCTACACATGGGGATGGTTTGTTCCTGCAACCTCAATAAGGTTTCTTTAAAATACAGCCAGCTTTCCTCTACTCCTTTCCCCCTCATGTTATTCTCCCAGGGGACCTTGCCCATCAGTTCCCTGAGGGAGTCAAAGTCTGCTTTTCTAAAGTCCAGGGTCTCTGTTCTACTGCTCTCCTTTCTTCCTTGTATCAGGATCCTGAACTCGACCATCTCATGGTCACTGCCTCCCAGGTTCCCATCCACTATTGCTTCCTCTACTATTTCTTCCCTGTTTGTGAGCAGCAGGTCAAGAAAAGCTTTTCCCCTGGACTGGGTCTTTTATGTTTGACAAACTACTAACATTTTGAGTGCTACCACAGATATCAACAACACAGGTTTTTAGAAAACTGTGTAGTGTATTGCGTTGGTCTGTATTTAGTCAAATAAATACACTAAATAATGTTAGAGACATGATTACACAGTATTCTACGAAAATAAATGTGTTTTTTTTGCTTTTTATGTGCATCTCTGCTGATGCAGCATTTCAGAATTTAGCTGAAAATTCTGGGATTTGGATTATGTAAACCATGACACTGGTTTGTGTCTCATCTATAAAATCCTTGGCCTTGCAAATAGTAAGGTGAAGCCAAGCATCATGAGGGAATTGTTAGTTTCAGATAAGAAACTGGATGTAACAAGGGGGATTGACAGCAAAAAATAGATGACAGAAGTAGACAGATAAAGGCAAATTTTAGCAGGATAAATACAAATGTATTAGTTTAGGTTGGGTATTGTGATTTATGCATGAGAATGTTTTAATTAGGGGTTTAGGATAGGTACACAGATAACTTGGTAAACTGAGTCTGCATGAAGGTACAGAACAAGGGATAAAAGATAGGTGATTGAAAACAAATGATTGGAGAAGGCACAGGGGAAGAATAGTCAAATATAGCAGAAACCAGAGCTTTGAAGAGTCACCCTGTCTCAGGAGAGGTAATTTGATCAATTTTCTTTCTTGCCTTATCTGTTTTTGCATGTATCTGTAATTCATAGGTGATGAATTACATAGGTATGTCTTACATCATACCAAAATAAAGGCTAAGAAAGAAAGAGAAGGTTACTCACCCTGTGCAGTAACTGTGGTTCTTTGAGATGTGTCCCCCTTTTGGTGTTGGTGCATCCCTGTGCTTTTGATCAGAAAATTTCAGCTGCAGTGTCTGTCCAGGTCGTGCATGCGCGTTCCCCACCTCACAGTGCCATTGGCACCTCATCTAGCGCACGCGTGACCCAACCCCCTCAGTTCCTTCTCTACTGTAGTAGTCCAGATTTGAACTCTGAAGTAGAGGGGAGGAGCGAGGGTAGTGGAACACACATCTCGAAGAACCTCAGTTACTGCACAGGGTGAGTAACCTTCTCTTCTTCGAGTGATGTCCCTGTGGATGCTCCATTTTTGGTGACTGAAGAGCAGTGTCCCAAGTTGGATGGAAGGGGCTTCGGAGTTGCATAAGTCAGTGAAGATAACACTTAGTCCTAGCAGTGCATCGGAGCCTGAGTTCTGGGAAATCGCATAGTGTTTTACGAACATGTGTTCAGATGCCCAGGTGGCAGCTCTACACAGCGCCGGCTCCAGGGTTTTTGCTGCCCCAGGCAGCAAAAAAAAAAAAAAAAAGCCGCGATTGCGATCTGCGGCGGCAATTCGGCGGGGGGTCCTTCGCTCCGAGCAGGAGTGAGGGACCCTCCGCCGAATTGCCGCCGAATACCTGGACGTGCCGCCCCTCTCCCGAGTGGCCGCCCCAAGCACCTGCTTGTTCAGCTGGTGCCTGGAGCCGGCCCTGGCTCTACATATATCTATGATTGGAACATTGATCGCAACTTCAGTAGCCTTCCTAAACAATCTGGTAGAGCAAGTTCTGATGGGGGTTGCACGTTTTTTGTTGGTAGCAGAGGTGAATGCACCCGGAAATCCATTTTGATAGTCTCTGTGTGCAGACCATGGAGCCCTTAGAACAGTGGCTCTCAAACTTTTTTACTGGTGACCCTTTTCACATAGCAAGCCTCTGAGTGCAACCCCCACCCCCCTATAAATTAAAAACACATTTTTATATATTTAACACCTTTATACGGTGGAGGCAAAGCGAAGTTTGGGGTGGAGGTTGACAGCTTGTGACCCCCCATGTAATAACCTCACGACCCCCTGAGAGGTCCCGACCCCCAGTTTGAGAACCCCTGCTTTAGAACATTCCATGGTGGAAATGAAAAGCCTTGGTGATTTTCTAAAAGCGTTAGTTCTGTCAAGGTAAAATGCTAATACGTGTCTGACATCCAGGTATGTAGTCCTCTGCACTGCCATGAGGTTTAGGAAAGAATGCTGGGAGATGATTAGTTGATTTAGGTGGAAGGATGAAGATATTTTAGATATAAATTTTGGATGTGATCTTAGAGTAACCTTGTCCTTGAAGAAAATGGCATAAGGTGGGTGGGCCATGAGAGCTCCTAGCTCACCCACATGGTGGGCCGATGTAATATATACTAAGAATGTCACCTTCATTGACAGATGTGTCAGAGAGCATGTCACTAAGGGTTTAAATGGGGGCCTGGTAAGGCACCATAGTACCAGATTCAGGTCCCATGGTGGCAGGCATCCGTGTACTTCGGGGTAAATGTTGTGAATGCCCACAAGGAAATGTTTGGTAATTGGGTATGCAAACAGCGATGTCCCGTTGATCTTGTGGTGGAAGGCGGTAGTAGCCGCTAGATGTACTTTGATCAAACTAATGGATAGTCCAGACTGTTTTAGTTCCAAGATGTGGTCCATTATCAAGGGCCGAAGTGCAGAAACTGTGGGAATTCGTTTGCCTTGGCACCATATGGAGAATCTCTTCCATTTCTGAAGGTAAGTATTGCACGTGATTGTTCTTCTATTGTTTGGTAATATGTGTTTCAACTGTTCTGAACGGTTCATCATGATGGAACCACGTAGGAGACGCACCTTCAGGTGAAGTCTCCTCAGGTTCGGATGGTGAACCTGTGTGGCGTCCCATGAGAGAAGGTCCAGCTAGAGTGGGAGAGTGTGTGGTGCACATACCGCCATCCACATCAGGTAAGAGTACCAAGTCTGTCTCCATAGGTGCTGGATCTGGGGGTGCTGCAGCATTCCTTGACTTGAAGTGGTTTTCATTATATACAGAATTTACAGTCTGGTTCAATGACTCACAGTACCCCCACTATAAAAATTGTTCCAGCACCCATCTGGGCCATGTTGGGGCTATCAAGACTTTCGCATTCTCACTACATATTTTGTGTATCACCCTTGATAGAGGTATTGGTGGGAATGCATATAGAAATGGTTCTTTCAATTTTAGGAGGAAGTCATCCCCTAACGATTGGGGTCCCAGACCTCCTCTCAAACAAAATTGTGGAATATTTGCAGTTCTGCGATGTTGCAGAGAGGTCAATGGATGGGTAGTCTCATTGTTGGAGTATGTTCTTCAAGACCCACATTGTTTAGTTCCCATTCATGATCGCAAGAAAAATCCCTGCTTAGAGTGTCCGCTGTAGTATTCTGACAGCCTGGAAGGTAAGTATCAGAGAGGTAGCCGTGTTTGTCTGGATCCGTAAAAAGTGACAAAGTGTCCTGTGGCACCTTATAGACTAACAGACGTATTGGAGCATAAGCTTTCGTGGGTGAATACCCACTGCGTCTGGAAGGTAAGAGGCTGAGATGTTGATATTTTGTCGAATGCACCAATTCCATAGTTTCATGGCTTCAGTGCATAGGGAGTGGGATCAGGCTCCTCCCTGTTGATTTATGTAGAACATGCAAGCAATGTTGTTGGTCATTACTCTAATGTTCTTGTTCAATGGCAGGAAGTGGAGGGACGCATTGCGAACTGCACAGAGTTTTAATAGGTTTACGTGTAATCATGTCTGAGGGAGACCACCTGCCCAGAATTGTATAATGTTGGAGATGATGCCTCCTTGATAAGCTGGGGAGCCCAATTGTGAGCATCATGGAGGGTAGATCCTGAGTGAAAGGGACCCCCCCATGCACACACTGTTGGGTTGTGTCCACCAATGTAGAGAGTCTCTGACTTTGGGTGGCATCATAAGACGTCTTTTTAGGCCATGTTTATGTGGTGTGTAGATGGTTCTGAGCCAGTGCATGTGGAGATGTGTATGTCATATCACAAAGGTGGTTGCAGCCATGTGGTCCAAAAGCTGGAGATAGATGCGTGCCATTATATGTGGACTGCTCCCATCGGGTGGGCTGTGGAGCCCCCTGGAGTGGCACCTTCATGGCACTCAATATAGGACCCTTCCGACCCGGCCTCTCCTCAGTTCCTTCTTGCCGGCTACTCTGATAGAGACATAGGAGGGTGGGTAATGGAATGGATGTGAACAACACCTCTTGAAGAACAACAGTTACAAGAAGGTGAGTAACCGTTTTTTCTTCGAGTGCTTGTTCACAACGATTCCAATCAGGTGACTCCCAAGCTCTACCCCGGAGGTGTGGTCGGAGTCAAGGAATCGCTGATTGAAGTGCCGCTCTGCTGAAAGCTGCATCATCTCTAGTGTGCTGTGATATGGCATAGTGAGAGGTGAACGTATGCACTGAGGACCAAGTAGCTGCCCTGCAGATTTCCTGTATCAGGACCAGGGCCAGAAACACAGCTGATGAGGCCTGTGCTCTTGTGGAATGAGCCTTAAGAGGTGGGGCTGGGACACTGGCCAGCTCATAACGTGTGGATACAGGTCATGCTCCAGGAAGATAATTTTTGAGATGAGACCCGGAGTCCTTTCCATGCGGTCTGCCAATGCCACAAACAGCTGGTTCAACCTCCTGAATGGCTTTGTGTGCTCAATGTAGAAATGCTAACGCCCACCAAACATCCAATAAGTGCTGCTTCTGCTCTTGGGTACCATTGTGTAGCTTGGGATAGAAGAAAAATGTCTTGGCTAGTATGGAATTGTGACACTACCTTAGGGAGAAAGGCCGAGTGAGGTCTCAGTTGTACCTTGTCCTTGTGGAAGACTGTGTAGGGTGGGTCAGAGGTAAGGGCCTTTAACTCCAACACCCTCCTGGCTGATGTGATGGCGATCGGGAAGGCTACCTTCCATGATAGGTAGAGAAGGGAGCAAGTTGCCATTAATCTGGAGAGGACCAGGTTAAGGTCCCATGCCAGAAGAGGCTGTCTATCCCAAGGATATAGCCATTCCAAGCCCTTAAGGAAACATCCTACCATAGGGTTAGCAAATATTGAGCGTACAGACGTGCCCGGATGGAAGGCCGAGATAGTAGCAAGCTGTACCTTGATGGATGCTGCTGCCGGGACTTGTTGGTTGAGGTGCAGAAGATACTCCAGGATGAGTGGTATAGATGCCTGGAGTGTAGGAGTGTGATGTTGGGCACACCAGAAAGTGAACCTTTTCCACTTGGCCAGATAAGTGGCCCTGGTGGATGGTTTTCGGTTGCCAAGCAGGATCTTTCTTACTGGTTCCAAGCACAGGAGCTCCATTGGGTTTAGCCATGGCGACCGTGGTCTTGCGTGATCAGATCGCGGTAGAGTGGTAACACAATGGGAGTATCCACTGACAGTTCCAGAAGTGTGGTGTACCAATGCTGGCAGGGCCACGTGGGGCCAGCAGAATTACTACAACTCCATCTCTGCAGATTTTCAGTAGTACTCTGTGCACGAGTGGGAATGGTGGAAAGGCATACATGAGACCATCTCCCCAGGGGAGCAGAACGCATCCGAGATCAAACCCGGGCTGTGTTTCTAAAAGGAGCAGAATATTGCCACCTGGAGCAACAGGAGGTGCCTAAACAGATCAACCTGGGGAAACCACTTTTGGAAGATTGAATACATGACATCCAGACGGATGGCCCACTCATGATTGTGAAATGATCTGCTGAGGTGGTCCGCTAGTTCGTTCAGCACACCTGGGAGATAGCACTCCTCCAGGTGAATGAAGTGGGCTATGCAGAACTCCCATAGCTGAAGAGCCTCCTGACATGGGGGGGGCGGGGGGGGGGAGAAAGAGAAGGGAAGAAGAGCAGGCTCCACCTTGTTTGTTGATGTAAGAGATGGCCGTGGTGTTGTCCGTCATTACCCGCACACACTAGCCTTGGAGCTGGGTTAGGAAGGTTTGGCATGCTAGCTGTACTGCTCTGAGCTCTGATATTGATATGCAGGAAGAGCTTGTCCTGCGACCATAATCCTTGTGTCTGGAGCTCTCCCAGATGCACCTCCCAACCCAGAACTGATGCGTCCATTACTAGGGACAAGGAGCGCTGGGGTCTATTGAAGGGGACTCCCTTGAAGACTGTGTAAGCGTTGAGCCACCATTGGAGGGACTCAAGTACCTGATTTGGCACCGTGACCACAGATTCCAGGCTGTCACGCCCCGGGCGGTATACAGACACGAGCCATGCTTGAAGCGATCTGAGCCTCAGTCCGGCATGCCGAGCCATGTAAGTGCAGGCTGCCATGTGGCCGAGGAGACTCAGGTATCCCCTCGCAGTAGTGGTCAGGTACCATCTGATGCTTTGGATAATGTCTGTCATGGTCTGAAATTGGGTCTCTAGCAGGAGTGCCCTTGCCTGCACCAAGTCCAGCACTGCACCGATGAATTCTATTCTTTGAGTCGGTGACAAGGTTGACTTGTTCACATTGAGCAGGAGACTCAGCCTCTTGAAAGTCGCTCTGACTAGTCGGACTTGAGACTCCATCTGCTCCCTGGTGTGCCCTGAGTAGCCAGTCATCAAGGTAGGGATACCTCTGCACCTGCCTCCTGTGGAGGAAGGCTGCTACAGCTGACATACACTTGGTGAACACTCGGGAGGCTGTCGACAGACCGAAGGTGAGGACCATGAACTGATAGTGTTTGTGGCTGGCTACAAACCACAGAAATAGTCTGTGTGCAGGCCGAACAGCTATGTGAAAGTACGCGTCTCATGTCGAGGGCGGCATACTAGTCTCCCAGATCCAGGGAAGGAATAGCAGCGCTCGGAGACCATGTGGAACTTCAGCTTCACCATGAACCTGTTGAGCCCGCACAGATCTAGAATGGGTCTGAGCGCAGTGCCGGGATTCCGAGTGGTGCCCCCTTTCTGGTGCCGGGGGAATAGTTGGCTTGCCGTGGGACGGTAGCACCCTCAGCGGTGCCGGGGGCTTGTTGCAGAGAGTCGGAGACCGCGGTGCCTTCATGGTAATGAGGTCCCGCGTGGCCTCAAAAAGGTGTCTGGAGTGGACAGCAGCCTCATCTCCTCCACCATGTGGATTGGGGAGTACAACGGTCCCGGGCTCAATGATACTCCTTGCTTATCTGAAGTTCCCGGAGCCAACTCTAAGGGTCTCGGGGCCGGGTGTTCCTCTCTGGGATGCGCCCCATTTGCTGAGACCACAGGAGAGGGTCTCACAGGAGATCCGCCTCTACGCTGCTTGGCATGCTTCTTCTGTGGTGCCACAGAGTGGGACCGGTGCCAGGCAGTTCCCACAGTCTTAGGCATGGGGGGCGGGGGGAAATCAGCGGTTCCATGAGTCTCTGTGCTTGGAGATCTTCCGCTGTGCCGATTCTGTCACCAATGCCGGCATGCTCCTGCCGTGCCGAGGTGGGCTGTGGTTTAAGAACCACCTCCATGAGGAGTTGTTTCAACCTGAAATCCTGCTCCTTTGTGGTCCTTGGTCGAAAACCCTGGCAAATCCTGCACCTATCGGCTTGGTGAGCCTCCCCCAGACACTTTAAACAAGCGTTGTGCGGGGTCACCTGTTGGCATGGGCTTATTGCAGGACTTGCAGGGCTTGAACCCCGGGGATCAAGGCATGCCCCGAGGTCCCCAAGGGGAAAGGTCGGGGTGGAGGGGAAACCCCCCACTCCTAACAGAACTACTAGTAACTATAAACTGCTAAGGTAAACTACAATAGAAAGCGAGGGGAAGCACGAAGAACTTGTAAGCAAGCCACTCACAGTTCCAACAACCGTCACAGGCAGCAAGAAGGAACTCAGGAGGGTCTGGGTAGGCAGGGTCATATATTGAGCACCATGAAGGCACACACCTGATTGGAATTGACATGAACAAGTACTCGAAGAAGAATTGTTGCTTCCTGGAGGACAATTGAGATGCAGATGATTGTGGCTCAGGAGGTCGGTGTCTCTGGAGGTCTGTGCCTTTGTCTCATACTGGCGCTGATGTTGGGCATATGGGGCATATCTGTTGCATTGGTGAGGCTGATATCTGGTTTGCCTTCTCCTGTTTGCAGGTGTGTAAATACCCAGTGTATGGAGGATCGCTCGGGAGTCTTTCATGGTATGGAGGACTTAGTCAGCCTTTATGGTGAATGTTTTCTGCCTGTCAAATGGAAGGTCCTCCACAGTAGCCTCATTCTCCCTGAGGAAGCCTAAAGAGAGCCATGATGCCTGGCCCATGACCACCACAGTGGCCGTAGAGCTTGCTGCTCTGTCAGCCACATCTAAGGATATGAGGGATTTTAAATGGTCCCTTTTGTGCTCTGGGATATCGTTAATAAAGTCCATAAATGTTGAGTATTTGCTGTGGTCATATTTTGCTAAGAGGGCCATGTAATTGGCAACCCAGAACTGCCGGGCTGCTGAGGAATAGACTTGGTAGCCTAAAAGGTCTAGCTGTTTGCAGTCTTTGTCATTAGGTGTCGACCTGTATTGTTGCTGTCTACCAAGCTGTTTGATGGCATCAACTACAAGATAATTTGGAGCCTGGTGGGAAAATAGGAAATCTACACTTTTTGAGGATACATAATATTTGTCAGCCCTCTTACAGGTGGGTGGCATGGTGGTCATGGTCTGCCAAACTGTTTTGGCTGGCTCCATTAGGGCATCATTGATTGGGAGCGCTATTTTGGAAGCCGAGGCGGTTTGGAGGATATCCAACAGTTTACATTGGGCCTCCAAGACTTCCTAAAGAGGGATCTTTAGAGTGTCTGCTACCCGTTTGAAGAGCTCCTAAAACTGTTTAAAGTCACCATTGGCTGTCGGTGGAGGAGGCATGATGGCCTCGTCTGGGGAAGAAGAGGAGGTGTTGGTAGGGGGTGTAGTGTCTTGTGCTAAATCCTCCTCCCATTCCTCAGAGTCCTCAGCTGTTTCCGATTGTGCAGGCACCAATGGTGGTGGTGGGGATCTAATCTCTTCCCTGTACAGGCTATGGGGCTTGCTGTGATGCCTTCTATAAAAGTGGCCCATGGGTCTCAGTAAGGCCAGTGTGTTGGGAATGGCATAGGTGGGCCCATCCATGGGTGGCCTTTCCCATAATAATGCCTCAGTCATAGGGGTCCAGGAGTTGGTGTTAGTTGGGCAGGGGAAGAGTGTCTTGAAGAGAAAAGAGTCTCTTCCTCATCATTGTCCTCCTCACTGGACAGAGGAGGGGCTGGTGGTGAATCAGACATTTCTGGTACCACATGCACCAGAGAGCCCTCGGTGCTGAAGAGTGGTGATTCCAGCATCAAAGAAATGATTAAGTCCTTATGATGAAAAAAAGTGTTGCGGTGCCAGTGGTTTTGGTGCCAAGGTTATCGGTGCCAATACGTTCAGCTCCAATGATAACAGTGTCAGCGCCGATGGTATCATTGTGACTGTGGCCATCAGTGCCGCTGCGAGTGGTGGGGCAGGCAGTGGTGGCATAGCCTGTGGTCAGTGCAATGTCTGGGCACCACTTTAAGTGGTGCTGTGGAGGTAGGCCTGCTCTTGCCTCACCTCTGAACCAGCATGCCTGTGGTCGGCAGAGGCAGCAGTGTGGTCGGTACAGAGGAAAGAGACCGAGCCAGAGCTATTTCTTTTTGGTAGGCTCTGTCTGAGGCAAAGTCGCTGCTCTGTTCCTCATTGACTTGTCTGAGGAATGAGCCTTCCTCTGTGACGAGGGTGAGATCTTTGGGGACCCTTGTCTAGAAGGAATCTGCTGGCTGGGGTCTGAAGCTGGACGCAGGGACTTCTCCATGAGAATGAGTTTGAGACATAAGTCTGTCACTTCTAGTGCAAGCCTCTAGGTTGCTGCAGTGGGTACATTTCTCAGGGATGCGTGACTCAACCAGACAGCGGATGCAGTGAGAGCAGCCATCTGACACCAGCATGGTATCCTGACATGAAAGGCTGTGCCTGAATCCGGGCGAGCCAGGCATAGCAGGGATAACTATGGTTCACCATAAGGGTAAGCCCTAACTAATATAAGGGATAGAGTAATGGGGAAGAGAGAGTAAGTACCTACTAAGGAACTAAACTACTCAAACTATTTCAACACTAAACGAGGGAGAACTCCGTCTCAGGCCAAAGACGGTTGAGAAGGAATTGAGGAGGTTGGGTCATGCACATGCTAAATGACGCGCCAATGGCACCGCGAGATGGGGACTGTGCATGCACGACCTGGATGAACACTGCTGCTGAAATTCTCTGATCAAAGGTGCAAGGATGCACCAACACCAGAAGTGGAGCACCCACAGGGACATCACTCGAAGAACTGTGTAATCCTAAATGGATTGAAATGAAACCAGGTCCACATACTCAAATGACAGCATCCTAATCTACATTCTTCTGCAAACAAAAATATAAATAGAGGACTAAATCAAAGCAGATCTAAATTATGATGTCAATGACAGAGACAGGCCTTCAGAAAACAACTTGTCAAAAAAGAAACTACAGAATAAACCACATCATGAACTCTCAGGTAACCACAAACATTCCAACATCTCATTTTAAAATTTCCTTCAATTTTATTTAAAAAATTAAATGTTAAAACCCACTTCAAATCAAAATGATACATTTTATGACCAACAAAATGTTTTGCTTGATAATTTTTTTTTTTTTTTTTTTTTTTTAAATATTTTGGAATTGCCAGAAAACCAGGGGAAAACAAAATCAGTTATTTGCACATTCTCCCTTAAACAGTGGCAGTACCATCTTTCTCTGGATTTTATAAAGCGCCATAAAGACACATGCAAGGCTACATAAAAAAAATAAAATACTAAGAACACATTACAGAAGTTTAGAAGAGTACAAGACCTGCATCCTTAAATACACTATTTAGGATGGCAGACGTAGTAAACAAGTGCAGCAAAGCAGCCACTTCCATTGACTTACAATACCACCCTAAGACTGAATGCACTGTGTAGTTTTTACAACTCGCAAAGCTACTATAATATTTTCTGCCTTGGGGTAAAAAAACAAAAATCTTTAAATCCCAAGAGAATTCACAGTGCATCCCAGAAGAGAAAAAACATCGCAATTTAAATCTAATCTAGAACCATCATAGACCTGATATTTGTGCACTGCGAAGTGATAGTTCTGTAACTATATTCCTAAAAGTTTATTTCATGCTGTTTTTCAAAGTGGCAGAACTCTAAAACTAACTTAAAGTTTTTAAGCTGCCCCAAATATTCTGTCATTGAGAAAGCTTTCAATTGGTCAGCTCTGCACTGGCTCACAGGGGGAAAAAGTGCAGTGATTGGATTTAAGTGTCCCTTGTCTTATCAGAGCAGAAAAGAAAACAGGGTTTGTTTGTTTTTTTTAAAACAGTAATTATGCACAAGTTGCTCTTCTCACAGCTGGAAACTTGAGCCCCTGCTTACAAAGCATAGTGGTTTGTGTCATGTCAGAGAGAAATTGCATGCTCAGGATGATGAAGCAATTTGTTTCCAGCTTAGCTCAGCCACATTTACTCTTCTTTGGGATACCTTTCAATTAGGGCCCATTACCCTAATTAACCCCAACCATACTTCTACACAGTAGGGTTTCTCTACATCTAGGAAGTTAGGACAAATATATACCGTAGTTCTCCTGCCTGGTAAAACTTTTTATGGTGTCTACACCTGGTCACATTAGTCTTTCATCTGGAAAAAAAAAATGTGAACGGCTACCTGAACCATTCTCCAGAATGGAACAAGAATCAATGTATGAAATTATACATGGGGCGACTGTATTATATATGTATGTATTAAGGTGGCCCAATACTTCCCATTATAAGACCCTGTTTTAAGTTGCTTTGACAAACTATAACTGTCTGGGCTGAAATTTTCCATGTTCAGTGTCCATCTCAGGCTGAATTATTTTGGAAGTTCAGCNGGGGGGGGGGGGGGGGGGGGGGGGGGGGGGGGGGGGGGGGGGGGGAAGAGAAAGAGAATGCAGTTTTCCCCCACATTATACTCTTTTGGTGATCTTTCCTTTGAAGTGTTCTAATGCCCCTACGCCTTGGAGCAGGAATTGAGATTTCATATGGGGTGGTCTGTATCTTACCGGTCCCTGTGAAAATCCACACACAAAAATTGGTTATTTTACAAGACTATGTAAAGTCACAGTTCCTACATGCTCAGTAGAGACTTGCTAGAGCTTTGCAGATAAATTTCCTGAAGATTACATCCATACTGGGCATCTCCAGCCAAGAGCAGAACAGGACTTTTCCTGCAATTGAAATCTGTCTGTCTTGTGCTCTCAATGACACCCCACTGGGCCCAGGCAGCATGGAGGAGGAAGGAGAGGGGGACAAGAGTTGAACCAGGTGCGATGGGGATAGTAGATTGGGACTGGAGGTTGGCAGAAATTTGGGAGTGGAAGAAAAAGAAACTGGGACTGGGAACCAGTGGTGGTGTGGGGTAGAGATTACTATGACTGACTAAGCAGACACACCAGGATAAGGAATCCATGCTGAGGCTGAATTACAGGTGAGGACAACCTTCCTATCACATTTAATTGAAGCTACCAAATCCTCCCTAAGGAGCTAACTATCCAGAGTGGTAAACCACTTCATCAATCCCAAGTGCCTACAACCTGCATCAGTATCCAGCATCAACAGTGACAATGAACTATCAGCCTACTTCAGTGAGATCACCACTCTTTTGGGAAGCCTTCTCAAAATGGCACAGATCTGCTCTGCCTATACTCACCAACCAACAGTTTACCTGTATTCCCAGAATTCAATGCATTCACTCATCAAGAAGTTCTAAGGGAGTCTCAATCCAAAACTTGTGAATTTGACTCATGCCCTTCTTGGCTTGTGAAAGTGTTCTGAGCAACTTGCATCATCCAATGCTTCATTCAGTGACAGAAAAAAGGACAATTCCATCTAGCATGCAATATTTCAACCAACCCTGAAGACGCCTACCCGGGATACAAGAAGCCTAACCCTGACTACCACCTGTTGTTAAACCTCTCATTTCTGAGCAAGCTCACACAGGAACTAACCAAAGGTAACCTACAAGCTCACTTAATAGAAGCTAATATTTGGACCCTAACTAAACACAATCTGCATTTAGGCCAGGACATGGAACTGCAACTACTTTAGTGAGGAATGAACACCTCTTGTCCATGGATAGAGGACAGACCTCCATTCTGACCCTCCTGGAACTGTGCAGCATTCGAGACAGTCAACCTTAAGATACTGCTGTCTCACCTGAGAGAGGTGGCAGATGTCCAGGGTAACGCCCTAAAATAGTGATTGTCCCTCCGGCAGAGCTGCACCCAATGAGTAGTGACGGGATACTGCAGCTACCCCTCGCTACAATAAGAGTAAAGCTTGTCTGTGTGACAGAAATGCTCAAATATTTGGAAAAAAAATCTCCAAGGGCATGAAGGACAGAGGCTATAACAGGGACCCGCAGCAGTGCCGCGTGAAACTTAAGGAGCTGAGGCAAGCCTACCAAAGAACCAGAGAGGCAAACAGCCATTCCGGATCAGAGCCCCAGACATGCCGCTTCTATGATGAGCTGCATGTCATTCTAGGGGGTGCCCCTACAACTACCCCACCCCGGTGCGTGGACTCCGTCAATGGATTCTCACGCAACAGGGATGCGGATTTTGGGGACAAGGAAGAGGAGGAGGCGGCTGAAGATAGCGTTTTTCCCCCGACAGCCAGGAACTGTTTATCACCCTGGAGCCAGTACCCTCCCAACCCACCCAAGGTGGGCTCCCGGACCTTGAAGGCAGAGAAGGGACCTCTGGTGAGTGTACCTTTGTAAATATAATACATGGTTTAAAAGCAATTTGCCCTGAAGGCTTGGGATGCATTCGCGGCCAGCACAGCTACTGGAAAAATCTGTTAACATGTATGGGGATGGAACGGAAATCCTCTCTCTCTCTGTTATCCTCAGGAGAGTGATATCATTCATAGTCACCTGGTTGAAATAGGGGAATTTTATTAAGGGGACATTCAGAGGTGGCTGTTCCTGCTGGGCTGTTTGCCTATGGCTGAACAGAAATCATCCTCACTGTTAGCCACGCGGTGGGGGGAGGGGTGAAGCGATCATCCCAGAGACTTGGGTGTGTGTGTGGGGGGGGTTTAGTTGGGTTTGTGCTGCACATTAACCCAAAAACCGCAGCCCCTCCTTTTAAATGGCCAACCCATTTTAAATGGCCAACCCAACCGGTGCTTGGTATGGGAAATGAGGGCACTGCTGTTTGAAACCATTCCCACGTGTTATGAAGGTGAAAGAAGCCAAAAGACTGTGGCTTACCATGTCTGCCTGCAAGCCAAATTCTGTTGCCCGCCGGCCCTGCATGTGTGATCTCTCACACCAAACCGGCAGGCCCTCAATACAAGAGGCAAAATGGGACCTTGTAAAGAAAGCACACGTGCTATGTAATGTTAACAGCTTGGTTCACCGTGAAAGAGTCTACCCATTGTTCTCTAAAATGTGTCTTTTTAAATACTACTCTCCCTTTTTTTCCTCCCGCAGTTGCAAATGTTTCAATGCTCCCTGTATCATCTCCGTCCCAAAGGCTAGCGAAGATTAGAAGGCGGGAAAAAAACAACGCACTCGCGCTGAAATGTTCTCTGAGCTCATGCAGTCCTCCCACACTGAAAGAGCCCAGCAGAATGTGTTGAGGAAGACAATGTCAGAGTGCAGGAAATCACAAAATGAATGCAAGGACAGCTGGCGGGAGCAAGAGGAGAGGTGGCAGGATCAAGATGATAGGTGGCGTCAGCGTGATGAGAGGAGGCAGGAAGCAATGCTGAGGCTAGTGGAGGATCAAACTGATATTCTCCGGTGTATTGTTGAGGTGCAGGAAAGGCAGCAGGAGCACAGACCACCGCTGCAGCTCCTGTGTAACCAACCACCCTCCTCCCCAAGTTCCAGAGCCTCCTCACTCAGACGCCCAAGAACTACTTCCCTGTAAGCCAACCACTCCACCCCAGAGGACTGCCCAAGCAACAGAAAGCTGGCATTCAATAAGTTTTGAACTGCAGTGTGGCCTTGTCCTTCCCTCCTCCCCCACCCCACCCGGTGCTTCCCTCCTCCCCCACCCCTCCCGGGCTACCTTGGCAGTTATCCCCCCATTTGTGTGATGGATTAATAAAGAATTCATGAATTTGAAACAATGACTTCATTGCCTCTGCAAGCGGTGATCAAAGGGGGGAGGGGAGGGCGGTTGGCTTACAGGGAAGTAGAGTGAACCAAGGGAGCGGGTTTTCATCAAGGAGAAACAAACAGAACTTTCACACCGTAGCCTGGCCAGTCATGAAACTGGTTTTCAAAGCTTCTCTGATGCGCAGCACGCCCTGCTGTGCTCTTCTAACCGCCCTGGTGTCTGGCTGCGCGTAATCAGCGGCCAGGCAATTTGCCTCAACCTCCCACCCTGCCATAAATGTCTCCCCCTTACTCTCTCACATATTGTGGAGCACACAGCAAGCAGTAATAACGATGGGAATATTGGTTTCGCTGAGGTCTAACCGAGTCAGTAAACTGCGCCAGCACACTTTTAAACGTCCAAATGCACATTCTACCACCATTCTGCACTTGCTCAGCCTATAGTTGAACAGCTCCTGACTACTGTCCAGGGTGCCTCTGTATGGCTTCATGAGCCATGGCATTAAGGAGTAGGCTGGGTCCCCAAGGATAACTATAGGCATTTCAACATCCCCAACGGTTATTTTCTGGTCTGGAAAGTAAGTCCCTTGCTACAGCCATTCACACAGACCAGAGTTCCTAATATGCGAACGTCATGTACCTTTCCCAGCCATCCCACGTTGATGTTGGTGAAATATCCCTTGTGATCCACCAGTGCTTGCAGCACCATTGAAAAGTACCCCTTGCGGTTTATGTACTTGCTGCCTTGGTGTTCTGGTCCCAAGATAGGGATATGGGTTCCGTCTATCGCCCCACCACAGTTAGGGAATCCCACTGCAGCAAAGCCATCTACTATGACCTGCACATTTCCCAGAGTCACTACCCTTGATATCAGTTTACAGTGCTCATAACTGACGCGGTGATCTGAGTGGGCTCCATGCTTGCCGTGCTATGGCATCTGTTGCCAGAGCAGGAGAGCAGAGTGGCAGCGGAAGCGGTCGTTCGATGACGACAGTTTGCAGTCCTACTGCACCATCTGCTGCCAGCAGTACCCAGGACACAACAGCGACAGCTGAGCGGGCTGCACGTTTGCTGTGGTATGGCGTCTGCGCAGAAAAAAGGCACAATACGATTGTCTGCCGGTGCTCTCACGGAGGGAGGGGCAACTGACGACATGGCTTACAGGGTTGGCTTACAGGGAATTAAAATCAACAAAGGGGGCGGGTTTGCATGAAGGAGAAAAAACACACAACTGTCACACCGAAGCCTGGCCAGTCATGAAACTGGTTTTCAAGGCCTCTGTGATGTGCAGCGCGCCTTGCTGTGCTCTTCTAATCGCAAACTGCCTAGGCAGCAAACAGCGCCAGCGAGCTTTTAAACATCCAAAGGCACATTCTACCACCATTCTGCAGTTGCTCAGCCTATAGTTGAACTGCTCCTTACTACTGTCCAGGCTTCATGAGCCATGGGAGCAAGGGGGAGGCGCGACCACACGGTGCTGCCAGCTGGGAGAGCAGCATGAGGCAGAAGCCTCCAGCTGGCATGATATTCCAGGCAGGACTGAATCTCCATGAGACGAAACTTAAAGAAGAGAATGACCTGGAATCACTCCTATTTATGTCCAGGCGCCCCTGACCGACCTCACTGAGATCGGCCAGGAGCACCCATGTCTGCCCAGGCGCCCCTGACCGACCTCACCGAGGTCAGCCAGGAGCACCCAGGAGACGACGGCTAGCAGTCGTAACGTTTGCTGACGCGAAGGCAAGGAGCTGCTGCTGTGTAGCAATGCAGTACTGCGTCGGCCAGCAGCACACAGGAGACGTACGGTGATGGTGAGCTGAGCGGGCTCCATGCTTTCCATGGTATGTCGTCTGCACGGGTAACCCAGGAAAAAAGGCGAGAAATGATTGTTTGCCATTGATTTCATGGAGGGAGGGAAGGAGGGGGCCTGACAACATGTATCCAAAACCACTCCTGACAATGTTTTTGCCCCATCAGGCATTGGGAGCTCAACCCAGAATTCCAATGGGCGGCGGAGACTGCGGGAACTATGGGATAGCTACCCACAGTGCAATGCTCCAAAAGTCGACGCTAGTCTTGGTACTGTGGACGCACTCCACCGACTTAATGCGCTTAGTGGGGACACACACAATCAACTGTATAAAATCAATTTCTAAAAAAATCGACTTCTATAAAATCGACCTAATTTCGTAGTGTAGACATACCCTAAGGGCTATAATAAACTTTCATCACCTTCTTCTCTAAGCAAAAGGCACATTTCTTTTCCCTCCCCTTTTCCAACATAAATACAGTAGAACCTCAGAGTTACAAACACCTCAGGAATAGAGGTTGTTCGTAACTCTGAAATGTTTGTAACTGTGAACAAAAAGTTATGGTTGTTCTTTCAAAAGTTTACAAGTAAACATTGACTTAATACAACTCTGAAACTACTATGCAGAAGAAAAATGTTTTCTTTTTTTTTCTTTTTTTAAGTAGTTTACATTTAACAGTACTCTACTGCATTTGCTTTTTTGTGTGTGTCTGCCGCTGCCTGATTGTGCACTTCCGATTCCAAATGAGGTGTGTGGTTGACTGGTCAGTTCGTAACTCTGGTGTTCATAACTCTGAGGTTCTACTGTACACAGCAGCAGGTATATTTGAAAAAAAAAAAAAAAAAAGTCACCCTACCAAAACAAGACACTCCATTGCACTCAATTCTGTCACTGGGGAGAGATAAGAGAAGACACATGAAAGATGTTAGTCACATTCAGGGCTGGATTTCCAATTAGAAACAGTAGGCACGTGCCATGGGGCGCTGGAATTCTAGGGGCACCTAAAAGTGGGTTAAAAGTTTGTAATTTTTTATGGAAAAACAAACAAACGTCAGCTATAGGTGGGGGGGAGGGGGAGACTAAAGATGCTGTGCCTAGGGGCACGCAAGGTGTAATTCTGGCCCTGGTCACATTGCTTAATTCAGTACTAGAAGGCTCACAGAATCTAGGGTAATGAGTGCAGTATGAAGAACCTATACAGAATAGAATCAGTGGAGAGAGGACACTGAAATAGGTGAAGGGCAAGGAAAGTGGGATTGGGAGCCAGTGGAGGGAGAGAGAGAGAGAAATTAAAACAGAGCCAGAAGGGAGGGGAAGGAAACGGAGACTAGCTGGGCAAGCAGACAGGGATGTGACACCTGAAGAATGGTGACTGGCTAGTGAGCAGAATGGTACTGGGACAAGAAGCCCAGAGGGTGGGGAAAGTTAGGACTGAGAAACAGACAGGCTGGAGGGGATGGGCAAGAGCGTTTGGGCTCACCCGAACACTCCTCTGCAGAGCCTGGTACGGAACCTAAGATTCCAGCATCTCACTATTCCTCTGCTGTCAACCAACGTCTGTAAAACCCATGGGCAAAGCATCCATCCCCTCTCTAGTACCGATCCACATAGTGGATGACCGTCTATTATTTTCCTATGGGGGGAGAAAATAGTATGTGATCATACAGGTAAAGACTATCATAATGCAAGCTCACTGGGGGGCAAATTAAGGTTGCACGGGCAACCTTAAATCTCGCACTCCTTAACTTTTGAATGCTTGACTTTGCAAACATAATCATGTTCTTTTAATGTGTGTGTGGGGGGGGGAGAAGAGGAGGCACACAGGGATGTAAAATATAATATAGAGAACTTCTAGCTTCAGGACTTGCAAGTTAGAATGCACTGTAGCATACGGAAACAGACTGGTTCAGATGAAACAGACGTGTAACTTTCTTTGTAACACACACAAAATGTTTTTTATTCTGCAGAATCTCAAAGTGCTTTAAGCAAACAATTGATAAGTAAAATACTTCATAAAGTTTATTCTATCACTGAAGACCAGCAACATTTGGTGCAAACATAGCAAATAACTATTTAGGTCTGCATGACAATGCTACGCAACAGTGTAGGATAGAAAGTATGAAATACTATGTAGAACTGAAATTGCAAAGGGGTGGGGTGAAATGAATTTAAGTTACAGGATATTGTTTCCCTGATTATTAATTAGGGAAACCAGCCAATTAGGACACCAGCTTTACATCTAATCTGAATTATAAATGCTTCAGTACCACTACCTCTCCTAGATTGACTGAGAGGGAAACAGTGCCACCTTCTGAATCACCAAAACCATCCGGAAATAGTCATCAGGAAAAGATGAAGGTTACTTACAAACAACAGAAGTTTCTTGGTAATAGCCTGTGCTTATTCTATTTGTGGGAATACACAGAGGTCCCTTGAAAAAAAGCTGGGCCCTGCATGGTCAGATTCTCCCTTTAAGAGGGCAAGAGTGTCATCTATCTTTTTAGGAAGCATTTATGAGGCCCCGGCATTAACAGTCTTGCCAGTTACCAATAAGTTTAAAACTATCAAATTAGAAGGTTGCAATGAAGTAATTATGGAGGTATCTAAAGTCCCCAGTTTTTCTCCAAGTCAGGCTGGATTCAGATGTGTAGACATTACAGAAAATGCACTAGCTACACCTCCTCCCAGTACTGAATAAAGATCAAGTATGCATACTGCTTCATTTAGCTCTGTCAGCTGTCTCCTGATGTCACTAGTCATGAGGTTTAGATAGGTCTGGAGTTACTAGAAGGGATTTTATGGAGATACTCAAGTGGCTCCTGAAAGTCCCATAAGTTAGAGTTGGGCAACTGCTCATCCCCCTCTACAAGTACTCTTATGCAGGAAACTACAAGTCTATCTTGCCACCTGCCCTATGTGGCAGAACCCCATACTTCCTCAGGAGTGTGGCTAAGTAAGTACCTTCAATAGGCTGACATCACCTAGCCATGAGTGCAAATGAGTAACAGCATCCATCTGAGATAGCCTCTATCAAAGCTCCTATCTAGACAAATCAGGTAACTGTGGTAGGCTAGAGGAATGCAACTGTAATATGCAGCAGAGATTCCATTAGTCACGAACTGAAATAACTGGTGTTTGTTACTCAAGTTTCCAGTATAAGGTTGTGGCGGGGGTCTCATTAGATTATTGCCTGCACTACAGTGCAGGGAAGAAGCTGGAGCCTCAACTACATTTCCCCATTAATGAAGTCTGGTTGCAGACTTCATAAAGCACACTGTCTGGTCCCTGGTCACCTTAAAAGTATTCTACTATACAGCACTGTGGGTAACACCAGGATCATTCAAAAATTTAAGTTAAGCATTGATATGCTGCACTGGCCATCGAGTGGAACTTCACACAAAGCGCACATTATGCGAGTATTATCTACCCTGAAATAAACCGGCTTAGGGTACATCTTAAGTTCTTGGTTTTGACCTAACAAGCACTATGGTATAGTTTGGAACCTAGCTACTTCAGCAACTGCCTCTCCCTGTTTGATACTGCCACATCTGTGATCATTTGAGGAGCTTGAGATAACACCAGCTTGATTAACAAAACAGGGACTAGTGGCAAAAGCATTTCAAAAGAGGTGTGTTGAAAAAAAAAATGTTTTTTCCCCCCACTCCCTTCCCCGAACACAGAGAGGGGCAAGTGAGCATGTTTATTGAGCTCCTGAGCACAGCTTTCTTGGAACTTTGCCAAGAGGGTGGGTTGAAGGAAGTTTCATGTTGGTTGGTTTCAGATTTATTGCCTTGGAAGGCCTAGTCATTTTATCTGGAATGTTTATCATTATGCTTTTATATTTGTGCAGATACCTAGAACTGTGGAGTTGACACTTGTAAAGAAGCATGAAAATAAAGCATTTATATAGGCACATCTACATTAACCTATAAGCCAACAGAATCAGTCCCTACACAGAAAAGAGTAATAATGAACTCTAAAATACAGCTGATTATGTCCAAGTCAGACTGCAAGAACATGAATGTGCAATACTTCCAACAGTCTTTACTCCCTAAATGTACAATTAAGATCAGGTAATTTAAACACTGCCTCCCCTACCCCAGAAGGGCAATCCGATAGAGGATAAGTTATATGTAAATCATGTAATTCTTCTCCAGCCAACATTTTAGAAATACGATTACTGATTTTATTAAAAATGCAATACATAGAATTTTACTTTGAAATTTTTTTAATTTTAATTTAATTCTTATACGTACACATGAAGACAGTGAACTGAAATGCTGTTGAATCAGCAGACTCCTTTTTAGACATTACTGATTTTTTCCTTAACATTCTGCACCCAAACAATGCCATCTAGTGACCATCTACTGAACAGAACTGCATCACTGATTTTAACTGTTATGAAAGATGTTTAATATACAATACTAACTAGATTTTCCAAATCTTTATTTTACATAGATAGGATACAGATCTTTTGATTAACCCCCTAGACTGGGACTAAGACCAGATGGTCTGAGTATTGGGAGCTCTGCCACAGACTTCCTACGTGAACTTGTGCTAATCCCTTTGTCCGTCTCTCAGATCCCCTATCCACAAAAAGGAGATAATACTTCTCTATCTCATAGGATATTCTGAGGACAAGTATCTAGAGATGGAAGTTATTTTTGAACTCCCAGCATTGCGGGTATGGATTAGATCCCAAAGTGTTCATATGGAGAATTTTGGATACTGACAAATAGAAGGCATTATTTTAATACACCACTTCCCCGATATAACTCTGTCCTCGGGAGCCAAAAAAAATCTTACTGCGTTATAGGTGAAACTGCGTTATATCGAACTTGCTTTGATCCACCGGAGTGCGCAGCCCCGCTCCCCAGAGCGCTGCTTTACCGCGTTATATCCGAATTCATGTTATATCGGGTCGCTTTATATCGGGGTAGAGGTGTAGTATAAAAAGCTATATGTATGACGCATCTAGGTATAGACACAGTATTTCAAATAAAAGAGTAGGAACTTAAAGATTCAAAACCAGGAGATTTTTCACCTAGACCCAAAATAAGTTCACCTTCTTTGATACAGGCAAAAGTTAAAAAAAAAAAAAAAAAAAAGCGCAAGCGCAGCCTTGCACCATGTTCTAAAGATCTTAACAAATTTTAGTTCTGTTAGTACAGTAGGTTGGCTTAATTCATAATTTAAGTGAATATATTAGCATCTCAGCGGCTGATCTTTCAACAAGGTGCCCAAGCCCAATTCCATAAAGGACTTGGGCACCTAAATCTTCATCATGCAAAGGTGGCAACTGAACTGCAGTCTCCCACATCCAAGGTGAATATTCTAATCATTAAAGATTATAAGACAAAGACAGCCCTCCCCCCCCCTTCCCCCCCCCCCCCAGGTCATTTTGTGCAAAGTTAGGCAGGTGCCTAACTTTTTCTCCCCAAAAAGTGGCTTAGGCACTTAAGCCACCTGACTTCACGAGAGGGGTTCCCATTCATTGATCACTATGCAGAAATAGGTGCCTCTCTGCAGCCCAGATTTAGGTACCTAACTCTGTGAGAGGGGCAGGGTTTAGGACACACCCCTCCATCAGCATCTGCCATTGGCTAGTTTAGGCAGCTCCTCACCTAGTGTGCTGGCTTTTGTAGATCCCATCCTTAGGCACCTAGGCTCCCTAATATAACACATGGGAGAGATAGGTGCCTAAGTCAGGCTTTGTGGAGTTCATGGAGTTTCTAGGCACCTAAAAGTTAGGCATTGCAATGCACAGCACCCATGTCTCTTTGTAGGTGCAGGCCCCACTGTCTTGTGGTACATTCCTCAACAATAGGTCACATTTTGGTTCACTGGGAGGTATCATTTAATTTTTACAGGAATTATAACATAACTAGAGTTATCAAATAACATTTGACTCAGATGAAGACTTTCAGAATTTTTCTACTTTGCTGTTTTGTCTTTAGAAATATGCTATGCTGTTTCCCTTAACAGAAGGTAGAAGACAAAAGAGACAAAAGCACATTATGCTGACTGACTGTTACTATAAGTCACCAGGTATAACACATAAAGAGTCACTAAACCCTCATTTTATCAGTGCTAGTGACAACTTCGTAGTCAATGCACAAGGACAAGTCATGTTCAACATGTCAGCTGGTCGCGGCAAAACCCAGATTCCAGTAGGAGCAGTGTAGTGTTAGAAATGTGATTCATCAAGGTCATTCTACCACAACATAATTTTTAGCAAAGGCAACCCCACCAAGATCTCTAAACATCTTTTGATGATCTACCATTATCAGTTATGAAAACAAGTTCCTTGGGTTTCTTAGTGTCATATCAGGTGACAAATTCCATTCTTTGGAAAAATTGTGAGTAATCACAATTATATACGTGTGCATTAAAATTAAAAGCCCAGTTCCATCAGAACGCATATAAGCAAAGCCATGCAAATTTGCTACCTTATTGTTGTCCAGTAGTCAATAGATTTAATAAACAATAGCGTTACAGGAACATCTGTCACCAGACATACGTTCAAACCAAAAACCCGAAGATCTGAAGACACCACCAGTTCTGATACAAACTTTGAGGTTTAGCCTCAGCAGATATTCCAGTTAACTCATGACTTACAGGCTTAATATTAATAAAGTGGTCATACTTAAACTTCTCAACTTTACCTCCATATTTGCAGTATTCCATGTACTATATTGCAAATATGGAGGTAAAGTTATCAACAGTAAAGTTGGAAAATTTTAAGCACAACCACTGTAAGTTCACAAGTTGAACCTCAAGTTCAAACTATTTTTGTTAATGAGAGTTGCAATAAATTTTCTTAAACCTATTGTTCATTTCTATATTCATCCTTCCTAATTTCTGACCTCCCTTGACACATGGCATTTAATCTCTGTAGAGCAATCAGGCTCTGTAAGCAGATTGATACGGTCTATTAAAAAAAATCCACATGATAAACAAAGATTAGAGTGATGTAGACATTTTTCTATTAAAAAAAGCTTGTCTCCTACAATATTTCAGAGTGTAGGAAATTCTGATTTTTTTCTAGGATTCTAGGAAATTCCTAATTTACCATAAACATACTAGCAAGTTAGAGAAACATTAAATTCTGCTGCATCCAAATTACAACACCACATCTCAAGTTTTAAAAAAAAGACTAGACACCACCTAAAATGGGGACTAACATTTGATAATCTGAATTTCTCTTCTGAGTGGTACAATGAGAACAAAAAAGAGTGATGGGTTTGCTGTGTTTCTGAAATATGGCTGTCCTTCCACCTTGCCAGTTAGGGTAATACGGTACTACTGAGTCTCTAGAGCATGAAATTTTAAACAATGTTGCGTTGACAAGATTTGTGAGACCTATACTGCCTTGATGATTTCAAAAATAACTGATGAACAGAGTGGCAGTCTCAGTACTACTAGAAATCTAAATTCAAGTTTTGACTATGTCCCTTTAAAGTTTTGGGACTGTACTTCATCAAAATGATTTTCTGTAAATAGATGCTTTCTGTGAACTGAGAATGAAAATATCATTATTCATAATTCTACATGAGAATGATTAAGTAAGCCATTAGCACAATAATGCAATGAGAAATTGAAGTTTGAATAAAGTTTTTATACAGATCTTAACATATATTCATGAAGTTATCCCAGTTTATTTATGTATTAATTTAAACTAATATAATTAAGTCCTGGCATAAACACTCAGATACATATTATAGATCTCTTCACTGAAACCTTTTCCCTCTCTTCACTGATAAACCTTCCTAGGCTTTGATAAAATATACATACCACCAGTTTGATTTGATATGTGGGGCATGAAGAGAATGTTCCCTAATTACAAGAACAAAGCTCCAGTATGTGTTTATGTTTAATCTTTTGAATAACAAGACACTAAAAATAGTTGTTTCACAAACTGAACACACACATTATATATATATATATATATATATACACACACACACACACACACACACACACACACCCCTATCTATATTATGAAGAACTAAGAACAATGTGGAAAAGTTGAAATCATGAGTTTGAGAAGTTTAAAAATGAGAGATGGTTAGACAGTTTCCAAAAAGTTTATATTGGAAAATGTCAACTGATCAACAAAAACTGTTATGTCTGTTTTGACAAATCTCCCAATTCAGAGGAAAAAACTATAGTTTTTGAAGTGTCCTATTTTGGTATTTTCAAAATAAGTTGTTTTTGTATGATAATTATAGTTAATTTATACCAAAAAAGGGTTAAAAATAATTTTAAAAAAAAGCTTGAAATCAAAACTAAACATTTTGAGCAGCCCAATCTGAAGGTGGGGTTTTAAAAAGTTATTATTATTGGTTCACAGAAGTTTTTGAATTTGATTTTTCATTCTGTTTTGTGATGGAAACATTTTTTGAGGCTTCAAAAACTTTCATGGGATGGTAAAACCATTCCCCACTCAGTTCTATGTAAAATATACATTTAGGAGAGACCATGGACAAGTTGAGTTTTTACAAGTACACCTCTACCCTGATATAACGCTGTCCTCGGGAGCCAAAAAATCTTATCGCGTTATAGGTGAAACCGCGTTATATCTAACTTGCTTTGATCTTCCGGAGTGCGCAGCCCCCAGCCCCCCCGCCCCACCGGAGCGCTGCTTTACTGCATTCTATCCGAATTCATGTTATATCGGGTCGCGTTATATAGGGGTAGAGGTGTATCAGAATTTCCTTTTGCCCCTATAAACAGCATAAGCATATTCAGCCATATAAAGAGGAAATGAATAGATCAAGGGAATATATATGTTTACGGTGCACTAGCATCTGTCCATGGAACTTGGAGTTCCAGGCCACATGCAATTTGCTTTGTCATTTAAAAATACACAGAAGTGCTTTTTTCAAAAGAGAGAAAGGAAAAAACAAACCCCTCCTTTAAGGTACAGACAACTGGCTTTTCTGGTCTGCATTCAGCCAATGATGTGCCATTATACTACCCTTCCAAATACACTATATATAAAAAAAAAATCCACTGGAAAGACTACTTCCCTTCCCTGCACTCTAAAGCCTTTTTACAATAAAGCTTCTCTAGTAGGCTGCTTTTAAGTTTAAAGTTTTCACTATTTTATCAGACACAGCAATATTTTTACTTTAAAAATGCTCCCAAGGACTGGTGTCAATCATGGTGTGCTGTTCTGAGAAACAGCACATTTGACTTCAATCTTTAAAAATCAGTGTCTTTTTTTAAGTGTGTAAATAGCAACTAATTCACACGTGTATGCATGTGAATCAAAGTCAAGTCCTCATATTTAAGTAAAAATTAAAAATGAATATGTTTTCCCATCATATCTCCATGAATAATATACCCTACCACTGTTCTCTTAGCGTGATAATTTGTGCATTTAGGCCACCAAATTTGGCCCAAAGTACAACCCTGACCAGGTAATCCTTAAGATGCTGATAATACTGCTGGCACATGAAAACACTGGATTTTTGGAGTTTAAGGAAGACTGATTATTCTTTAAACAGGGTTTAATTCACAACCCCTTAAGGTTAGTCACCTTCATTTAAAAAAGAGTAATGAGCTTTTTAATAGGTCTGTTTAGCATGCTATTTTGTGCACTTTAAAATGCAGTTATTTACAAATTAAACAATAAACCTGCAAATTTACTGCAATTCATTAAAAAAAAAAACCTCAAATTTTTGCACTGTACTGCATCCAATTCCAAGAAGGATCAATTTGGGACAGCGACTGTTAGATATATCAGCTGCAAAGGGTAAGGAAGAAACGATGGGCTTGTCACTAATGCTTCCTACTAGGAAACCAGAATCTTTTTCCCAAATCTGTCACAAACTCATGATGTGACTTCAGGCAAGTCTTTTCACCTCTCCATGCTGTACTCTCTCTTGCTATAAAATGGGGACCATATTTGCCTAATCCACAAGGGCATAGGACATGTTGAATTCCTTAATGAACTTTAAGAGTGTCATATGCAATGTGCTACACAAATTAAAGAATTTTTTTATAGCAAAGTTTGCAACAGCAGGTTCATTATATTCTGCTATCCTCAAAGAGTATAGAACAGTGTAAGAAACTGGTCCAAAGCAAACCTGGTCAGGCAAGATTCCAGCACAAGAGATGATATTTTTCTTTATTAAAAATAAAACCTAATGAATTGGTTGACTATGTCAACAGTAAGTATAGGGTGAGCATGGAGTTTCAGAAAGATAATATTTACTATTTTGGGGCACTTTGAACAGGTGCCTAGATACTATGGTGACAAGGGCCACGAAATACCTAGATTGAAGTTGTCTCGCAGATGAGAAAAGAAAAAAAACCCATCTATGTAACTATTCATACACTGCAGATATGATCTATCACACTTTAGAAAATGAATGCGTTCATTTAAGGAGCTACCAGTCATCTAGAACATAACTAAATATCCGCCCCCCCTCCACCCCACCCCTACCCCTTTACACCTATGTTTCACAATTGACAGGAGAGCTTTTAGGTTTCTGGATTTCTTCTAAAACTAACTGAAGCAGGGCATCAGATGAGATGAAATAGTAGTCCAACTCCAGTCCAAGGTCTCTCAATTCTAAGAGTTTAAAGGTCTTCTAAAAACTACTACTCATGTATTGGTACAAGGACACATTAGTATGGAAACCTATTTCCTCTCCAGCAGAATTTATTTTCTTAGACTAAATGACAAGAACCCCCATGCTGACATGTTACAGAATGATTCTATGGTCTTACTAATTGCCAAGCAATCATTCATTCATTACATATATATCAACCATCAGATGTCATTTTCTTTTTTGGTGAAGAAAAGGAAAGGAATTTGTGGAGCTTGATGGAGTTAATATCCATTTCAAGTCATTAGAGTACTTATTAATTAGAAATATATTTTAATTCACATGCTCTCATAACTTTGTAGCAGTGACGTACATTATTACTAAAGACTTCGCCATAAAAATAATAGAACTGAGTCTCATTCTGGAATAATAATTAGCATTCCAGGGTTTGTTTGTTTTTAAAAAAAAGCTAGTTTTGCAAATAAGTTAGGATATTGCTTCCCTCTCTATGAATTAAAAAAAAAAAAATGCTAGAAACAACCACCTGCGTATGCAGCTTCCAATAATACAAGAGTAAGAACAACTTATTTTATCCTCAAATAAAAGCAACTCAGAGTTATTTGTATTTGATGATTACCCCATTATACTTCCAAAACTACTAGAAAGTGAATCTTGTTTGTTAACTTGAGCATATATTCAGACTTGAAAATCTGAAGATCTATGACCTTGGTGGGGCTGTACGCTGCACCTCAGTCTCATTCTGAGTTGCATACTGCAGTTACATATTGTACTTAGATATGATTTTATTCTAGTCTTGTTTCTGAGAATTTTAAATTCCCATGTCTCAGTGAAGACAGGAATACAGACAGGCTGTATTTGTATACAGGTCCACTCCTCCTGCATTTGAAGACAATTGAAGTTTTCCTGTGGGGAGCAGGATCAGACCCTTATTTATTAAATTTAAATACAAAAGGAACATGCATCATCTCCACAACATACTATAGGAAAGAGGCATAAATTCATTAAAATGCAGTATTTATCTTGTTCCCTCTTCCCATCCCAGAGTTATCCATCAGGCACATAACATTTTACTTGCAAGAAGCCTACATCTCTCGACTGTATATATTTGGTTGTGTTGAACGGCCTTCAGTAAAAAGCCATGTCTAGTGACTGATAGATAAAGCCTTGATACAAGAATACTTATGCCTGATGCCACTCATTCTCTCTACTCAAAATGAATATCCTTTCCAAAATGACTTCCATCCACACTGACATCTGAAATAGAGAAAGCTATACTGTTACACTTCAGAGCTAAAAAATGTAAAAAGACTTGTTTGAAGTTCATACTATACGAAAGTGCAGTGGAATGAAAGGTATCTGGCTAAAGCTAATCTCAATGTTCAAGCACACAATAGGTTGATTACCCTTTTCTTATAGGCAAGGCTGGTTGCACCACCCATTATTATGGTTGCCCAGCTCATCCTATTGTAACACCCTGTTTTAAATTGCTTATAGAAAAATGTTAATTGTTTGGGCTTCAATTTTCCACACTAGATGCATCTGCCTCAGGCTGAATTATTCTGGAAAATCTCAGCCAAAGTTGATCAGCCATTTCTGAGAATGAGGCTAGGGAAAAAATACATTCCCCCCCCCCTTGTTAAGTTCTTGAAACTTTTACTTTGGAAAGCTTTAGCGACCCTAAGGTTGGGGGCAGGGATTTGAAATTTGGCAGGGGTGGGATCTTTATGCCAAGGGTGTGCTTTTGCCATTCCTGTGAAAATCCGCCCACATTTGGCCAAGTTATAAACCTTTGAAAAGAGTCACAGTTCATACTTGCTCAGTACACACTTTAGCAGATAAAATCTCCAAAGATCCCATCCTAACTGAGCATGCTTCAGCCCCTTACTGTTTCTGCAAGTAACAGGACAGCGCATGACCAATCCCCACACAACAACTGAGCATGCTCTGTTACAGAGGCAAAGCCGAAGTTTCCCTGTAATGGCTAATCCAAGCCAGGGTAGAACCCAACTCCTGAAATGAGCGTACAGCGTTGTCTCTTTGGTATTCTGAATGACATAGTGTAGATGAGGAAATAGTCTGATTCAAATTCAGAGGGGACAAAAAGGAAAACCAGAGGGGGTTAGGGGAAGGGGGTCTAGTGAGAATGGAACTGTGAGGGGGTGTGGGGGGAAACTGGACTTGAATTCCTGCAGGACCCCTGCCTTANGGGGGGGGGGGGGGGGGGGGGGGGGGGGGGGGGGGGGGGGGGGGGGGGGGGGGGAAACTGGACTTTAAGGCAGGGGTCCTGCAGGAATTCAAGTAGTATGTGATTAAAAACTGTATCATAATGCATACCCATAATGGGGCTGAATTAAGGTTGCATAGGCTACCTTGATTAAGTTTGGGGTGCTTGACTTTGCAACCATAATTGTGTTCTTTTAATGTAGTTTTATGTGTAATTTTATTTGTATTACAGTAACACATGGATGTCCCAACAGAGGTTAAGACCTGGAAGCTCTTCAGGGTTAAATTGGCAAAACAGACAAAGGAAAAAAGCATCATTCATTTAATAAACTTTGAAGTCCATTCTCAAATCAACTATTTAAATCAATAGCTATTACAGAAGATCAGCTTTTTCCCCAAAGGTGAACACCTTACTTACAAGTAAGGAAGCTAAACCCCTTCCATTTTTATAAAACTAAAAAAAACCTGTAATTTATTACCATGAAGAGTAAACAGAAGGGCCTACATTTTTCAAGTGTGATTTGTGATTCTGAGTGCCTCACATTTTTGAGTGACCAAGCTGAGACACCTTAAAGGGACCCAATCTTGAGAGGGCAGGTGTCATTAGCAATTTCTTGTAAAAAACTGAATCTCCCAGCAGCCTCCAAAACAGTTTGAATATTGCAATGTAAATAATATCAAAAAGCATGGTCTCTCTAATGAACTAACTCCAAGTAGTATCAACAGAACTCAGGAGGGGAATACACTACATAGCTTTGATGAATGACTGAGTGAAAAATGCAAGGAAACATACAGACAAGTCTCCCTGAATGTACATCTATCCTTATAGAGTAGAAATCAAGATAGCTAACAGACACTTTTGTATTCAGCATGATGCTGATTTGTATCTCATATAAATAAGCAGCAGGGTAACTTGAAGACTATTCACATTTAATAATGTACTTAACCAGCAGGATCATTCAGGAGATATTTATGCTTAATGATTCACCTTAAAGGCTTCTATAGTATTTGAATATTATTTTGTAAGATGACAAACTAAGCAACCAAAAACCATTTAAAGATATAGAAGACCTTAAATACTACTGACCAATAGATAACTATCAGTTTGGAACTAAAGGGTACTTGGTTTTGCCTTATGTTTCAATCAATCATACAGACCAGTCTGGAGTGACTGATAGTCAGCTCTTTACTTGGTCTTTCTGTTGAAAAATTTCAAATTTAAGCAGATCACAGCAAAACACAACCAAACCACCAAACTAACTCTCCCCCCCCACACACACACACTACCCAAAAAAGGCTGAACAAATTGAAGTCAGTCACTGGTAAGTGATATAATGTTCCTGTGATTGTTTGTAGTTCCTTTTGCAATTTTTGTTTTAATTGCATCCCTTTAAGGCACTGTATTTCAGGAAAATTAATGGTATAAGAAGAACCCACCCTTTCCAAATCACATGCGGCTATATTCTTAACAGAACCACAACAGTTGTACAACTAATGGCAGCATCTATTTTGAGATCAATTTAATCTGAAAAATTATGTTATAGTTTTTATGCACAATCCCAAAGTTTTTTTTGACAAGAAAATACAATTAAACCAAATACCACATAGTCTAATAACACAACGATGCAGCTTATCTACTAGTTTAAAATAGTTTCTCTCTCTTTTAATTCACTTTTGTTCAACCTTTAAAGTCCATAAACCTAAGCCCTGCACCCCCAATCCCACAAGTGTGTCTGCAGAGACAGACCCCTTCACAGAGCTCCAATGGTCTATGCAGATCTAGTTGCATGATTCACATCTAATATTNGGGGGGGGGGGGGGGGGGGGGGGGGGGGAGATAGTGTAGTATGTATCTAAAGTTACTATTTTTCTACTTCAGTGTGACAAGAGCTGTATGTTTAGACAATGGTGATTATATACCAAAGATTACACAAAATGTAGTATCTAACTACTAGCCTCCAAAATCTGTTCTAGGTTCTGTGTTACAGAAAAGCTAAGTAACTTTAAGCACAATTATATTGTCACTATAAATTAGCATTTGCACTTAGTCATATTTCTCTCTAAGAATGATTTACAGATAAACTTGCTATTTTAAAAGAATCAGTGCAGTGTTTTGCAGATAGTGCTACAGAGGTTTTTAGTAGGATATATCCTATTTTTTTAAGTTAACTCCAATTACAAAACCTAAAATTTAAGCATACACATATAGAACAAGGGCAGTCACAAATAGTCCTATGCCTTTATATACAAACTAAGAACACAGGCAACCACCCTGGTTACTCTGCTTCTAAGGTGTATCCCTTTTATCACAATCATCATCATAGGTTGATTTTTTTCTCTTTTTAAGATTATTAGCTCCTTGGGACAGGGACTGTGTCTGGCTATACTGATATCTGAACAGCACCTAGCACTACTGAAATATAAATGAAAACAGCAAAAACGTCTGAAGTTTCAGTCTTCTTTCAGGTGAGCAAATGTGCACCAGTAACCTCCACCCCCAAGACAGTCCTTTGGGGACTAGCATCCACACAAGGAGAGGGTACATACTGGACTGATCTGCATTAGGAACCCCAACAGTACCGCTCCACTCCTTTAAAGAGACTCATACAGATTACTTGGGAAAATTAATACACCCTGGGGTGAACCTGTATTCTGAAGAGGTATAGAGCCTCTGCTGAAATGTCTCCATACTCCAACAGAGCTTCATGATTTAAGGGTGGGCTGGATGGCTCAGTCTGCAAGGTTCAATTCCCCCCCTAACAATCAGAGAGAAAACATAGAAAAGGAGATTTAAGTTTTACTCCATCAGCTGGATGGAAAAAGGTGACCCGGCTCTAGGTTTGTAACACATTCCTTAAGCCCCAGTCATTCACTTCCAGAAAAAGTCATTCTTTTTATCATAAGGAAAAAATGAATAATTAAACCACCAAAAGAACATTTCCCCCACTGCTGTTTAAAATACAAGCTAAGCCCCCTAACTTGCTCTCTGTAAATGAAGCAAAAATGAGATAAACAAAAAAACAAATTTACCCGTTTGGTCCATCTTTCTTACTAGCAGAAAGCAGTTTTTCTCTTTCTCTCTTACTCAAATCTTCTTTCAGACACCATGCCCTATGCAAAGGCTCCTAGCTACTTACTCTCAGGCACAACTAGTTTTCTAAATTGATATAACTGCTTAACCTTTAAAGTGGTAGGTCAGGAATGAGAGTAATACATCTCTTCAGCATCCTTATTTCACATTTTATGGAAAACAGTTGTTCAAAATAAGGAAACAGAGACAAGGATGTTACTTTGCATACTAGCTTCTCTACTAATAATGGCTAGCTGTTTCATGGCTAATTGAAAACAGGTGAATAATTTAAAGCTTGGGTCTTATTAAGCACTAGGTGCCATTTAAAAACTGAGAAGACAGTTCTCAACCAATTTAGTTTTAGTATTGACCAGAGAAGAGTGAGGTTCAGTGGAAGAGCTTGGAAAAAGCTGAAAAGAATTAGAATAGATTAATTAATGGCAACAGAGTGATTAATGACTAGAACTAGCCCATAGTTACTTGACAGTTCATTTTGCTTTTTATAATTATTTTTTATTTCATAGCTATGGATCAGATCCATAAAGGTATTTAGGCTACTAACTTTCATTATGGGCTTATATGCCATTAAACTATGTTGCTGGGAAATCATGTAACTCTTGACATTAAGTTGACAAGCCCCAAGACCTCCAATAGCCAGCTAAATCCCTCTCCGATCAACCATAAGTTCCTTGCCTTAACAGGCTTTCTTTCTACACATTGCATTCTCCTGCTAGCTTTTCTCCCAACTGTGGAATATCCTGGCCCCGATCCACAAAGGAACCTAGGTGCCTAAACTCTAGATTTAGACATCTATGTCCCAGTTTTAGGCACCACTGAGACCCACAAAACCCCCACTCAGCTGCTGCATTCTAACCCTGTAGGTGGTTAAACTCAGATGGTGTCTACATTTTTGCTGTAAAAGTTCCTTAGGCACCTGAATATCTGCCTGGGCATATGTACAACACTTCACTCTAGGCCTAAAGCACCTGCATGATCTGCAAACCAGGTGGTGGTACTGCCACCTCACTCATAACTTTTAGCCAAGTAGTTAGGGCATTGAGCCTGTATGTGGGTGAGCACCCTAACCACTGGGGTAAAATTTATAAGGTAGGCACTACCACTTCCTCTGGCATTTCTTGCAAGAATGGCTTAGGCACCTAGGCCATCTGACTCCAGGAAAGGGATTCCAACCTGTGGGTCACAAGCCGAGATGGGGGAGGGATGGCATCTCCCATTGGTTAGTTTAAGCAGCTCCTCCAATAGCATACTGGCTTTTGGGGATCCCACTCTTAGGCACCCATCTGTCCCCATGCATTTTACAGGGAGCCTAGGCACCTAACTCAGCATTTTTGGATCCCGTTATTGTGCCAGTGATTTTCTAGGCACCTAAAAGTTGGGTGTTAAAATGACTAAGTCTCTTTGTGGATTTGAGCCTCTATCACATCAACAATTAACTAGAGCTGACCTCCTGCATCTGAGAACACATTGTTTACATGCTTCAATCAGTAGGAAATTTTCAAATGCTGGCATCTCTATTCTTATTTTCTCTATCCAAACTTCTCTCCTTACAGCTTCCATCTTTATGCTTATTCACAATTTGCACCTTCTCTTTGGAGCAGCCACTTCACAGCAAGCCCTGTCTTCACAATCACATATGAAATCGTTCCCTAAATCCAACTTGTTCTTATGAAAAATAAATCCTAGCAACACTATCTCATGGCCATTTTATCCACTAGAAAGTAGTCATTCATGCCTTAGGCTACAAACTCTTCAGAGTATGGATTGTGGTTTTCATTGAATCTTCCCTGTTGTAAAGTGCCTTGTGCAGGTGATATATATACAGAAATGAAAAGTATTGTTTCTTTTATACAAAGGTCTCCAAGAGTATCACCCCTGTGCAGAGGGCCAGCACAATCCCTTACCTTATTTAGAGGGCTTAAATGGGATTTATGTATAGACTTTGTGCTGGCCCTCTGAACAAGCATGCATTTCATGTATAGGGTTTTACACCTAAGAGTAAGAATGTATTTACAGGGTTAATACATGATTATCAAGTGCTAGATGTCCTGATGGCATTGAGAAAAGTTCTTTGTTGGGCTCTAACTGATTAGCCCAGGAGGGAAATCTTTTCAGATTGAAAACCGAAGCTGATGTTTCATGTACCTTTCCTTTTTTTGTTTTGTTTTGTTTTGTTTTTGTTTTAAATACTTTAATACATAAACACCAGGTCATATACAAAGTTATATCACAACAGGAGTATTTAACAGTGAAGCCAAACCAAGTAACAACAGAGAAAGGAGGAAAGCATTGTAAGGGTTGGCAAGACCTTTATAGTGATATAGTTAAGATTCCAAGCCTTACGTCTGCTTTATGATTTTGTTTTTCATTAACAATTAAGTAATTGAGGACTTGGCCCTGATCTGGCAAATACTCATGTCCATAAGTTTATGACCATGAGTTGAATGTTTGAAGCACTGGAACCTTACAATCTAATACATAAAATAAAATATTTTAAACAAGTTATGCCGTTGCCAATAGCTGACTGAGATTTAAGCTCTCATAAGGAGGATATAGCAATTGGCATCTACACATTTTGTGCCAGCTGCTCACCAGGTTGCAATATTCTTATGTTTCCTGTCTTTGTGGGATGAGTTTTATATTTTAGAGCAACAGGTGGTGTTTTTTTTTAATTATGAGCTGTTAATTTAGATGTTCTTCTTGTATCTTTTCCTCTTCAGGCCCCAGTTCAGAACAACACTTAAGCATGTGCTAAGTCCCATTGACTTGACATCATTAGGATTTAGACATGTGTTTCAGTGCTTTGCTGAATTAGGGCTTCAGAGAGGATGCATATTATTAAAGCATAGGGAGTTCCAAAATCTGAGTGTTATTTTTGGCTCTACTACTTCATCAGTGTGTGACTTTGAGCCTGGCTCTGCTACATGCTCAGCACCATGCCTCAGTTTCTCCGGTTGTAACAATAACTTTTGCAAAGCCCCCTGAGAAAATTGAGATGGAAGTTAAATACAAGATAAAAATACAAAATATTATCATTACTGAAGAGCAGGCCTAGCAGATATACATCACAAAAATATGTTTGATATCTATTTTCTGCCAAACTTAGACAAAGACTTGGGAGCTGAGCTAGGAATCTCCTTAAACAAATATATGCAGATAGAAATATCAGCTGCAACATGGTTCAGGGACTTGCCTTGCTGAAGGCCCAATTCCTCTTTAGGGGGAAGGCGATGTATAGGTACTAACTGAAGTACTTCTGTAAAAATAGTTAAGGAGTCCAGCTGGGATTTGGGACCCTGCTAAATCAGGATATGGATATGTGGGGGCCCACCGAGGGCTTAAAAAAGACAGTCATCCTATTCATGTATTTGTTAAATGTGTACTGCTCATATAAGTTGCAGCCCCTTACCCCCTTCGACGTTAAATATCTAGCATGGTTTCTCTATAACTGCATTCCCATCATTCACAGTGGCATGAGTCATTGGCATTCATTATGATGACACATTGAGTTGACTGTGACTATAAACAGCAAGACCAGAAATTGAAAAATATAATTTTCATGCTCAGTAAGATTAAATTCTAAATCAGATTCTGAATGCATCTATCTATCCACCACCCAAACCCCTTCTTCAGTTCATAGCTATTTCATAGTAGTGCTGTGTTTGAACTCAGAGAACAAGTTCGCTATGCAAATAGTCTGCAGATTATGTATTTACTCTATCTAGTGTGTAACATTTGCAATATATATATATATTAAAACACCTATTCTTCCTCTTAAATGAATCCTTGGTAATGGGGGGAACTAATGTCAAAACCAAGGCTACAAAGCACCATATTCAAGTTCTCTGTACTACATTATCAGACACACAAATGTGTCCAATAGCATAACAGTACATTTATACACTGGTAATGTATTTTACATAACATCATAAAAATGAGCAGTTATATGACTGTATAATGCAACATTCAACTAGTTGGCACACAAAAGATAATAAAGTTCTACCTTTGGGGGTTTTCTGTTAATCTTTACTTCACAAACTGTAGAGCTGTTTGTTTGTTTGTTTTTTAAATTACTACTTCACTCATTTTTTACAATAAATTAAATAAAATACAGAGGGAAGAATACACTATATTATGTTTGATAAACTGTTGCTGTGTTGTATAGGGAATTACCACAACTCCTTTTATTATTGCCAGGAGTTATATCAATAATTTCTAACCTAAAACACTGAAAATCTCTTAAATCTCCTCCTCTCTTTGGATTAGGTATGGTTCCCTTGTTCTGCATAACATTTGATTAACAGGAGCTACAAGAATGAGCTGAGGTTGAATGGATTCAGTTATCTTTCCTGTAACTGATCAAATTATTTGTTGCAAATAAATGACCAGACAACTTTAACTCTGTTTTCTGTTGGTAAATTGTTCACAAAATCATCGTGATTTCTACAACCATATTTGGTAATTCCTGCATAGTTTATGTGTTGGCAAATTCTGCCATTTGCATATTTGCCGTATATGATTCTATTCTCTGACAGGATTACGCTTCTGGATTATTGAAACTTTCTAAATAGGAGAAAAATGAATGGCAAATAGTCATGTTCATGTACAAATTCCCTTGTTCACACATACCAATAAGGCTGATCCTATAGTTCCTGATTCAAAGCCCAGGAAAGTCAATGGGAGTTGTTCAAATAACTACAGTTTAATATGGATCAGACCCATAAACACAGCCAATTCCCCAAACTTCTGTGAAAACAAAATTCTGTTTATGTGAATGGTTATGAATAACATGGTCAAACTCAACAGCTAATTGAAATTCAAACAAATGTTCATGAATACTGTTTTGGAAATATTCACTAAGCTCTAGCTTTTACTGAAAAACAAGTAAGAACTTGTCCATGACTTAAGACTATCAATTTTGATTTGATATTCTTTTTGACTATTTAAGAATATACTCAAGCATACCATTTTAATAATTCTTCTAGAAAACTAAACTTCAGAGGTAAATTTAGGCCTCAGTCCTATAATGAAGTCAATGGAGCTCAGAGGGCAGAGATCTACCTATATGATTTTCAGTTCAGAATGAGAGCCTTAATTGGTGTGCAAACAAATACCAAACATAATCTAAGGTTTTTTATGACCCAACATAAATTTGCTCATTTTCATGATATTGCTATTGTAACACTAACAGACCCCGGTCGTCGGCAGGCAGGATCAACCCGGGGACCTCTGGAGCTTAGTGCATGAGCCTCTACCGCATGAGCTAAAAAGCAACTGGCTGTTAAGCAGACTCATTTTATCTCTCTCTTTAAGTGGTCTCGGTGCCACTAGATGGGACACAATACCACACCCAGGAGGTGTGTGGGATACGCTATGATCAGTCGTTGGCAACTAAAATATTCTGAACTAATTCTCCTGCCATTGATAGATCACTTACCCAGAGGGAAGAGCAAATGTATTTTCTACCGCCTTTGGTTATAGGCAAAGGCCAAGGACAGATTCTCAAATCATTTTAAGATCTGAGGCTGTAGTAAAAAACCAGCAGAGTGGAAATGTCCAGTCACTGCTATCCAGGCCCATTTTCTTATATCACTCTTATAACTCTGCTCCTCTGTGAGCAGATGCCCTATCACCTTCTTTAAATTCACAAAGATTATGTCTCACAGAATTAGTCAGTATTTTGAAAGTGTTTTCTTTTAAATGCAGCCTCCGCTGTTATCAAGCCTTTTATTTTGGATGACTCAGATGGCTGAAAGAAGATAAAGAAACAAATGTTTTGCCTAGAATTAGAAAAACTCAGAAGAGAATGAGGCATGGATTTATGAACATGTCAAAGTAATCATCACTCTGGGATTTGTCCTGCTGTACTTTAATAATGTACTCTACTGACATTGTCCACTGAAGTAACTAATTGCCTAAAGTGTTAGGCTACATAGTTTCAAGACAAGACACAGGGACACCTAGTACTTATAATTTAGTCAACACTGGTTTATAAATAGAATGGTTTTAATAGAAGTTCTATTCTCATATAAATACCATTTGAATAGGCATGTATATGAAAGTGAAATATGGTTAAGCAAATCATAAAAGGACAAATTCTGGGGCTTTTTCAGGATAAAAACAGCAGCTAAGACCAATATTACTATAATTTTAAATAAAGGGTTCATGTAAAGACCAGTTAAGATCCAATTACGTCTTGTGTGAGATCTGTATTCGTGAAAAAAGGAATTATTAGACTAGACAGATTTGAGAGACTGATATCAAAATAAATGTTCATCATCCTTTCCTAAATACTCCGAAATCCGAGAAGAGCAGAATCCTCAGATTTGGTTATCATAGATGATGGAGAATGTCAAATAATTAAAACCAAATACAGGCTAAAATTTGCATTTTTAAGTACTGAAGTGATATGGAGTAATATTTTTGAGTAACAAGGTTTGACTACAATAAACCTTCCTAATATGCTGTGATACAGGAGGACCGGGGAGCAATGGGAGAGTGGTAGAGGGGAAGTATATAAACACTAGGCTAATTAAGGCATGGTTCCCTGTAGACTAGGGAGGGTTGCTACAGGTTAATTGGAGCACCTGTAGTCAATTAAGGCCCTGTTAGCAACCTAATAAAACCCCCTGCTTCAGGCAGTCAGAGGAGAAGGAGAGAGGACTGGAGCTTGGAGGCGCGCTGTGAGACTTGGAAGATCAGAAAACTAGAACAAGGGAGACCCTACCCCAGTGTTTAAGGACCAATGGTACCCCACCCAAGGGGGAAGAGGGTAAGAACCCGCAGGGGTTGAGAGGGGCTGCGGTTCAGAGTAAGAAGCAAACCCAGACCCCTCCCCCGCTTCCCTCCTTTACCACCTTCCTAGGCCACTAGTGGGGCCCTTGGTGCCCCAAGAGCAGGGGCAAGAGGTGGCATCTTAGCCCCCCACCAAGAAAAGTGCAGGACCCACTATACTACATAGGCCATCTTGTCACAATGAACATAAAAACCTGCTTCTCTATCCCCAATCTCTGAACAAAGATTTAATAAAACTTCCATATTTTTATATAATATGGTACATTTGCTTACTAGTTCAGTATGAAATTTTATACACAATGAAACTGAACTGAAACAATGTTAAAAATAAATATGCAAAGTAAATTTAATGATATATTATCCTTGCTATTTTAGGCCCCGATCCTGAAAAGACATTTGTACTTGATTAACGTTATGCACATTGACTTTAATGGGACTACTCACAGGGGCTAATCCTCAGCTGGTGTAAATTGTCATGGCTCCATTACATCCCCCAGAGTGTGTAAAGTTACATCTGTACACGTGATTTTGCAGGTTCAGGGTCTTATTCTATTGGAATCACTCATTTCCTAATGTAAAAATGTTGCCATTCACAATAGGGTGTCACCATCATGAATGAGAAATTAACAAGCTTCTCCTTGCTGATAGCTTACGATGTAACTTGTTACAGAAAAGATAGGAAGTATGGTAAGAGACCACATGGCTTAACCAGGAGATCTACAAAGACCTGAAACTCAAAAGAGTTATACAAAAAGTGGAAACTAGGTCAAGTTACAAAAGATGAGTATAAAAAACTAAGTATTTGTAACTGTGTTGGGCCCAGGGTATTAGACAAGGTGGATGAGGTAAAAACATTTCTCGGATCAACTTCTGTTGGTGAGAAGGCCAAGATTCTGAGCTTATACCATGCTCTTCTTCAGGTTTGGGAAATGTACTCAGAATGTCAGACAACTACAAATCGGAACAGATTATTTAGCATAAGTAGTTAACACATATGTTAAGGGACCATTGGAGGTGTAGTGGCCCGTTAACACTCCTCCAGTCACAAGATGAAAAAGAGAGGCTGGGGACAGGTTTAGTGGATTATAGATTGTTGTAATAAGCCATAAATCCAGTGTCTCTATTCAGCTCATGGTTTTTAGTGTCAGACATGTCTAACTTTGCTAATCACAACATGCGGCACACCTCATCCAGTGCACTAAATGCCCCAGTAACAACTACGTGGGTGATACAAGAAAAGCACTATGCTCTTAAATGAACTTGCATAGGGTGTTTTTGTCTTTTATAATTTTTCTATCACATGTGGGTGAAGGCTTTTTGCAAAGCAATTACTCTACATCTAACGTCTTAATCCTCATCCTCAATGGAAACTTGAACCACTCCTTCAATCAATGAGCCTGGGAGCTTAAAAACATAACTTTGCTAGACACTAAAAATCATGGACTGAGTAGACACTGGATTTATGGCTTATTACAACAATCTATAACCCACAAAACATCCACGCAACCTTACCGTCAACCCCCATGACTAAAGAGATGTTAACTGCCACTTAAAACAAATTTCAAGGGACCATTCAAGGTTATCTATTTATGCTAAACAATCTGTTCCATCTTGTACTTAGCTGTGACACTCTGAGTACATTCCCTAGACTTGAAGAAGAGATCTGTATAAGCTCAAAAGCTTGTCTCTCTCTCTCCAACAGAAGTTGGTCCAATACAAGATCTCACCCATCCTCTTGCTATCAAAAAACCCAAACAAACAAAACCCAAACACAAGCATGTAGGGACAAAATTAGAAAGCCAATGTACAAAATGAGATTAAATTTGCTGGGGACATAAACAGTAAGAAGAAAACATTTTACAAATACATTAGAAGCAAGAAGACAACCAAGGAAAGAGTATGCCCCTTATTCAATGAAGAGGGAAAGACAATAGCAGAAAACACAGCAATGGCTGAAGTGTTAAATGACTTTTTTGTTTCAGTTTTCACCAGAAAGGTTAGCAGTGATTGGATGACTAACATACTGCACACATCAGTGTAAATGTGATAGAATCTGAGGCTAAAATAGGGAAAGAAAAAGTTAAGACGTAGGGCTTGTCTACAGTTACTGGGGGACCAACGAGTGATCAATGCATCAACAGTCGATTTAGTGGGACTAGTCAAGACCCGCTAAATCGACCGCAGATCGCTCTCCCGTCGACTCCAGTACTCCACCGGATCGAGAAGAGTACGGGGAGTCGATGGGAGAGCGTAGTGTGGGCCCCGCAGGAAGTTGATCTAAGCTACGTCGATTTGAGTTACACTATTCATGTAGGCCAGACATATATCGGTATAACTATGTTGCTCAGGGGTGTGAAAAATCCATACCCCTGCGTGATGTAGTTATACCAACCCAACCCCCCACATAGAAAGTGCTATGTTGATGGCAGAGCTTCTCCTGCCAACATAGCTTCTGCCTCTCAGGGAGGTGGATTGACTACCACCCAGCAGGAGAGGTGACAGGAGAAGCTCTCCCATTGGCAGAGTAGTGTCTTCACTAAAGCTTTAGTAAGACTTTTGATACGGTCTCATGTGACCTTGTCATTAGTAAACTAGGGAAATATAGCCTAGGTGAACCCACTATCAGGGGGGTGCACAACTGGTTGGAAAGCCATACTCAGTAATTATCAATAGTTCACAGTCCAGGTGGAAGGGCATCTGTTCTGGGTCCATTTCTATTCAATATCTTCATAAATGATTTGGATAATGGGATAGAGAATACACTTAAAAGTTTGCAGACGACACCAAGATGGGAGGGATTGAAAGCACTTTGCAGGTCAGTATTAGAATTCAAAATGTCTTCACAAACTGGAGAAATGGTGTAAAATAAATAGGATGAAATTCACTAAGGACAAATGCAAAGTACTTCACTTAGGAAGGAATAAGCAATTGCACAAATACAAAATGGGGAATGACCACCTAGGAAGGAGTACTACAGAAAAGGATCCCATTCAATCCTACAGTTCTATGATTCTACAATTAGAACATATTCTTCTGTAATTTATTTGTTTTACAAATTAGCACAAGTTAGACCAATGGAGACATTAGCAACACAATCAATTATATGGAAAATCTGAGTGGGATTATTGTTTTATTGATTTAGTTAAATAAATGTTTATATAATGCTTTAAAGATATAATGGTAAAATATTATTCCTAGATTGTTCACACAGTGCATAATAGTGATGGTGCTCTTAAACTCTGATTTAGCCTGAAGCATATTGTAACAGGCCAGAAATTGAAGCCTTAACTCCTCACAGGCTTAGCTCACTCTGTGATCACCCTCTCTGCCTCATATCATCTTGGTTGTTCTAAGCAGCAGTTCAGAAGGCAGTTTTATACACACACAAACTTGTCTGATGTTGTATGATTAAAATATGACCATATCTATCATTGTTGCTACCACTGTTACATAATTGCAACAAATTTTATATGAAGTATGTCATGTAAGGTATCAATGGAAAAGTTACAATCAAATATGATTATCCTGTTTGTATGCGTGTATCATCTTTGTATCTAAAGTTATGAATATTGACTGTGTACCAGTATTTCAAATGTGTTTGCTCCTGAGGTAACACACACAAGGTAATTTTCATCCAGTCTGGCCAGCACATTGTGAATGGACTATTCAAGTTGCCCACTAAAGGAGACACAGCTTTCAAAACAGACCATAGAAGAAGCCTGTCCTTGCCCGATGGGCCTTCCTGTGGATGTTTTAGCCAGAATATGAGTAATGGCTGCTCCTATGACTCCTCAAAGCATGCAAGGGCATGTGACTTGAGCTGGACTCCATCTTGTGTCTGTAATTTTCCACAAACTAAGACTGAGAGCATCCCTCCACATGGGAGAAGGTATAAAAAACCCTGGAAGTTTTGCCATTTTGCCTCTTTCCTTCTCTGATCTCTGGACTATGGACATCCACTAAAAGGAGCATTCCAACCAAAGGGCTGAGGCAGGGGTGAAAGTAACTCCAGACACTTAACGGAAGGGGCGGGGCCTCAGGCGGAAGGGGTGGGGCTGGGGGTCAGCATCCCCCTGCCAGCCCTTCCAGGCCGCCCGGCCCGTGCCGCCTGGGGCTCCAGTAGTGATTTAAAGGGCCCGGGGCTCTGGATGCCACTGCTGCGGCAGCGGCGTCTGGAGCCCCGGGCCCTTTTAAATCGCCAGCCCCAAGGCAGCTGCTCCCTTTGCCCCCTCCCTCCCCCCCCCCGCCTGTCAGCGGCCGGGGGGGGGAAAGGGGCAGGGACATTAAAGTGCTGCAGGGTCCTTTGCTGCGGCAGTGCTTTAACATTGCTGCCTCCCCTCCCCCACCCCGTTGGTGGCCCTGCTGGTAGGGCCACCGATGGAGGGGGCGTAGCAACGTTAAAGTACTGCCGTGGCAAAGGACCGTCCTGAAAGTGCTGCTGCGGCAGCGCTTTAACTTCCCTGCTCCTTTTGCCTCCCCTGTTGGCAGCCCTGCCGGTATGGACCCTATCAGCAGGGCTGCCGACGGGGGAGTGCTGTGGGCTGGGTATGGGCCAGTGCAGGTTCTTACTCGTATGCCGTACTGGCTCACTTTCACACCTGGGCTGAGAACATTATAATCTTTTGGAAGTTACCAAAGACTTTACAAGCCAGCAGTTTATGCCATCACTACTTCAAACCTGATACAAGAACTCTGCAGTGGTTGTATGTACTTGGTTCCTTTAATCATTTTAACTCTCTCCTCTTTCTTTTCTCTTATAAATAAACCTTTAGATATAAAGGATTGGCAACAGTGTGATTACTGGGTAAGATCTGAGCTATATATTGACCTGGCTATGTGGTTGGTCTCTTCGGATTAGAAGAACCTTTTGTTTGATGAAATTGGTTTTAAATAATTACTCATCATTAAGTCTAGTGTCTGGGTGGTGAAACAAGGGCTGGGATACCTAAGGAGACTGCATTTCTAACTTCTGTCTCACCACGCTGGTTAACAAGAAGTTTACTTTTGTTACTGGATTGGTATATCGCATGGAAGAATAACCAGGAGTTTGGGGTGGGTCTGGCCCATTTGTCCTGAATCTGGTATTCTCAGCTGTGACCCACTGAGACACGATGACATTACATCACCCTCTCTGCCTCATACCTTCTTGGTTGTTCTAAACAGCAGCTCAGAAAGCAGTTTTACATATTTTATATTTATGCTTGCTACCTGCATTTTTGCTGCCATGACCAAATGATCCCACACTTTAAAGATTACTTTTGCAAATTAGATAAAATGGGAAAATTAATGGAAAATGCCAAAGCCCAGCCTTATTAGGAGCATGAAAATAGCACAACTGCAGTTGGATTTTCTGAGACACTGAAGAGTTTGTACTCTTCTAAACAGAAGCTAGGTGGACATTGAGATAAGGGGCAGAAAGAATCATGGAAGGGAAGAGGCATGCTTACGTGACTGACTCACCACTGCAAAAATCCCAGCTCTATTTGAAAAGTATAATGTCCAAAGAGTAGCCTATTCTTTGATCTTATTTTTATATTTCTCCTTAGTTCATATTTATTTTTAGTTTATTTCCGTTCTTTAGGGAATTGTACTGCCCTTTTTCAGCTGATTAGAGACATTCATAAGTGGCTCTTAGCAACCCTGAAAATCAGAGTGAAAAGGTTGAGGTGCATCTCAGCTGAGTAGGGACAGCCAAACAATTATACGAATAAAAATGTACGTCTTCCGAGTTAAAAGATATAATTGACATTAAATTCAGATGTATGCTTAAAAACAAAATTCTCGGGCCTACATTTTGCTTCTCAGAAGCCACAGGCTTAGATTCATTTGGGTTATTTTTCATGTTTCCTACTAAATAAGACAATCCTCATATAGTTCCATGATGTTCAGGGGAATTGGATGGATTAGGAGATTATTCAGGGAAAACAGAATCTTTATACTTCTAAGTTACACCTATGAACTTAACTCAGGTCATTAGTGAAAGAAAACCACTATACTTTGAGGCATGTTAAATGAACTGTGGAAAACAGGTTAGTAGTCTCAGTTCATCTTGCAGTGGACAGGTTTTCACCTCACAAATATTACCATCGTAACAGACACTTTTGTTAAATCTCGCTAGAAAGACCAGTGACTGAATAAGTGTGGATACCTCTCTCACCTGTACAGACTCACTCAATCAGAGATGATTACATTGGCAGGGTTGAGTGGGAAGCATACACTGTTCAATGTTTTATCTGGTGGTTAAGTAAACTGAGGCTTTGCATTACCTATACTGTCAACCCAGTTAATGAGCCGTGAATTCACTAGAAGCCCTTTCCCAAACTGCTGTTTATTTTCATAGAGAAAACAACTGCTTTGTCGAGCTAGGCTAAGATGCAAAAACTTCCTGTTGTAGGTTCATTCATTAAACTCCCATTACTTGAGGCAAAGCTGGAGTTGATACTGCAGTCTCAGCTACAGAGGGCTGTCAGAACTGCTTGAACATTAGTGCATTGAGCTGCTAAATCAGCTGCTTTTTTGTTGACTGGCTTGCCAACGCACCTCCAATCTAGTCCCCTTACCCACATCACTGCTCCCAGTCTACCCAGATATGAAAGAATGAAAGATTGTTTTCCATGTTCTAATGTAGGACAGCTCTAAGTTAACACCAATAGCTTATGTAAATGTGGTTTAAATCATATTCCTAAGCTTTTTTTCAAGTCAAGACTGGTGTACAGTATCCTTGCATGAGATTACTATGTATAGTGCTTTAACATCCACATATAATATTGCAAGTGCACATTTTGCTTCTGGTACTATTTAATATCCTTTTGTAGAACAGACCTTTATATACAGATAAAATTGTTTTCAGGACTTTCATAGAAAAAACCCACCACTATTTAATAAACTACCAAGGGTCATATAATACGGAGTAATTTATATACTAAAGAGTCATATACTTTATTGCTTCTGTTGGCCAGGTTCATTGCTCCACCTGTTCTACCTTCCCATCCCCCTCTATTTCAGTGATTCCCTTCAAACCCCACCCCCTTCCCTCATGACAGGGGCTCTTGGTGCCCCCCCCCCCCATCTCCTCCTATCCCCATACCAGGACTCCCATTCGACCTCCATGCCAGGAGCTCAGTGTGCCCCCTTCCTCCCATGCTCTGATTACCCCCTGGGTGCTCTCCCAATTCCTCCCCTCTCCCCCTCCCCCGCGGTTGTGTGCCGCCCCTCATTCCAGAAGCACTGTGTGCCCACAGTTTCCCCTTTCCCACTCATTCTTATTTCTTTTCTTTCCATCTAGGCCTATTTGGTCCTCATGTACATGATGGATGCACAAAGGGAATCCACCTAGTAAACTAAAAGGACCTCCTCCGCCCCCCCAGTCAGAGGGGAAGGACCAGGAAAAAAAAAAAAAAAAAAAAAGCAGGGATCAACTGATTCCAGGGACAACAAATGAAAAAATAGGGATGGGAGTGAGGGTCATAGATTTACACTCAGGGTACCAGAGGGGGACACCAAACAGACCCACTGAGGACAGCACCCACTCCTAAAAAGAGCCCAGAGAGCTAGTGGATGGCACCCAGAGGAACTCTGCCTGGACACATGAATGGACAAGTGCACAAAATTGAGCCCCACAGTCCAAGTTGCATGACCCCCCCTCCCACCCCCCCGCATCTAACCCCTTCCTCCTTGATTGATACATGGCCAAGGCCAATCTGGCCAATACCAGGAGAAGGTTGATGAGGAGGTCCCATGACTTCATGTGGCCATGGATACGGAGTATACGAGATAAATCTTTAGCATGTCAACATTTTATATTGTATTGGGATTAAGGGCAGAGCTGAACTGTGGGGTGTTTTTATGATGGAAGATGTTAAGGGCTCACATCAATCATTTCTTTGATCTTTAAACAATTACAGAGATGGTTGAAGCTCCTGCTGTGTCTGCTAACCAGAGACAAGGGGCTCTGTCTCTCCCCATTTCCAATTTATAACAGAATTAATTGGGTTCTGCCCACTGATGCCTAGAACATTCTCTGAATGTTTGGAATTGATCAAATGTGCCATCACTAGTTATGCAACCAGAGAAATGCAATCAAGTTGAGTGTCTGCTCGATCAACAATTGCTACAGGAATAGAAGGATCTTAGTTTTATTGTACCAATGTTCATGTTTCCTTCATTGAGAAATGAACTCCCAACTGACCTTATGCAAAAAAGTGGTTCTGGGCACAAGACTGCTAGCCAGAAACTCCTCATTTCTAATCCCAGATCCAACATTGCCTCCCCTACGTCCTTCAGCAAGTCACTTAAGCCAAATTTTAAAATGCATCCACTATTTTGGGTGCCAAACATGACACACACACACTGAAATCTGATTCTTCAGAGGTGCTCAGCAATTGCAGCTTCAGCTGAAGTCACTGCAGGGCCATTATAGCCTGTGTATAAGGCTTTAGGTCCAGGAGTCATGAGATGAAGGACAAATCTGAATTTTCATTTTAAAAACATTTTCCAGGTCTCATGATAGTGAAGAAAAGTTTAAAAACATGACTCAAGTGTAACCAATGCAGTGCCATCTGCCTAAGTGTGCAGATAGTCTGAACTGATAGCTCTATGAGGGGTGAACTGCCTCATGCATCTCAATGGGGCATAAATTTCAAGATCCACTGTTCTGGAGACCCTCACCAAAACCATGGGCCATAGCGCAGGGAGGGAGCAACTGGGAAGAGCCATGTCATGATGTGCATAGAGCCTCAGATTGTGTTAATCTGGGCTAGAGTCATTGAGGACAGTTCTTGCACTGGGGCAGACCTCCAGCTGTGGCACATGAGAGGAAAAAAAACAACCAGTCACAGGCAGCACTGGTGATTTCACAATGCCTCGTCCACTCCTATGGAAGGGTCTCAATAGTGATATGGCTGCCCAAGGTGTGAACATGTTGTCTGTAGGAGGGAGATTTTATATCAGCATGGCAAGGATGATCTGCCCATACCATTTTATTGAGAATGTAATGTTTAATTGCAGTTTGTTTTTCCACAAATAAGCTCTCTTTCGCTCATTTGTGGCATGCCAGTGACAAGCTATTATTAAACATTATTATCTAAACTTAATGGAGAAGGCAAGTTACTTGAAGAAATGTTCTGAGATCCCATTTATAGAAAATGCTATGAAAAAAATCAGTTACTGTGCTGTTGGATGAAAAAGAGTGCTGAATTCTGCAGTGCAATTTGGGACACTGTGCGAATCTTTTTTTTCCTCTAAAGAACTGGCATGAAATCTCTGCTACTTTGCACAGTCTATGGTGTGAGTTCTCACAACTTGTGCAGGTTTGTGACACTTCTTAGCTAATGTCTTTTAAACAGTCCCAGAAAATAGAATTTAATCTGTAATCCTTTCACCATGCTTATTAACTTTTTTCCTATCTGATTTTTGCATTTTTACTCTATGGGAGTACTGACTGTCTTCTGCCTGTAAGGCAGTCAGTTTACACTGTATTTGTTTCATGTGCAGAAAGGAAATGAAATAACTGCATATGATAATTAAGTCATCAACTGCTTTCAATCCCTACCATACTTCATTAATCATACTGTTCTAATACATCACATTTTTCTGATGCATCACTGGTGGACCCTCATGTCCTTACTGATTCAGTACTAAGAATAATTCTAATATATAGTATTTTACACAATGAAGTATTACACAGTGAAGTATTTGTTCATTCAGACTCCAAGAGGGTGAGTATGTTTTCAAAATTACCTACAAAACCCACACGTGAGTGCACAACTTCACAGGCAATTATAGCAAATTTGTCCATTATGTTTATCAAATTATTTTTCCATTCCCAAAGAGAACAGTGTATATTTAAAGATTATTTAGTGCCAAAAATACTGCATACAATTCTGGTCATTCATGTTCAAGAAAAATGAATTCAAACTGGAACAGGTGCAAAGAAGGTCTACTGGAATGATCAGGGGAACAGAGAGCCTAAAAGAACTTGGATTGTTTAGCTTTGCAATACAAAGGCTGATGGGATATGATTGCGCTCTATAAACACATCAGGAAGTAAATATCAGGGAGGGAGAAGAGCTAGTTAAGTTAAAGGACAATGTTGGCACAAGAATAAATGGGTATAAACAGGCTATGAACAAATTTAGATTGGAAATCAGAAGAAGGTTTTTAATCATCAGAGAGTGAGGTTCTGAAACACCCTCCCAACAGGAATAATGGAGACAAACAGTCTAGCTAATTTTAAGATGGCACTTAATAAATTTATGAACAGGATTAATATAACTGTGATAGCAGGATATTGGACTCAATGACCCAGGATGTTCCTTCCAGTCTTATGTCCTATGTCATGTCATCAGTGCAGTAGGATACACAAAGACAACGTATCTGCCCTGAAAGAACTTACAATCAAAAAGAGAGAGAAAACAGGATGAATCAGGAAGTATAAAGATGGGGACAGCATAGGCACCAATACTGCAACTGCATACTCACAGATGGACTCCTGAACCCCCATGGAGACCCACTGACTTCAGCAGGTTCTGCAAGGGTATAGAGGTCCACCCACATGGATCCAGTTGCAAGACTAGAACCTTAGGGTTAAATCCACAAAGGGGACTTAAATGAGCAGCATTTCAACACTGAATCTAGGTGCTCTTCTGCCTAGTAGAATCCACAGCCCCAAGTTAGACTCCTAGGCTCGCTATACAATGCATGGGGAGAGTTAGGCACTTAACAATGGGATTCACAAAGGCCAGCAGGCTGAGAAGGGAGCCACCTAAACTAGCCAGCAGAAAATGCCAAGGATGGGGATAACAGGGCCATGGGCAGCCAGACCTAGTAGTTGGAGTGAGAGTCTACAGTTGTGAGACAGGAGTTAAGAGTCTTCTGGGTCAGGATACCAGGAGGCCAGAGGCAGTAGACAAACTAGAGATAAAAATCACAAGTCAGATGCCTGGAAATCAGGGTGGGGGCACAGCCAGGGCAGAATGGAGCCCAGTTGTTTGAACAGCTTCCTGTTCCTGGTGCTGGCTTAAGTAGGGCCAAGTGGGCTAATCACCCACTCTGGAACTCCACCCATTGGATCTCAGGGATGGACCCTCACACTGGGTCCTAGGTCAGCAGTTGCCAGTGGGCTGCCAGATGGAGGATTAGAATGTGGCCTCTCTCATAAATCCTGTGGGCTTGGGTTTGAGACCTGTGGATCATTACAAGGGGTTGTCTCTCAAAGGGAGTTAGGCACTCTAAATATGAGCTGGAGAGAGGCACCGATCTTTGCTCGGGATTCACAGCTATGAATCCTCTCTTGGAGTTAAGTGCCTAAATCAGGTCAATCCTTTCTCAAGAGAAGTGGTGGTGACGGTACTACCACTGCCCTTATGCCCTATAGCTAAGGATAAGATTTTGTCATGGAAGTCACAGATTCCGTGACTTTCAGAGACCTCTGTGGCAGCTTCAGCCCTAGGGTGGCAGGACCGGAGATATCAGCCAGCAGGGGCCCCAAGCCACTGGACACCACCGGCCCTGGGGTCCCCGCAGCTCCCGGGCTATGGCAGCTGCGGGTGCTGGAACCCTCCCGTCCTCCACAGTGGGGCCTGGGCTCTCATTCTCCCACCCTACCCCTGGGTCTTGGGCTTCAGTTCTCTCCCCATCAGTTCCTCTCCCCCCCCGACACACACACACACACACACACACACTATTTTTAATAAAAAAAGTCACAGACAGGTTGTGGGCTTCTGTGAATTTTTCTTTATTGCCCACAAACTGTCAGTTATTTTTACTAAAAAATAACCAATACAAAATCTTAACCTTACCTATAGCTCAATGGCTAGAGTATTCACCCCAGATGTGAGAGACCCAGGTTCAAATCCTCACTCTGCCTGATTTAGAGCAAGGATTAGAACCCAGATTACTTATCTCCCAAGTGACGGCAATAGGGTATTCTGGTATCAATCTTTCCTGTTCAATCTATTCTATTTTGTATAAAATATTTAAATATTAATTGGAGCGGGAACTATAACCTGCAAGCCACTGTGCTTTGAGGTCATTCCCACTCACACTCACTCTCCAGCCCAATGAATATTTAAGTATTCACACTGAAGCCTTCGGAGGAGCGTGGGCTTCAGAGCCCATTTCAAAGTGCTGTCTACACCAGTGGTTCCACCGCTTGTGCAGGGAAAGCCCCTGGTGGGCCGGGCCGGTTTGTGTACCTGCCGCGTCCAGTACGTCCCTCAGCCCACGCCGCTTCCAGCAGCTCCCATTGGCCTGGAGCAGCGAACCGCGGCCACTGGGAGCCGCGATCGGCCGAACCTGCGGACGCGGCAGGTAAACAAACCGGCCTGGCCTGCCAGGGGCTTTCCCTGCACAAGTGGCGGAACAAGTTTGGGAACCACTGGTCTACACAGCTATTTTTAGAGTGCTAGTGCAAGCCTGCTTGCCCAACTCTATCGCCCCAGGCTGGGAGCTTCACTGTCGCGGGCTGTGTAGATGTACCCTAACTCCTATCCCTGAATCCTCATCCCACCACTTCCTTTACATAGTAAAATAATCAAATCCTGCAAGACCCCCAGTTTTTCAGCTTTCGTTAATTCTTCAACAGTCTGGATCAGTGTTTCCTTCTCAAGCCTATCCTGTCTACACAAAGGTCATACTTGAACACAAATTATGCATGGGCAGACTATAATCATCTGTGAAATACTGATACTTTTTGTATGAATGCCAGTACAAAAATTATATTGCAATGTCTTTACATTCTCAAGAAGTTCTTAATTCACAGATCAATGATCTAACACACCTTAATAGCTCATTTAGACCATTCCATTGTATCCAGTCCATACATATTAGATCACTAATATACTCTGGAAGTTGTTATAGTTCACAGTGAGCTTTCAATCTGAATATATGAGCATGTCCATATTCCCTTAAAATAGGGAAAGTAGCTATGATGCATTAGGTGCATTATTCTTTAAATAGATATTGTAGCCAATTTATTTTTGATTCATGAATGCTGTAATACCTGGAACCATAAACTGTGGTTAAATAAAATGGTCTTTGCTTTATTTATGGCACAACCACATAGTAATGGAGAACTCAGTTCTCTGGTTAATAGCAGTATAGCAACACTTTTAAGTGGCCTTTGTACTAAGTACGTGGAGTATCCCTTAGAAGCCACAAAAGCTGCAGCTGAACACAGTAACAGAAGGATTAAGGTTCTGATCCTGCACTGAGATTACCACAGGCACAGGTCTGCCCATGCAAAGCTCATTGCAGAATCTGCACCTACATTTGTTCATTGTTTCTTGCCAAACATCATTGCATAGAATAATACCGGTTTTAATTTTCAAAAACATTAACCAGCATTTGAAACCTGCAAACTACTAATTTTTTTTTAGATTACTGTATTATTTAAAAAAATACAGCACTCACTCCCCACTTTCTAAATTTTTTTTTAAAGTGGTTCCAGTCAAATCCTAAACCTATCCCTAGACTTTTTTAGTTCTATCACTAACTCTTTGCAAACTAGGATTTATGAAGAAGATCTTTAGACCCTTAATTATAGCTACATCCTCAAAAAGTTATTAAAGGCTCAAAGTAGTGAAAATATTTATTATTATAATAAATGGCAATTTAACACATATTTTGTCACTATCCCAATTTGGGATGCCAACAGTCAAATTTCCTTCAAGTGCTTAATCAACCAGTGAGATACCTTTCATACACTATTAGAATATAAAACTACAACATAGTGCCCCCTTAAAAAATGCCTATAATCATTTCCTACCTGAGAGCTATACCAGTACTTTACAGGAGAGTGCTTTCTGAAAAAGATTGTTTGGCTTGGACAAAGACCAGGAAAGTTTGATCAATAAACGCATCTTCACTGATCTTTATTTTTTTCAATCCAGTGCTCAGCCTTATTTAATTCTTCAATTTCTAGTGTTGCACAATAAGGCCATGTAATATATTCTAATTTAGGCCACCTCAGTGCTCAACTAAACACATTTCATTTGTTACTGTGCAAATTATTGCTGAATTGTATTCGCTTACCTGGTTTGCTTTCGTTTGGTTTACACTGCACTTCCTCAACACAGTCTGCGGGAAACCATCCAACAAGTCCTCGGGTGCTGCCTTCCCAGAATCCACCTTCACCAATGCTTAAAACTAAATACAAAAGAGAAAGACAAATGGAACATTAGCTTTTTCACCGCTTTTCCTCTGGAATAAACTTAAATTCTAAGATTATTTAGACAATGGCACACCAATGAAAATGAACACAGCACAATAAGCCAAATTCTGCTTCCCAAAACACCTGCACAGAATCCCCTGCATAGGTGATTCTCAGGTATTACTACTGGGGATGGGAGTAGGGAGCCCACCGTTGAGACAGAGCTCAAGGTGCCCATATGACTCCCAAGGCCACACCATAATCCTTAAAATATACTACTGTATTTCTGCAATACTGATGTTATAAAATCATAAATCTCAGCAACAGGAAAGAATGAGAACTGAAGATGCTGAACTCATAACAGGCTCAGATTCTTGGTAAACTGGGTCTCAAAATTTATTTTTTTAAATTACTCATAAATGTTATACTTCCTAAGGAAAAAGGAGAGAGTATTTACATTATACAGTAATGAGTTCTTTAAGATGTATAGTCCCTATGGGTGCACCATGTCAGGATGGTCTCTTGATTGGAGATTTTTGACAGGTCCACACCTGTGCCCTACACATCCTTGTGCTCCAGTACGAGGGTATATAGGGAAGGGCAAACTTGCTGCTACTTCAGTTCCTTCTGAACCTTAAAGTCCAGAGTCAAAGATCCCAAAGAAAAGGGGAAGGAGAGCGGGCAGTGGAGCACCCTTAGGGACAACACACCTCAAAGAATGCTACTTACTGTACAAGCATGCATCTGACGAAGTGGGAATTCACCCACGAAAGCTTATGCTCTAATACGTCTGTTAGTCTATAAGGTGCCACAGGACTCTGTCACTTTTTACAGATCCAGACTAACATGGCTACCCCTCTGATACTGTACAAGGAAAGTAAACTCTCCTTCTTTGAGTTATTGGTGCTCCACATTAGGAGATTTCCGAGCAGTACCTCAAATATAGACAAGGGTGTTGAGGCGATTAATTCAGTGCAGCCTTGCCAATGTCCAAGATAGGTACATTCTTGGATAAAACTATGGAGTTAGATTGAGCCCTGGTGAAGTGGCCATTTGTACTAAGTCGGTGACACCCCACCAGAGGTCTCATAACATGCCAGGATGCATCCTGACACCCATTTTGATACACTTTTGGAGGACACTGGATGCCTTTTCATTCTTTCTGTAAAAGAATTAAAGTCTGGGAGAAGCCCTAAAGGACTTAGTCCTATCAAGGTAGAAGAGACTGGCTTCCTCTCCTGAGAAGTTTGGGGTAAAAAACTGGCAGTTGAATGTCCTGACTGATTTGGAAATCTGATAAGGCCTTAGGTAGGAAGTGAGAATGGGGATGTAAAGTCACCTTATCACAATAGAACACCATGTATGGCGGATCAGCCATTAACACTCCTAGTTCTCCTACCCATCTGGCCAAAGAGATGGTTATGAGGAATGAGGTCTTGAAGCACAAATGAAGAAAGTAACAGGTCCCCAAAAGGTTCCTCAAGGCACTGAGGACCAAGCTGAGGTCCCCAAGTGGAGTAGGTTCTTTGACATGTGGAAACAGGTTGAACAGAATGAATCTTGCAGCAGTAGAGTGAGTGACAACTCACCCTCAATCGGACAGTGGAACACTAATGGCAGCTAAGTGAACCTTAACTGAGGTCAGTGATAGAGCCATGATTTTTAAATTTAGCACGTAACTGAAAATGCGCGTGAGGAGAGACCCAAGAGGAGATTATGGATCACTGGAAAAATCAGCCTCAGAAACTATTCCACTTCTCTAGGTGAGTTTTCCTTGTGGCAGGTTTTCAGCTTTCCATCAGCATTATTTGGACCTCTAGACACCAATCTCCTTCTATGTCAGAGTGTCGTCAAGGAGCCAGCCCTTTAGGTGGAGAAACAAGATGTTGGGGTGAGTCTTGGTGCTGGATTCCTGGGTCAGGAGGTCTGCTGTCAGAGGAAGGCAAAGAGCCTATCACAGGAACTGTGTTGGCCAGACCTAGGTGGCCATGATAGTGTTCTAAGGATGGACACCCATCTCTCGTTTCAGCTTGTTCAGGAACTTAAGGTGCAATGGCATTAGGGAGTAAGCATACAGCCAGACACAAGGCCAAGAGGAGCATCTCCCAGTGACTTGGAAGCATGCCCTCCCCTCAAGCAGAAGTGCCGGCACTTCCTGTTGAACAGTATCACAAAAAGAGATCTATCTTTGAGGAGCCCCTGGTGAGACAAATTTCCTGAAATACTGTGTTGTTCCATGGCCTTCACGGAAAACCCTGCTCAGGGAGTCAGCTGCAGTGTTCTGTAACCACAGTAGGTGAACCTTTGAGATTTCTATAACGTGAGATATGCACCAATTCCATAGTTTTATGGACTTTGTGCATAACGACTGAGATCTTGCTCCCCTTGGTGTTTTATATAATATACTGCAGCCCTGTTGTCCAGCATTACTTTGACTAGGTGACCTCTGATGCTGGGTAGGAAATGACAGCATGCATACCCAAGTACTCTGAGATCCGGAATGCTGATATAGAGGAATAACAGTGCTGAGGGTCCATTTGCCTTGACCTGAAAATTCTTGGAAATGGGTGCCCCAACCTAGCAGGGAGGGGTTTGTGCTGATATTTGGGGGGGGGGGGGGAAGAGATGCAAACACACAACTCCCACATAGGCCTTTCGAGGATCCTTCCGCCAGTCAAGGGACTCAAGAACTCTCCAAGGTATTGCCACTGGTTTGAACAGCTTGTGCTTGGTCGGGATGTAGATAGATCTGTGTCATGCTTGGAGACACCCAGAGCATAGCCATGGACTGCAAGGGGTGTTATGAATGTACAGGCTGCCATGTGGCCCAGGAGTTGAAGTCATATCCTTGCTGTGGTTTGAAGGTTCTGTTGTAGTGTGCAAATGAAGGTGGACATCATAGAAAACCAGTCCATAGGCAAGTACTCTCTGGCAAGTGTGGTGTCCAGAGTGGCTCCAACAGATTCTATTCATTGTATAGGTGTGAAAGCAGATTGCTCCATGCTGAGTTGAAGGCCCAGAGTGTGGAACAGGGATAGGGCCTTGTTGGTTGTGAGCTATACCTTGAGAAAGGAGCAAGATCCAGTTGCTGAGACAGGGGAAGACAATTATTCCCATCTGATGAAGATGGACTGCAATGGCCGATAGGACTTTTGTCAAGATCCTCAGGACAGTTGAAAGGGCAAAGGTCAGGACATGATACTGATAGTGGTCTTTGCCAATGATGAATCATGGGATGTATCTGTGGAAAGGCTGCATATGAAAGTATGCATCCTGGAGGTCAAGGGCAACGAACCAGTCCCCTAGATCCCAAAATGGAATTATCACTGCCAAGGTTATCATCCTGAACCACTGACTGAGGACAAATGTTTAAAATCCTGAGATCCAGAGTCAGTCTCCATCCTCCTTTTCTCTTGGGAACCATAAAGTAGAACTCTTTTCCAATGAAGTACAGGAGAGAATGCAACTCCTGCTGTAAGAGACCCTTGTGAGAAGGGTCCCAGAAGAGGAGTGTGGAAGGGGAGTAAGAGGGATGGATGGAGCTGAACTGGATAGAATTGAAACTACATCTAGGTTTCATCTGTCAGAGGTGATGAACTCCCAGGAAGGAGAAAATGGGAGAGGCAGACTCCATAATGTTGATGAAGAATGAGTTTCCACACCGTGTCGGCTAGTGACAATAAGGCGTCATTGATAGATAATGCAATCGTGACTTGAGAAGTGATTTGGAGGATGTCCAGCAAGGAGTGTTGAGGTTCTTGCATTTCCTCCAATGGAATCTGCAAGGTCTCTGCAATTCTGAATGGCCTGGTAGTCATCTGTGCAGAGAGAGAGAGAGAGAGAGAGGATTTATCTGGTGAGAAGGAGGATTTATTGGATGGTAGTGACTCCTCTACGCCTAGCTCTTGCTCTTCTGGAGATTCTTCCTGAGGAAGAGGGTCATGAACCATCAGTGGCTATTGGTCTTGAAGGGTCCTCTTACACAGCAATACCATGTAGAACTGTTTTCCATAGGGGACCCAAGGATTCCAGAAAGCCCATTGTGATGGGGCATAACCAAAAGGGGTCGGACCCCAGGGTGCTCCTGCCAGGGCTGACGAATCAGATGACTACTGCGGGGAGGCGGGGGGGGGGGTCTCATTCTCAGGATGTATCTCAAGGGAAGGAGGCTGGAATAGGAAGGTGATGGAATCCTGGACGGATGCAGAGGAAACATCCTTTTCTATGTCTAGTGAAGGAGCTACAGATGTTAGTATCAGAGGCCAAGGAGAGAGTAGTAACCACTTTGGTATTGGAGTCTGAGTCTTCATGAGATGGTGTGGTAGCACCAGAGGTTAGGCTGGCTCCAGAGCAAATGTTGGTACCTACAGGAAAACTCAGCAGAGGGAATTGATATTTTTCCAGGATATGAAGATCTGCATGGGAGAGGAACCTGAATGATGCTGGTGACTTTGGGTACTGTTCCTTGGGAGTAAACATGTTGAGCAATACTGGGGATGGTAGTGATGAGCAATCTGTGCACTCCTTGCTGTGACTCTATGAGGACAGTACAGAGGATGATTCAAGTCCTTGTTTTTCAATGAATCCATGCATTTTGAAGAATCCAATTCCAGTATCAACACTGGTGCCACCCAGGGTTGCTTGCTGGTAGACTTCTTCGAACTGGAAGTCTTTTTGGGTGGTACCAAAGTATCAATACCACAGGAGGTAGGACTCTCAGCAGTACCCACACTGAGATATGCGTCCTCCTTGTTCTCTGGCTTTAAGGGTGACCATTCCCCTCTTCTGGGCTCCCTCTCTAGGAAATAGGGCCTCTTCGTATCAGAGGATTTCAAAAACTCCAAAGGCTCTCCATATGTTCTTTGCTTGCCAGAGCCAAGGCTGGCACAGTCACCAGAGCATTCTGAGCTGTTGATGCCAATGTTGGTGGGGATCTCAGACCCTGCCAGTCTCAGGGAACACTCCATAAGTAGCAGTTTCAATCTGTTCTCCCTCAGGTTTCTGGATCTGCTTTTGAAGCCAGATCAGACGTTGTACTTAGAGGGGATGCGAGACTCTCCAAAGCAGAGAAGGCAGGTGAATGCCTGTCACTGAAGGGGAAGGACATGTGGCAGGTCTGGCTGGGTGCGAAACCCAGGATCTCTGGCATAACCCAGGAAAGTCCGCAGACAGAGATCAAAGTAGGCCCTGACTGAAAATAAGGTGGGGGACACCCCCAAAAGGACAAACTGTGTGCTAAAACTAAACAAAGCACACTACAATAACAAAGAAAAACGAATGAGATAAGATAAGGGATGAATGAGCTATGTAGTGGACACTGACACTCCAGCTCCAGCTGTAGGCAGCTGAGAAGGAACTGGAGTGGCTGTAAGTCTGCCTCTCCCTATATAGCCTGGTACTAGAACACAAAGTGTAGGGCACAGGCGCAGACCCACAGACACTAATGACAAAAATCTCCAATTGAGAGTGCATTGGTATATGCACATACCTTATACAGCGCACCCGTGGGGACAATAATTTGAAGAGCACAATACTTTATTTAACGGTTAACTCCAGAGACTTGGAATCTGGGTCAAGTAATATGAATTTCATGGTGTGAGCATATAATGAATACTCGCATATCCCAAAGCTAATATACACAATGGGGGTACCTTTTGAAACACTCTGCTGATTTTCACAGTGGAAGAAAATGACAATGGGGAGTGAATGACCTTCTTCTAACAGGAGGAAAAGATTTACTTTGCATAGGTGATCATCTTGAAATTGCTCTTATCTCTTAGCAAGGATTGTGACAGAGGACTGCAGAACAACAGTGTAAATACAGTACTATTATCAAACATTTAGAGTAAATGAATTACCTCTCTATAATACGAAGTCTCAGATATTCCAAAGAAAAAATTAATACAAGGTTGTGTAGAGACATTTTAAACAAAAATAGCAAAACCAATGCCAAATACTTAAAATAGACAATTAATTTGATCTCTCTCTCTCTCTCACACACACACAACTCCTTGTGAGAAACAATGAAGCTTTAAAACTACAGAGCCTGATTCTAATTGCAACTGCATTTTGCACAAGTGCAGCTCTACTGAGTTCAAAGGAGTTGAATTTCAACTTGATTTACACTCATGTAAATGACATGAATAATCAAGCCCATGCATGGCAGGAAATGTAGTACTTTCTTTAATACTAACAGGAAATCTAGTTGTCACACCTGAGAAGGCCTGTATAAAATTATATACGGTATTAATGTTTACCTAGATTTAAGGCAGTAAATGCAATAGTAGCTATTTCTGATACTACCTATTGTCTATTAAAATAAAAATACTTGACAGGAAAATGTTCCTCATCTGACAATTCTATTTCTTTTAAAAAGTTTAGCTGTATAGACCTTACAGAATGCACATTGCAAATATCCTACTAAAAAGTAACAAGTACAAACTTAAGCCCACAATCCAGCAACTGGACCCCCAAGCACAGACCCCTGAATCTATATATAGCCCTAAAGCAAACAATTAAGCATCTGTATGACTTTATATATGTGAGTAGTCCTACATGTACTTAAGTATTTGCAGGATCTGGGTTTAGGGCCCTCATCTGGCTGAGCACCCTCAGCTCCCACTGAAGACAATGAATATTGGGTAGGGAGGCATAGCTCAGTGGTTTGAGCATTGGCCTGCTAAACCCAGGGTTGTGAGTTCAATCCTTGAGGGGGGCCACTTAGGGATCTGGGGCAAAATTGGTCCTGCTAGTGAAGGCAGGGGGCTGGACTCGATGACCCTTCGGGGTCCCTTCCAGCTCTATGAGATAGGTATATCTCCTTATATTATTAATATGTATGAACTTTCGCTCAGGCTATATACAATTAGAGATTGGACTGAATTTCAATGCATTTTTTTAACCTTCCTAAAAGCCATAGATATTTTGTGTGCATAAACAATCCCAGGTCTGTGTTTAAAAGGGAGGGAAGATGACAAAACCAGACTTGTGTTTTAAAGATATTAACAGAAGAAACTCAGTATAATTGTGTGGACCATTTATAAAGAAAAAAAACTGAACAATTTATACTGCTATATCCCACTTGCTCTTGGAAATAGTTACAGCATGTGCATATATACACATAAAAATCTGAGGAATCTCTTATCAGCTGTATAAAATATATTTACAATTCCTATAATAAAAAATATTCAATATTATGTGACTAGCTCAACAGACAAGAGGCAGAGATCTCCATCTGAGCTACTACCTGTTATCTAATAAAACACGGGGGGAAATTCTGCTCTTAGTTACACTGATGAAAATCCAGAATAACAGTAGAGAGGATTGAGGAAATCTCCATATGTACGTCAGTGTAACAAAGCAGAATCTGATTCATGGTCTTTAATCTTCATATAAGAACAGGGTGTATGTCTTTATATGTGAAGGGACAGATGCAACTTTATTAATAAGAGATACAGATATTATTATATTTATTTTATGATTGAGTACAAGTTACTATTGTAGATCAATTTAATTTCTTCCCCCCCCCCCCCCCAAAAAAAAGTGGAAGCTAGCCTGGGATTCCAGTCAGATGGAAGAGATAATGAAATGTATGACAATGCAGGACTCTTGTTGCAAATAATTATTTTTTGTATAGATAGTTCTGAGCACTTAATCTCAAGCTGATTTCATTTTACTGACTGACAGGAAGGAGAACATAGACTGCAAAGCAATTGAGAAAAACTTCCTCCTTCCCCTAGCTAGTATTTTATTAATGTAAGTGTGATGGACCTGGTACCCCAGCGCCCCCTAGTGTCAGGGGTGGGCTGGGGCCTAGCGCCTCGCCACTCCCTTGTCCTTGCGTCTGCCCCTGGTAACCGGGGTATTATGGCCTAGTGGCCGGAGTCCACGTCAACCCGCTTGCCAATGGGGTCGCCCGGCCTAGTGGCCAGAGTCCTTAAACACCCCCTGTGGAGTGGGGTAGCACAGCCTAGCGGCCAGAGTCCAGAAACACCCCCTGCGGAGCGGGGTAGTACGGCCTAGCGGCCAGAGTCCTTAAACACCCCCTGCGGAGTGGGGTAGCACGGCCTAGCGGCCAAAGTCCAGAAACACCCCCTGCGGAGCGGGGTAGCGCGGCCTAGCGGCCAAAGTCTATGAACACCCCCTGCGGCCAGAGTCCTTAAACACCCCCTGTGGGGACTTGGGCCCGCCCTCTCCACCGAGCCCCGACCCAGGGCCCTGGTTGTGGCAAGCTCTCCTTGCCTCCCGCTTGGCGGGGATCCGCCCGCAACACGCCGAGCGGTAATACAGCTTTCAGGCTGTCAGTCACTAAAATCACCCTGGGTCACTTCCTACCCTGTCTAGCCGGTCGTCTGTGTTGTGGGAGCAGTCCTCCAGTCGGTTCCTCCCGGCAGACGTCCCTCCCCTGGGTCTCAGGTAAGGCCTCGGCTCAGCCGACGCCTTGGTCCTGGCGCACTGGCTCCCCTTCTGCAGGAGCTGGCGGTGTGCATCCTTCTCCACCGGTGGTCAGCCCAGACTGAGCAGACCTGCAGGCTTTTATATCTGTCTGCCAGTTGGAGCATGCCCAGCAGAGCTTCCGGGGCGTGGCTTCCTCGGCTATAAAAGAAGGGTTAACCCCTGCTGTACCAGTGCGGGGCCGTTCCGCCCTGTCACACACCCTCCCCCTTAAGACAGCCGTCGGGGCCGGCTGATCCTTGACCCTCTCCTCCCCCTCCTCCTCCCCGATTCGGGAGAAGAAATCCGCGTTTCATGAGCCTTGCCTGGCCGATGTGACACGCGGAAGGAGTAGGGTTGGAGGGACAGGTACCACCGCATGATCCGGTTACTCGTCTCCTTCATACTATTGATCCATCTGAGGGGTGCGTGGTCAGTCACCAAGGAGAAGGGGTTCCCTAATAGATAGTACCTTAGTGCCTCGACTGCCCATTTCACTGCCAAGGCCTCTCGTTCTATGGTGGAGTACCAGGTTTCAAGGGGGAACAGTTTGCGGCTTAGGTACAAGACCGGGTGTTCTTCTTCCCCCACCTCCTGCGACAGTACGGCCCCTAGCCCCACCTCAGAGGCATCCGTCTGGAGGATAAAGGTCTTTGTAAAATCAGGTTGGATTAGTACCGGTTCCCGTGTTAATTGTTCGCGCAGGGCGCAAAAGGCCTTTTCGCAGCCTTCCGTCCAGCGTACCTTCTGTGGTTGCAAACTTCGTGTCAACTCCGTCAGTGGGGCAGCGAGCGTGGCGAAGTTAGGCACAAATCGACGATAATACCCGGCCAGCCCTAAGAACTGCCGGACTTGCCTCTTGGTCGTGGGCGTAGGGTAGGTCCTTAAAGCTTCCACCTTGTCCACGAGGGGACGGATCCTCCCCCAGCCAACCGTGTAGCCCAGGTAAGTCACTTCCTTCTGGCCCAGGTGACATTTAGCTGGGTTCGCGGTGAGGCCGGCTTCGCCCAATGCCCGTAGAACTTCGGTCAGGTGTTGAAAATGTTCCTCCCAACTGGTACTGTAGATGACAATGTCATCGATGTATGCCGCGGCGTATTCGTTGTGGGCGTTCAGCACCAGGTTCATGAGCCGCTGGAAGGTAGCCGCGGCCCCGTGCAATCCGAAAGGCATCATAGTAAATTGGTAGAGGCCGAACGGCGTTGGAAATGCTGTCTTTTCTCGTGAGGCCAGTGTTAACGGGATCTGCCAATATCCCTTCGTCAAGTCCAGGGTGGAGATGAACTCGGCTTTTCCTAGCCGCTCCAGCAGCTCGTCCACCCGGGGCATGGGATAGGCGTCAAAACGCGAGATTGCGTTCACCTTGTGGAAGTCGATACAAAACCTGACTGTCCCGTCCGGCTTGGGGACCAACACTATGGGGCTCCGCCATTCACTCCGCGACTCTTCAACCACCCCCAAAGATAACATCATGTTGAGCTCCCTCCTCACCGTCTCCCACATCTTCCTGGGGAGCGGGCGGTGTGCATCCCGCACTTTATGTCCTGGGATGGTAGCGATGTGATAGTTCGTCAACGTGGTCTCTCCAGGCTGTGCCGACAGGACTGCGGGGAACGCTAAAATCAGTCGTTCTACCTGCTCCCGCTGGGCCGGATCAAGCTCGGGGCCTATGGCCGCTGTCCCTGGTTCCTCGGGTTCCCCCCGCCAGCGGCCCCAATTCCGGTTCTGGAGGGTATGGGGCAATCATCAGGGCCTCCTGGTCCCTCCAGGCCTTAAGGAGATTCACGTGGTAGACCTGGGTGTCCCTCCTTCGCCCCGACAGCCGTACCTCATAATCGACCGGCCCAATACGCCTGGTCACTTCAAAGGGGCCCTGCCACTTGGCCAGCAGCTTGGATTCTGAGGAAGGAAGCAGCAAGAGGACCCGATCCCTGGGCTCAAAGCTTCTCAGCTTGGCCCCCTTGTTATATTGGGCCTCCTGAGTCCGCTGGGCTCTAATCAGATTCTCTCGGGCCAAGGTCCCCAGCTCCCGGAGGCGTTCTCGCAGGTGGATGATATACTGAACCGACCCTCGGACGCGGGTCTCCTGCTCTTCCCAGGTTTCCCTTAGGAGATCGAGGATACCCCTAAGCTTCCTCCCGTAGCGGAGCTCAAACGGGGAGAACCCCGTGGACGCCTGTGGTACCTCTCGCACAGCGAAGAGGAGTGCTGGGAGTCGTTTATCCCGGTGTCGTGGGTCGTCCTCTACAAACTTCCTCAACATGGCCTTCAAAGTACCGTTAAATCGCTCCACCAGCCCATCCATCTGGGGGTGGTAGACCGAGGTCTTTAGTGCCCAGATGTTCAGCAGCCTGCACAGTTCTGCCATCAATCTAGATGTCACATTCGTTCCTTGGTCCGTCAGTATCTCCCTCGGGAGGCCTACCCGAGCGAAGATCTGCAGAAGTTCGTTAGCAATGACCGGTGCTGTGGTGGACCGCAGTGGCACCGCTTCGGGATAGCGGGTGGCATAATCGACCACCACCATGATATACTTATGGCCCGTGCCGCTCTTCTCCAGGGGTCCCACTAGATCCAGGCCTATCCGGTCAAAAGGCATCCCCACCACCGGCAAGGGTATGGGGGGGCCCTTGGTACCCCTTTTGGACCGGCTCTCTGGCATTCCGGGCAGGAGGCACAGTAATCTCATACCTCCGCATGGATGCCCAGCCAAAAAAACCTCTGGGCCACCCTTTGTAACGTTTTCTCCCTCCCTAGGTGTCCAGCCCATGGCACCGAATGCGCCAGGTGGAGCAAGTCCTGCCGGAACCGCTGCGGGACCAACAGCTGGCGTAGTTCTTCCTTTGTCTGTGGTTCTGGTACTACCCGCTAGAGTAAGTCCCGATGGATCTCAAATTGGGGTCCTTGTGGCTGGCGGTGGGGCTGGTCTTCCTCCCCTGGTGGGCTAGTCGCCTGTTCCCATGCCCGGCTGAGAGTGGTATCCCCCCGTTGCTCCTCGAGGAAGTCGGTGTCCATCTCTAGCCAGCCATGGCCCTCTCCCACCGGCGCTTCGGTACAGACTTGGCTCCTTACCCTTCTCCTAGGACTCCCCGAGGGCCTCTCTAGGGGGTCCTCGGCAGTTGGCTGGCCTAATAATCCCGGTCGCCTAGCACGTCTCCCAGTTTTCCTCCCGGGCGGCGTAGCCCCCTCCCTTAAGAGGTTCGTGAAGCCCGGCCAGTCACGCCCTAAGATCACGGGGTAAGCCAACTTAGGGGCCACCCCCACTAGACACTGCGCCCGGTGTTGGGCAGCCTCTAGCCGTACCCAGACAGTGGGGTACGGCTTCACGTCCCCATGGATACACTGTAGTCGGATAGGGGCCCCAGCGAGGCCAGTGGGCTTAATCAGCCCCTCCCGAATAACCGTCTGGCTACACCCAGAGTCAACTAAGGCCCAGGCAGACGTCCCATCCACCTTCACCGGCAGAACTATCTTCCCCGGCTCCCAAGTCCGGGCCCGGTGACCCGCCGTCCACACCTGCCCATAATTGCAATCCATGTACGGGCACTCCCTCCTGAAGTGCCCTATCTGACCGCACTCATAGCAGCGGTCCTGTCTCCCTTCCTCGGTGGGGTTGTGGCGGGGGCTGCCCTGCCTCACTGGTGCATCCTCCTGCCGTCTCGGGATATCCCCTCGGGGTGTCGTCCTAGGGCCACGGGTCACTGGTATCCCGGGGGGCTGGACATACCAACGAGGGTCTCCCCCGTCTCCTTTACGTGCCCCCCGGGCCTGACCCAGGTTCCGTTCACCGGGCCCCCCCCCTTTGGGGTTGATCTTCAATTCCCCTTCGGCTGCCTGGTAGTCTTCCATTAGGGAAGTCGCCTCCGCGAGGGTCCTGGGGCGGTGCCGCTGCACCCATTCCTTCCCTCCCGGAGGTAGAGCCTGCAGGAACTGCTCTAGGGGTACCATTTCCGCCACTTGAACGCCCGTCCGTCCTTCCGGCTCCAGCCACCCCCAACAGAGGTCTCGGATTCGCTGGGCCACGGCCCGTGGCCTGGCCCCTGGCGTGTATCGTTCCCGGCGGAGTCGCTGGCGGTAGGTCTCAAGGCTGACGCCAACTTCGTCCAAGATGGCGGCCTTGACCTTCGGGTAGTCCAGTGCGTCCTGGGGATCAAGGTTACGGTACGCCGCTTGTGCTGGGCCCGTCAGGTAGGGTTCCAGTATCGTGGCCCAATGAGCGAGGGGCCATTGCACGGCGGTCGCCACTCGTTCAAAGGTCACGAGGAAGGCCTCGGGGTCATCCCCCCGCCCCTTCTTTGTTAGGCGCACGGGTAGTCCTCCGAGACCTTCACCGGCGTTGCCCCTGACGGCACCTAGGGGCGTACCCGGTGCCGGTCCGATTAGTGCCGCCATCTGTTGAACCAGCCGCTCCTGGTTCACCTGTTGCTGGGTCGTCAGCTCCCGGATCAGCTGCTGCTGCTGTTCCTGTCGCTGTGCGGCTTGTGCCTGCTGCTGGGCCGCCAACTGCTGGAGCAACTGAGTTTGCTGCTGCTGCTGTTGTGCCAGCTGCTGCTGTTGGTTCTCCAGCAGCCACTTCAAAAGTTTTTCAGGGTCCATCTTGGGCATCTGGGTCCTTATCTCAGGCCCGGATCGATGCCCACATTCTCCACCAGTTGTGACGGACCTGGTACCCCAGCGCCCCCTAGTGTCAGGGGTGGGCTGGGGCCTAGCGCCTCGCCACTCCCTTGTCCTTGCGTCTGCCCCTGGTAACCGGGGTATTACGGCCTAGTGGCCGGAGTCCACGTAAACCCGCTTGCCAATGGGGTCGCCCGGCCTAGTGGCCAGAATCCATAAACACCCCCCTGCGGAGCGGGGTAGTACGGCCTAGCGGCCAGAGTCCAGAAACACCCCCTGCGGAGCGGGGTAGCACGGCCCAGCGGCCAGAGTCTATGAACATCCCCTGCGGAGCGGGGTAGCACGGCCCAACGGCCAGAGTCTATGAACACCCCCTGCGGAGTGGGGTAGCGCGGCCCAGCGGCCAGAGCCGATGAACACCCCCTGCGGAGCGGGGTAGCGCGGCCTAGCGGCCAAAGTCTATGAACACCCCCTGCAGAGCGGGGTACAATGGGTAGGGTAGGGGGACTTGGGCCCGCCCTCTCCACCGAGCCCCGACCCAGGGCCCTGGTTGTGGCAAGCTCTCCTTGCCTCCCGCTCGGCGGGGATCCGCCCGCAACACGCCGAGCGGTAATACAGCTTTAAGGCTGTCAGTCACTAAAATCACCTTGGGTCACTTCCTACCCTGTCTAGCCGGTCGTCTGTGTTGTGGGAGCGGTCCTCCAGTCGGTTCCTCCCGGCAGACGTCCCTCCCCTGGGTCTCAGGTAAGGCCTTGGCTCGGCCAACGCCTTGGTCCTGTCGCACTGGCTCCCCTTCTGCAGGAGCTGGCGGTGTGCGTCCTTCTCCACCGGTGGTCAGCCCAGACTGAGCAGACCTGCAGGCTTTTATATCTGTCTGCCAGTTGGAGCATGCCCAGCAGAGCTTCTGGGGCATGGCTTCCTCGGCTATAAAAGAAGGGTTAACCCCTGCTGTACCAGTGCGGGGCCGTTCCGCCCCGTCACAGTAAGTCAGGACTGTGGCACTACGCCCCCATATTCTTCATAGATATATTGTTATGATATGATTATGGCATAACTATGATGTATTTTATGCAAGATAAGGCATGTGAGATATCATTGGAAAGGTTATGATTTACTGAATATAATTATCCTATTTATATGCATGTATCATTTCTGTATCTGAAGTTAGGAATATCGTCTATGCATCGTGGCTCTGGGAAGAAGGATAAAGGAGTTTGAGGCGCAAGTTGTGTTCTCGTCCATTCTCCCTGTGCAGGGAAAAGGCCTGGGTAGAGACCGTCAAATTGTGGAAGTCAACGAATGGCTACGCAGGATGTGTCAGAGAGAAGGCTTTGGATTCTTTGACCATGGGATGGTGTTCCAAGAAGGAGGAGGAGTAGGCAGAGACGGGCTCCACCTAACGAAGAGAGGGAAGAACATCTTCGCAAGCAGGCTGGCTAACCTAGTGAGGAGGGCTTTAAACTAGGTTCACCGGGGGAAGGAGACCAAAGCCCTGAGGTAAGTGGGGAAATGGGATACCGGGAGGAAGCACGAGCAGGAGAGTGCAAGAGGGGAGGACTCCTGTCTCAGACTGAGAAAGCGGGACAATCAGCGAGTTATCTTAAGTGCCTATACACAAATGCAAGAAGCCTGGGAAACAAGCAGGGAGAACTGGAAGTCCTGGCACAGTCAAGGAACTATGATGTCATTGGAATAACAGAGACTTGGTGGGATAACTCACATGACTGGAGTACTGTCATGGATGGATATAAACTGTTCAGGAAGGACAGGCAGGGCAGAAAAGGTGGGGGAGTTGCATTGTATGTAAGAGAGGAGTATGACTGCTCAGAGCTCCGGTATGAAACTGCAGAAAAACCTGAGAGTCTCTGGATTAAGTTTAGAAGTGTGAACAACAAGGGTGATGTCGTGGTGGGAGTCTGCTATAGACCACCAGACCAGGGGGATGAGGTGGACGAGGCTTTCTTCCGGCAACTAGCACAAGTTACTAGATCGCAGGCCCTGGTTCTCATGGGAGACTTTAATCACCCTGATATCTGCTGGGAGAGCAATACAGCGGTGCACAGACAATCCAGGAAGTTTTTGGAAAGTGTAGGGGACAATTTCCTGGTGCAAGTGCTGGAGGAACCAACTAGGGGCAGAGCTCTTCTAGACCTGCTGCTCACAAACCGGGAAGAATTAGTAGGGGAAGCAAAAGTGGATGGGAACCTGGGAGGCAGTGACCATGAGATGGTCGAGTTCAGGATCCTGACACAAGGAAGAAAGGAGAGCAGCAGAATACGGACCCTGGACTTCAGAAAAGCAGACTTTGACTCCCTCAGGGAACTGATGGGCAGGATCCCCTGGGAGAATAACATGAGGGGGAAAGGAGTCCAGGAGAGCTGGCTGTATTTTAAAGAATCCTTATTGAGGTTGCAGGAAAAAACCATCCTGATGTGTAGAAAGAATAGTAAATATGGCAGGCGACCAGCTTGGCTTAACAGTGAAATCCTTCCTGATCTTAAACCGCAAAAAAGAAGCTTACAAGAAGTGGAAGATTGGACAAATGACCAGGGGGGAGTATAAAAATTTTGCTCAGGCATGCAGGAGTGAAATCAGGAAGGCCAAATCACACTTGGAGTTCCAGCTAGCAAGAGATGTTAAGAGTACCAAGAAGGGTTTCTTCAGGTATATTAGCAACAAGAAGAAAGTCAAGGAAAGTGTGGGCCCCTTACTGAATGAAGGAAGCAACCTAGTGACAGAGGATGCGGAAAAAGCTAATGTACTCAATGCTTTTTTTGCCTCGGTCTTCACAAACGAGGTCAGCTCCCAGACTGCTGCACTGGGCAGCACAGTATGGGGAGGAGGTGACCAGCTCTCTGTGGAGAAAGAAGTGGTTCGGGACTATTTAGAAAAACTGGAGGAGCACAAGTCTATGGGGCCGGATGCACTGCATCCCAGGGTGCTAAAGGAGTTGGCGGATGTGATTGCAGAGCCATTGGCCATTATCTGTGAAAACTCATGGCGATCGGGGGAGGTCCCAGATGACTGGAAAAAGGCAAATGTAGTGCCCATCTTTAAAAAAGGGAAGAAGGAGGATCCGGGGAACTACAGGCCAGTCAACCTCAACTCAGTCCCTGGAAAAATCATGGAGCAGGTTCTCAAGGAATCAGTTCTGAAGCACTTAGAGGAGAGGAAAGTGATCAGGAACAGTCAGCATGGATTCACCAAGGGCAAGTCATGCCTGACTACCCTAATTGCCTTCTAAGAGGAGATAACTGGGTCTGTGGATGAGGGGAAAGCAGTGGATGTGTTATTCCTTGACTTTAGCAAAGCTTTTGATACGGTCTCCCACAGTACTCTTGCCGGCAAGTTAAAGAAGTATGGGCTGGATGAATGGACTATAAGGTGGTGGAATCTCCTTCCTTAGAGGTTTTTAAGGTCAGGCTTGACAAAGCCCTGGCTGGGATGATCTAGTTGGGGATTGGTCCTGACTTGAGCAGCGGGTTGGACTAGATGACCTCCTGAGGTCCCTTCCAACCCTGATATTCTATGATTCTATGATCTATTACAAATGTGTTTACACCTGGGGAACGCCCACCAGACAGAATGCAATGAGTCTAGATGGCCGGTTGGGAAGGGCCATTAGGGAAAACAATAGGTCTTTGAAGTTGCTAATCTCCCACCTTCCGGGGAAGCCTTCCTGGGGATGCTGTGAACAGAGTCTGAGTTATGGCTGCAGGGACATGTGACCAGGTCACCTGGTACTGGACTCCATGATGATATGAGTGTTTTTTCACTGACCGGGGGTGTGAATCACACTGGGAGACAAAGGATTCGCGCCATATGCAAAAACTATTTAAGGCAGGGGAGTGACATTATCATGGCTCGTTCGTCATTGACTCCCCACCCAAGAAAGAAGACTGCTGGAAACACCTGAAAACAAAAAGACTGGACTAGGGGAGAAGGGCTGAGCCCAGGCGAGAGGGTTGTCTGGCCTGTGAAAGAAATATCTGGAGTTTTAAGCTGCAAGCAAATGCAGCGTGCCTTCAAGAATCTCTGCAATCTGCCTAAAACAACATTTAGGGTGAATAATTTGCTACTTATAACCAGTTTCTTTAATATATTAAGCTTAGATTGCATGTTTGTTTTATTTGCTGGGTAATCTGCTTTGATCTGTTTGCTATCCCTTATAATCATTTAAAATCTATCGTTTGTAGTTAATAAACTTGTTTTGTTTGGTCTAAAACCAGTGTGTGCGGAAATCATAACTTGGAGCAGAAAGCTGTGTATATCCCTCTCCATATTGAAGGAGGGGGCGAATTTCATGAGCTTACACTGTACAGTTCTCTGGGCAGCGCAAGATGGTACAATTTTGGGTTTACCCTCTAGAGGGGGGATGTACTTGAGTACTGGGCAATTCCTTAGCTGAGCCTTCCCATGCAGAGCTGATCTCAGCATCTGTATGTATAGCTGCAGCTGGGTGTCCCTACCAGTATGTGTGCTGGTAAAGTGCAGTCTGAAGCCTGAGGGAGGGCTTGGCTGGCTTGCCTCAATAATACAGTGTAAAGGGAACCCAGGCTGGTGGATCAGGTGGGCTCAGTGGTACCCCAGTCCCAGATGGCACCCTGAAAGGCGGAGGCACCTATCACAAGGACTATTGCTTTGATGCTTTGAATTACACAGATCCTTCTGCTTCTACATAGAATTTATATTTTGGTTTGTTATAAGGCAGCTGGGCATTTCACACCCAGAGGGAACGTTTGACATGTTCATGCTAGTAGCAGCTGAAAATGGCTAGTCCATCCTCATCAAGGTGGAAAAAGGCATGTTTCTTTGAGTCCACAGGTGAATTCAAGGTAAAGAGTGATTATTAAATGTCACAAGTAGATTTCTAAGAATCTCACTATGGATCTCATTAAATGAATGTTTGAAGTGTATCAATTACTAAATGAGGGGAGTTTGGCAGAACTATATGTAGGATGCTTGTTTGAAAATATGGTGTCTGTGAGAAGGAGTTAGGGTGGTAGGTAGCATATTGGGTAGAATGTATTAGTCTTTACAATTCTGGGTATTTGGGTTTAAATCTGGTTAAGTATCACAAATAAAAATAGGTTGATTGGCTTCTTGGCCCTCCTACTACAGAAGCATCACACCACATGGTATGATTGGTCCCTGATCAGGAGATAGATGAGGCTTGAATAGTTGGGGGGAAGGGTGGGATAGCAAACCCAACAGTGCTTTTCATTAAACTAGAAAAAGATTAAGTCTTCATTCTTCACTGTGTTGAAACCTTTCCAAACTAGGCAGAAAACCATGTAAGGCCCTATAGACCTAGTCTCCCCAAAAGTACAAAACTCAAACTCTGCTCATCCAGCGAGCCTTGGACTAAAACTTTTTCTTGGATAATCTGCCTTCCTGATTTATTACTTTTAATGGGTAATAATAAACACAGGGGTTAATTGGTTACATGGATGGAGTCCTGGTTTTTCTGTCTTGGAGCTAGATGGAATTCTAATTCATTGGGGGGGGGGGGGTTGTAGAAAAACACTCTTTTGACAGAACTTTTCAGAGTTAAGTCTTCATTTAACTTCAGTTCCAGGTGACCAATCAGTCCTACAAGAATACTCACCTGGACATAGGCAGTAGGTATAATAGGCCATGGCAGGCTTAGCCTGCCCTGGCAGAGCTGCAGCCACCAGATACCAGTTGCAGGGTTTGCATGGGAAGTTTTCTGCTTATTATTATGCCCCATGCAGGTTCCAGGGCAGCTGAGGAGGCAGTATGTGCTACTCAGCTTCCTGGGTTCATCAGTAATCTCCCTCCAGGGAGAACCCAGGAAGCTGAGTAGCACATACTGCCTCCTCAGCTGCCCTGGAACCGGCATGGAGCATATAAAAAGCTCAGTTTCTTCCTAAAGAGATGAGCTTTTACCTCGCAGTGCCTTGGGGTTTCAGGAAGGAAGGTGCGGCTGGCCCATGGCTCCTCAAGTGCGGGGAGGGGGAGAGGGGTCTCAGGGCTCCTGCTGTGGGGGGCTTGGGAAGAAGGGATGGGGGGGGTCTAGCCTCCCCAAAGGGAGGCTCCACCTGCCGCCCATGCACCTGGATGAGGAAATAGCCTTGCCATCTAAGTCCCCAGAGCAGGAGAAACTCCTTTCTGCCAGTCCCTAACTCACACAACCAACTCCTTAAGTTATAACGGCAACTTCCTACTCTCCTAAGCAGACCCAAAATTCAAAGGAACAATGAGAATGTTCAATCTGTTTTTTAATACAACTAAGTAAATAGAATGAGGCTATTAACAAGTGTTTTGGAGCATAACATTTCTCTTCATCTGAAGTTGATCTTGAGTCATAGATCTTATCTAGTACATAATTAAGGTCAGCACAAGTTAGTTTGACTTTGTTCTAGTTTTCAACTACCTTTTTCTAATTTTAGATTGTATTTTGCTCTCGTCCAATCCTCTCCCTTTCCTACTTGTTACTGTCAGAAATCCTCCTTCCCTGCTGCCATGTAAGCAGATCCTTTTGACTATATGAAGCAGCATCAAAAAGATGTTATGGTGTCATTAGAGAGCAGTGGGACAAGACTGAAGTGCCAGCAGGCGGGCAGGGAACAAGTATCTTCAGCCCTGCAGACATTCAGGGGAGTTGGGAAGAAGCGAACCCAGTCTCCTCAAAGATTGCTAGGTCCTGGAGTAGGAATGCTCCTAGGTGGAGGTGAGTGAATAATTGATCATTCAGTGGCCAAATCGGGGGGGGGAAGGTTCATTTAGAACAGAAACTGATTTTTTTCAGTTTCGCACAGAAAAAAGTTTTTTTCGCCCAGCTCTAATCCTGAGGAAGTCTGCAAGTAGTTTCACTGTTAAATCAGCCTGCCTGAGTTTTCCTGAGCTCTTATTACTGAATAGTAGTTTTTCCCTATCTGCCATCAGGAGGGGACCATTCTTAATGGCCCCACTTTATACTAGAGACTGGGGAGGGAGATCCACTTTTATGAATTATAGAAGAGTTGCATGGTGCCTGGCAAGACAGATTCCAACAACAGAACCAAGGGCCAGTGTAGAAAAGATGAGGCAGTTCAATGCAATTGGGGAGCTCAGGAATTCTAATTGACCGGCTTTTTGTAATCTCTCCCCAGGATCACTCTCATGGTGCTACTGTTTGCTTTGAGCCTCCTCAAGAAAGTTACAGTTGCCTATGACTGTGTCTAGAATATGTCTACAATATATTGTAGCACAGTGATTTACATCTTGTAACCAAGTAGTAGTAATTCATAATCATTCATAAAGTGTCAAATTCACAAATAGTTTTGGATCAACCAAAACTACATTTTTCCTATGAATAAACTATTCCTCTGAAAATTTCACCCATCTCTAGTTTCAATATTCTGATATATTAGTTAGCAAGGGTACAACTTTCTCTGCCATTTTCTAGTATAGATGACTTGTGAATGAGTAAGTTAGCTTGTAACAAATCACAATTATTCTTATCAGGGATTTCAGTTAAAGTAAATATACAATCATACACCACACAGTACAGTAGAGCCTCAGAGTTACGAACACCTCAGGAATAGAGGTTGTTCGTAACTCTGAACAAAACGTTATGGTTGTTCTTTCAAAAGTTTACAACTGAACATTGAGTTAATGCAGCTTTGAAACTTTACTATTAGTATGCAAAAGAAAAATGCTGCTTTCCTTTTATTTTTTTAGTAGTTTACATTTAACACAGTACTGTATAGTATTTGCTTGCTTTTTTTTTTTTTAGGTCTCTGCTGCTGCCTGATTGTGTACTTCCGGTTCCAGATGAGGTGTGTGGTTGACTGGTCAGTTCGTAACTTTGGCGTTTGTAACTCTGAGGTTCTACTGTATTCTACTCTTAAGGTTTGCTTATCCAATAGTTTAACACTCTGATTACTGAATTTACTCATGCAGAGTAGGAAAATTACTACTGAAAAACAAAACAACTTTTCTGTAGTTCTTCTCGTTAGTATTTTATTTACTATTCTAACTTGTGCAAAAGCCCAGGACCCCAACTTTCTTTTTGTCTAGAGGTATTGTCTGTCAGTAATTTCTTCAAACCCAGTAGGGGTTTAATAATCTTTTCCTTCTCAAGCTGAGTTATAAGATGGATTTCACTATAGATGAATATGTTTCTTACATGCTTGGGTTGCCCAGTCAGCTGAGGTCACACTGAACCAGAAGTAGTTAAGCACTGATCAGAATTTCTAGTGCTAAAAACTACTGATATTCTAGTTATCACATGGACCTGAATCATCACCACCACAGTACCCAAAGACTCCAAGTGAGATCAAAGCCCTATTATGCTAGATGCTGTACAAACGCACCTGGAGACAGTCCCTGTCCAGAAGAACTTGCAATCTATATCAGAGGAGACAAACAAACAAACAAAAACACAAGTGCTGGAGCATATTTGAGCTATTTAAGGGCATTTCATGCCTGGGGCCTGACCACAAGGTGCTGAACACTGTTAACCCCAACTGAAGCCAATGGGAGCTCAGAGTGCTCAGCACCTTGCAGGATTAGAAAAGTATGTACGGCCCATGCACTTTTGCTGATTTTTAAAGTGTAGCTGCATAGTAGCTCTTCAATTTTGGTTAGTAGGGAAGGGCAGGTGAAATATTCTTTTCTTTTAAAATGATTTAAAAAGAAACCTCCACTGTTTGTAATTTATCAACTTCCTCTTTTTTTAATCTAGTCCTGACTACTTGTAAAGAAGTCATTTAGGGATCCTGCTGCAGCAGCAAAATAGGAAATGGCAAAATGCTGCCTACTGTAGCTGTTGCTGCTTCCCTCTCCAAAGAGGCCTAAGATGATCCATCACCACCAATTTCAACAGCTGAGATGGAGCATGCCAGGACTCAATCCAATCAGGGAGCCTCTGAAATGCCTACTGTAAAAAGAACGTACATGGCTGCTCCCATTAGTGATCTTCAATGAGCCACCACAGACTCTTTCCTCTAGGTGAAAAGGAAGAGATGCTGCTGCCTGAATTGCCACTGGAATTAAGAAAGGGAGGATAAAATATACAACTGGGGTGGGGGCCATGCATCAGGCCAAAGTGGAACTGGTCTGGGAGCTGGGAATGGAACCCATGTGGCAGGTGGAGAAAGGGAAGAATCATAATAGCAGCAGTAATGACTGGGAACAGATGAGAATACAAAGGTGTCCAGACTCTTCTAACAGGCATTTGAGAGACTGAGTGGTTAGATAAACCCTATGTGAAACAGATCCATAAGTGAGCTAAGCAAGGTCACTGGCAAAGGACAATTCACATTCTGCGCAGTTTCATAGCCTGTTTAAGATCATGTGCTTTCATAAATAATTTTTGTTTACTGTATTTTTCAGTCACCAGAAATGGTCTGTCTCTCCATCATGCTGAGTGCTACCCGCCACTAGTACCTGTCACAATTTAAAAACAAAATATAATAGCATAGACTTGAGTCACTGGTAGACCTGTGCAGGATACCCTGATGTTACTGCATTGCTTTATTTTCATGATACAGAAAACTACAAGTTCTTTACCAACAAAAGACAAGGAACTTTGGGAGACCTCGATCTCTCGCTGAGATTCATGGTACTGTAAATAGATGCTGCTGAAATTTGAAGCATTTTTAAAACATAAAAAATACAGTGGTGGTAATAGTAATAAGGTATTTTGCATCCACTATATTATCTAGGTTAGATATAAACATATGGGTGATTTAAAAATATACTGTGATGGATTTTTAAACAAACTGAAGAAAACAATAGAAAATACTGAAGGAAATAATTCTCCATTGCAGAAGGCAATAGATATTTTCCATATCAAATCTCTATGATATTACCTGGCCAAATAGAAATATCAGGTTTATTTTTATAAGTTAGACAGCCCTTTTTGTATCATGAGTGGCAGACACACAAATGATGTCAGTGTGTATGACTAATGGGTAAAAAATAAAGCGGATATTTTTATCTAGGCTCTGCAACGTCCTATTAATACACCACACTGTATTTAGTTTAAGTTTTTACTTGAACCTGGCCCACACACAGCTTTCTCTGAACACTTCCAGTCCCAGACACTTTGATCTATTGTCATTCATGCATTTCTTAGCAAATGCTTACAATGACACATTCATCTTCTAAAAGAAAATGATACCTCACTGCTAGATGCTTTATGCTAAAATAACTGGATATATAATAAACTAGGGTGACCAGACAGCAAGTGTGAAAAATCGGGACAGAGGGTGGGGGGTAATAGGAGCCTATATAAGAAAAAGCCCCAAATATCAGGACTGTCCCTATAAAATCGGGACATCTGGTCACCCTAATAATAAACAGACTTTGCACTTACATGGGGTTCACAATCTGAGATCACAAAGTGCTTTGCAAAGGTCAGTAAATAAAAGTATAGTGCCATTTTACAGAAGGAGAAACTGAGGTACAGAGTGGTAGAGATTTCCTCAAGGCTACACAGTGGCAGGGTCAGGAATAGATTCCAGGTCTTCCATTTTCCAGTCACATGCTCCAATAAAAATCCATGCTGCCACGCTATCAAATTATTCATAAAGGACAAACCAACTTTCGGGGGGAAAAAACCACCTGACTCAAACTCTACCAGTTATCCTTACTGAAGACCTTTCAGTTCAGAAATGTATCCCCCTCCAGCTTTTCCAACTGTTCTCATCTTATTCCTTTAAATTAATCTATACAAGTCACTCCCAGCCAATCCCACTCCTCAGCATGTTGTTCTCTCTCTGTCCCTGAGTTAATCATCCTTGCTCCCAACTTTCATTGTAGTTCTTATCATGGGATGTTAGGGTTTCAAGCAGGTCTGAAAAATGTATCCTGCAGCACAGATCAGAGGCACACAGTGCATTCTGAAGACACTTTGATTACTGGAAGTCCCAAGGAATCCTAAAGTAAATACTCTAATTTCAATATTTTACACTGAACACACACCACAAAATCATGAAGTTATAGATTATATTTTTCTCTATGTTTATATTTTGTTATTTATCTTGATTTCAGATACATAAAAAGCATATGCCCTAAGTTTTATTTGCCTCTTGCAAAAATAAAGTCACACAAACAGATAATACATCCTAAATTTATTTGCAAAGAAGTGTGAATGAACTGTTTTTGTGTGTGTTGAGTGACAGCTTTGTACTGCAGAAATTGCATTTAATTTTAGTTTTATTTAAATTTTAATTAAGTTTTATGGGTAAACTGTTATGCCATTGGCTGAAAATATGGCCTAATATTTTGTACACTGTCTGAAGCAGCTGGTCACTTTTTCAACTCAATAACAATAGTGTGTGGGGCATTCAGTTATAGGGAAAAACTAAGTATTTTCGTTTGTTGTCCAAGCTTGTGAAGGCCTTACATCCAGCTTGATACTTGTTTTTATGTATGCATGCATGCAGGTCATGTGATAACTCCTGAACACCACATTGGATCAATTCCAAAATATCAGGGAATGTTCTAGGCATCAAAGGACAGAATCATTTTGATTTTGTGGGAATTTGTAAAACTGAAAGGGGAAAAATGGGGGACAAATGGAGCCCCTTCTATCTGACTGGCACAGCTACAGCTTCAAGTAGTTCCTCCAAGCACCTCTGCAATAGTTTATAGATCAAACAACTGGTTGATGGCACCCATTAACATCTTCCAGCTTAGGGGCACCCCTCAGCTCATCTCTGCTCATCCTCCACTTCACCTTGAATGGTCTCTTAGAAAATGTATTAACTACGTATGCTAAACCATCTGTTCCACCTTGTGGCTTGTAGCTGTGACATTCTGAATACCTTTCCCAGACTCTGAAGAAGAGCTCTGTGTAGCTTAAAAGCTTGTCTCTTTCACCAATGGAAGTTGGTCCAGTAAAAGATATTACAGAGACAAGGTGGGTGAGGTAATCAATTTCCCAATAGTTTATCATGCATAGGCCTGGCTGGACATGAGTAATTAAACATGGTGGACGCATCATTTCTTGAAAACAGAATTAGGGAGGTAACTAGGCTGAAAATGAAATGTTGGTGCTAAGATAAATAAATGGGTCGGTAAGCCAAAAGAAGATATCGGAGCTAGGTAAGATAAGAGGGGGATCATCCAGGGAACCATTTACTTAAGAACAAGAGAAGGTAAGTCGGGAATATAAAGATGAGGTAAAGAGCAAATCGTACATGGACAGAGCATGCTGTATAGGGACTGGTTCCTACAAAATAACCAAGCCAATCAAAAAAACACATGATGCAGTGTATAGTAAAGGCAATGTAATGCGTAAATCTGCATATGGAAAGAGATTTTCTGAGTAACTTTGTACGTGTAGCATACCCTACAGCTACCTCCTATGCTTGAATATGATCAACTCAGTATAGCTTTACTGTATGCCAGATAAGGGAACCTGAGTGATGAGCTTGGAATCTGAGTTCTTGGGGAGCCAAGTGGAAGGGGTTTCAGAGGGACCCGAACAACATGTTGACACCCTGAATGACTTATTACCCAGACAGAAAGAAGTATAATGGGGGAGACTGAGAAGAAGTAATGGGGGGCATGAACACAGCCCATGGCATGGGGGTGGGGGAATGGAGGACCCTTAATGGGTGAGGGGGAAGGGGAGGCACACAGAACCCCTAGTCGGAGGGAAGGTTGGGGGAAATCTGGTATGGGGGCAGAGCCCCTGGCACAGAAGGGAATGGAAGGAAGTGGGAATGCGAGTGCACACAGAGCTACTGGAATGGTGGACAAACAGAACCTCTAATAGGGGAGAGGTTGTAGGGAGCCCCTGAAAAAAAGAGGGGGTGGATGGTACTTTGTGAGGGGGAGGAAATGGAGGGATGCAAGGAGCCCCTGGTGTGTGAAATAATCTTGGCCTACACAAGTGTGCAAACTCCTAATGTTGTTCTGTCATTTTTCTTGCAACTTCATCACCTTGCAGTGAGAGGCTGAGAGAGAGAGAGAGAGAGTCTGGAGTCTGTCGATGTACATTTCATAGCAATGGAAAATAGGTAACAAGAATTTAGATTGAAGAAAATCCATTACACCTGAAAGGCAGAGGCCCTGATACAAACTGTACACAGGTATCCTGAAAGCACAATCTAACATCCATTGCCAAAACAATGGACATGCTAATCAAAGTTCACTCACATTGGCTAGTCAGTATGGTTAATGCAAATTGCAAACTGATCTTTTAAATGCTCAACTTAAAAAGCCATAAGGATGTGGCGAGAAGAGGGTATTATCAGACTGAGTGGGGGGGAAAAATCACTGCATGGTGATCCAAGTCTTTCGTTTTCTCCAGACAATACAGCTGATCAATCACTTAACACTGTGGAGAGGAACACTAACACCTCAGAGCTGCCCTGGATCATGGGACTTGATAAGCACATGCAGAGGAGACAGGAGGAGGATTTCAGGTGATCAACACATATCCAGAGAGAGAAAAAATACCTAAGGCTTTGTCTACACTGGCAAGTGAAAGACAAAACTTTTGTCGTTCAGAGGTGTTAAAAAAACATCCCCCGGAAAAACAAAAGTTTTCTCAATGACAAGTGCTGGTGTGAACAGCGTTTCGCACCGCCCCTCGTTGGGGGTGGAAATTTTTTGTCTGCAGGAGAGCTCTCTCCTGCCGACAAACGAACAGTGGCTATACTGCACGCCTTTTAGCTGTAGCGGCACAGCCATGCCGCTAAAAGCTGCATAGTGTAGTCATAGCCTAAGAGATACAGTAAAATAAAGGAAATCTTATAACTAAAGAAAGCCTGATCTAGTACACTTCTCACAAGCTAAACAGCCAGATAGTCAGTCAAACTGTTTGTGCTCCACAGTCATTTTATCTCAGTTTTTAACAAGGTCTTGCTTTGACATGATTATTTGGATTGGTAGAATGTAAATTGAGTAATTTTATGCAGACAGCCCTGAGGAGACAAGAACCCCTTGACCTTTAAGCAGAGGCAGTGATGTTAAGGAGTTTCTGGAGCCCAAATCAAAGAGCCAAAAAGGCATATACAGAAGACATATCATTTAGAGCTGTGTTCAGGCTCACATAAGGGGAGAAGGCTAAAGATTAAGGAGGAGATCCAAGTTGTCAGGCCACAGGTAGCAGAAAGGTCTGTCTAAACTCACAGGGTCATGTGTCCCTTAGCCAATAGGAAATCTCCAACAGTATTACTGACAGCCACCTTGATGAAAATTTTCTAAAATGTTAAGTTCTAACCACTTCCACTTTAAATTTTTGTTTCTGTTGAAAATATTTAAACTTTTTAATTGTGCTATTTCCCATGTATTTATGCTAAATAAAACGGTTACTCACTTCTCGTAATTGTTGTTCTTCAAGATGTGTTATTTGTGTCCATTCCAATCAGGTGTGTGCGCATGCAGGTGCACACTGACCGGAAGATTTTTCCCCTAGCAGCATCCGTCGGGTCAGCCTGGGCGTCCCCTGGAATCGCACCCTCATGGCGCCTAATACATAGCCCTGACGACCCGCCACCCCTTCAGTTCCTTCTTGCCGGCTACTCCGACAGAGGGGTAGGAGGGTGGGTATTGGAATGGACCTGGACAGCACATCTCAAAGAACAACAGTTATGAGAAGTGAGTAACTAACTGTTTTTCTTCTTCGAGTGCTTGTTCATGTCCATTCCAATCAGGTGACTCCCAAGCCAAATTCAGGAGGTGAGGTCGGAGCTCTCCACTGATTGGAGTACTGCTCTTCCGAAGGCCGCATCGTCTCTGGCCTGCCGGGTGATTGCATAGTGCGTGGCGAAGGTGTGTATGGACGACCACATCGCCACTCTGCAGATTTCCTGGGTGGGAACTTGAGCCAGGAACGCTGTCGAAGCATGTGCCCTGGTGAAGTGTGCTGTGATCGGAGGCGTGGGAACCCCTGCCAGGTTGTAGCACTCACTGATACAGGCCACAATACATGATGAAATGCGCTGGGCTGAAACCAGCTAACCTTTCATCCTGTCCGCCACTGCCACAAAGAGCTGGACGGACTTCCTGAATGGTTTCGTTCTCTCGATGTAGAAAGCCAGCGCTCTGAAGACATCCAGAATGTGGAGTCTCTGCTCCCTGTTGTTAGAATGAGGTTTAGGGTAGAAAACTGGGAGGAAAATGTCCTGGCTAATGTGGAACTGTGACACAACCTTCAGGAGGAAAGGAGGATGGGGCCTGAGCTGAACCTTGTTCTTAAAGAACATGGTGTAGGGCGGCTCTGAAGTCAGGGCCCTGAGCTCAGACACCCTCCTGGCCGAGGTTATCGACACCAGGAACGCGACCTTGTAAGAGAGGTAGAGCAGGGAGCATGTTGCTAAAGGCTCAAAGGGGTGCCCCATGAGTCTAGAGAGGACCAAGTTGAGGTCCCAGGCAGGAACCGGTTGGCGAACATGCGGGTACAACTGTCGAGCCCCTTCAGGAAGTGGCTGACCATGGGGTTAGCAAAAACCGAGCGGCCCTGTACACCCGGGTGGAATGCCAAGATGGCAGCCAAGTGCACTCTTATAGAAGGCAATGAGAGACCCTCCTGTTTCAGATGTAGAAGGTAGTCCAGAATGTGCGGCACTGAGGCTAGCGTCGGGGGCGAGGTGCGCTGCGCTGACAAGATTGAAAATCTCTTCCATTTGGCAAGGTATGTGGCTCTCGTCGAGGGTTTTCTACTGCCAAGGAGGACCTGTCTAACCTGGTCTGAACAGCAACGCTCCGATGGATTCAACCATGGAGCTTCCATGCTGTGAGATGGAGCAACTGCAGGTTTGGGTGTTGGAGATGTCCATGATCCTATGTGAGAAGGTCTGGGAAGAGCGGCAAAGTAATCGGCGCTCCCACGGACAGGTCTAGGAGGGAAGTGTACAAGTGCTGACAGAACCAGGCCGGTGCTATCAGTATGACCCGAGCCTGATCTCTGCGGAACTTGATCAGCACCTTGTGAACGAGCGGTATCGGCGGGAAGACATATAGGAGAGCCCCTCCACAATGGAGGAGGAATGCATCTGTTGTGGAGCCCGGGCTGTGATTCTGGAAGGAGCAGAACTGCTGGCATTTCCTGTTGCATCGCGTGGTGAAGAGGTCGATCAGGGGAAATCCCCACTTCTAGAAGACTGAACATGCAACGTCCGGGCGAAGGGACCACTCATGGCTGCGGAACGACCTGCTGAGGTGGTCCACCAGCTCGTTCTGAATCCCAGGGAGGTAGGACGCTTGCAGATCGACTGAATGTTCTACACAGAAGTCCCATAGCATGAGGGCTTCCTGGCACAGGGGTGAGGAGCATGCACCCCCGTTTGTTGATATAGAACATTGCAGCCGTATTGTCCGTCATGACTGATACACATTGTCCAGTTAGACATTCCGCCCTTACCTGACACGCTAGGCACACCACTCTGAGCTCTCTGACATTTATGTGGAGGTGCAGATCTGCTTGCAACCAGAGGCCTTGAGTTCTGCGGTCTCCCAGATGAGCTTCCCAGCCCAAATCCGACGTGTCCGTCACCAATGACAGGGATGGCTGTGGGGCAGCGAAGGGGACCCCTGAGCACACCTGCTGGGCATCAGTCCACCACCGGAGCAAATCGGGGATAGGGCAAGGCAGGGTCATGATCCTGTCCAAGCTGTCCTAGGCTGGTCAATAGACTGATGCTAGCCATGACTGTAGCGGCTGAAGCCTGAGTCTGGCATGTCGTACCATGTACGTACAGGTTGCCATGTGCCCTAGAAGCTTTAGGCAGTTTCTCGCGGTAGTGGTGGGAAACTGCGTGACTCCCTGGATCATGTCGTTGAAGGCTTGAAACCTCACCTGTGGGAGGAATGCCCTGGCTTGGGTTGAGTCCAGTACTGCCCCTATGAACTCTATCCTCTGGACGGGGGACAGAATCAATTTTGCTTCATTTAGGAGCAGACCCAGGTTCTCGAACGTGGCTCTGATAAACGCGACCTGAGTTTCCACTTGTGTCCTGGAGCGGCCTTTGATCAACCAGTCATCGAGGTACGGAAACACCTGTACCTGATATCTCCGCAGAAAGGCGGTGATGATTGCCATGCACTTGGTGAATACTCGAGGTGCTGCTGACAGGCTGAACGGGAGGACAGTAAATTGGTCGTGGGAACCATTGACCACAAACCTGAGGAACTTCCTGTAGTTTTGAGCAATTGCAATGTGAAAATACACGTCCTTCAAGTTGAGGGCGGCATACCAGTCTGCTGGATCTAGTGAAGGGATGAGGGAGACCAGGGAGACCATGCTCGCGCAGGTCCAGAATAGGCTTGAGGCCGCCTTTGGCTTTCGGTATTAGGAAATACCGGGAATAGAAGCCCTTGCCCCTGTGCTCTGGAGGAACCTCCTCCACTGCCCCTAGTGATAGGAGCGACTGCACCTCCTGAATGAGCAGTTGCTCGTGAGAAGGGTCCCTGAAGAGGGACAGGGAAGGAGGGCACAGAATTGGATGGAGTATCCCCTCTCTACTGTGCGAAGCACCCAGCGGTCCAAGGTGATATGGGACCATGCACGGTAGAAAGGGGATAGTCGGGAGGAAAAGGTAAGGTGGGTTAGATCCAGTCCAAGATCTGGTGCGCCGTCCTCGACTGCACCTTCAAAAGGCTGGTTTAGGGCAAGAGGGTGGTTTGGGCTTGCCAGAGCCCTGACTTGAGGAAGGGTGTTGCCTCTTCCTGCCACTCCTGTTCCTCCTTCGAGAACCGTCCTGGTGGCTCTGCTGCTGGAACCTTTGAGGAGGTTGTGGGCGGAAGTGTCTCCGCTGCGTGCAAGGATTTGAGGGTGGCTCAGGAGTCTAAGGCTGTGCAGCCACTTGTCTGTCTTTCCAGAAAACAGAGTCTCACCCTCAAACAGGAGGTCCTGAATGGTTTGTTGGACCTCATAGGGTAACCCTGAGACTTGGAGCCAAGCACCGCGCCTCATAGCTACCCCCGTCGCCATCACTCTAGTGGTGGCATCTGCAGCATCTAATGCAGCCTGCAGGGAAGCCCGGGAGACTAGTTTCCCTTCCTCCACCAAGACGGTGAACTCCGACCAAGAATCTGAAGGGACGAGCTCCGTAAACTTTGCCATTGCTGCACAGGTGTTGTACGAGTACCTGCTCACAATGGCCTGTAGACCTTTCTCCCCACAAGGTCAAGGCATTTAGCACCCCTGTTCTTTGGGGAGGGTCCTTGGAAGACCTGTCTCCCATGCTGGTTAGCCACATTGACCACCAGTGAGTCAAGTACTCGAACCCTCTGGAGGGGACAAAATACCGCCGCTCGTTGCGCTTAGCAGTAGGTGGCAAGGATGCCGGCGTCTGCCACAGGTTCTTAGTGGTGTCCAGAACGGTCTTTATAAGTGGCAAGGCTATACGTGAAGGTCTCGAGGGTGCTAGGATGTCCACCATGCGATCTGCCTCCTCTACCATCTCCTCGGCCTTGATGCCCAGACCCTGGGTGGCCCTGCGCAGCAACTGCTGTAGCACTCTGTTGTCCTCTAACACAGGGGCTATGGCTGTCCCCACCAATGCTTCGTCCAGCGACGAAAAGGAGGAAGCGTGTTCCAGTAGTGGAAGCTCCCTACCGTCTGCCCCAGAGGGGTCACGTGACTCCCGGTGCAGCTTTGGAGGTAGTGGTGCTGTCGACGGTGCTGGGGCTGTGAACGTCGAAGCACATGTCGGTGCCGCCGTCAGCCTGATGGGAGGGAGATGCATCAGCACGCTCATAGGAGCCACCAGAAGCGTGGGGCCCGGTGCCTGCATTGAGGTCAACATCGACAAAGGTGCAGGCGTGGGAGACGGGTGCCGTGAAGGGCAATGCCAAGGTCGGATCCGAGCACAATTCCGGAGTAGACGACGGAGACGGAGGCAGAGGCGTCGGGACCATAGGCACCAAGGGCAGATGCACAGCAGAAGGTGGCACGAAGGTGGCAGAGGCTATGGAAGATGTCGCAGAGCATGGACCCTGGGTTCCTCCCTGGCCCTGGTGAAAAGCCCAGGGGGTCCAGAAGGGCCACTGATGCGGGTTCTGCCACTGCGGAGGCCATGCCTGGGGCTCTCTCCTGTCTCTACCGGACTCCTGCTCCTTCCAGAGCGATAGGAGTCGGACTCTGACTCTGAGGTCTCAGACACTGAAGACCACGGAGGAGCTGATCCTCTGTGTCTCGAACGTCGAGAGCTCGGGAACCGGGTAGACTCTGAGTGGGTGGGCGCCGAGCGACATGGCGAGGGGGAACGTCTCGACATCAAAGCCAGCCTCCCCTTCGAATGCACCGAAGGACGCGGATCTGCCAGTGCTGAGGGTTCCTCCCTGGCAGGCGAGAACGGTGCCATAAGATGGAGGAGGTCCCGAGCAGCCTGGTACACTTCCGGCGTCGACAGAACCTGCAGCTGCTGTGTAGGCGCCAGTGATCAAGGCAGGGCCGGACTCGACTGCCACACTTGGCAGGAGTCGACATGGCCCCAGCAGGGGATCCCAAGGAGAGGCCTGCCTGGGTTCGCACATCCCGAGGCTTGGCCAGAGGAGAATGATCGTCCGGCTTCTTCTTCTTTTGAGGCACCAGTGAGTGGGAACGGTGCCCATTATCAGACAGGCCCCGTGAGGAGCCATGTCGGTACCGAGCGTCTCAGGAAGAGTCCTTTCTCGGCGCTGAGCTCACCAACAGCGCCGGGGCACTCTGCGTTGAGGACTACGCAGTAGGGGTCGGGTCTCCCGAGCCCAGGTCGGAATTGGGGTGTAGAGCTGCCTCCATGGGGATCACCTTGAGCCACTGTTCCCTTTCCTTAAGAGTTCTCGGACAGAACTCGTGGCAGATCTTACAACGATCTTTCTGATGGGTCTCCCCCAGGCACTGTAGACACAATGAGTGCGGGTCACTCTTCAGCATGTGCTTGGCGCAGGCCACACAGTTTTTGAAACCCAGGGACCGCAGCATACCACAGCTCTGGGAACCAGGGGGAGGGGGGGAACAAACTCTAAATTAAGACTCTAATAACTCTAACAACACTAACGACTAACAATATACAACCAGATCAAGAATGAATTTGCTGAGCAAGAGCTAGGGGAAGTTCCAACCACCGTTACTGGCGGTAAGAAGGAACTGAAGGGGTAGTGGGTCGGCAGTGCTATATATTAGGCGCCATGAGGGCGTGACTCTAGGGGGCGCCCAGGCCAGCCCAACGGATGCTGCTAGGGGAAAAATCTTCCGGCCAACGTGCACGTGCACACACCTGATTTGAATGGACATGAACAAGCACTGAAAGAAGAACCTGATTTACGCTCTCCAGTATTTCCATCATGTTTAATAATCAGAACAAGAAGGAAATGCTACACTAATGACTTTATTAAGATCAAATATTCATAATAATTGGGGAGGGGGATGTTGGGGTGCACTCTAAATGTCCTGAGGTTTCTCTATTTTAAGCCACAAAAGGATCATGAGATCATGGCCCAAAAGGCTGTTTGGCAGCTGGGGATAGCTGGAGTGCATTGTCCTCAGGTACTCCTCACGCCCCACATAGACACCTTAAAATGTCCTTTCCTAATATGCCCCTTGTGCTGTTGGCCATTGGGAACTCCCCCACGCCAGAGTATCTCTAGTAGGAGATTTGGAGGCCGTATCCACTCCCTTTGCCCTAAAACAAAAAGGAGTACAGTAGAACCTCAGAGTTACAGATACCTCGGGAATGGAGGACGTCTGTAATTCTGAAATGTTCCGTAACGCTAAAGAAAAGGTTACGGACTTCAGCCATGGGGGGCAGAGCAGGAGATTGGGGCTGAAGCCGCAGAGTGGGGAGGGGAGGGGCAGGGCTCCGAGCCGGGGGGGCTGAAGCACTCACAGGAAAAAAATAATGGGTGCTCAGCATCCACTGGCAGCCCCATGGATTAGCTCCTCCCTCGGCCCCCAGCACCTCCCACCCACCAGCGGGCCTCTCGGATCAGCTCCTCCCCCGCCCTCCCAGTGCCTGCTGCGATCAGCTGTTCAGCGGCATACAGGAGGTGCTGAGGGGGAGGGGGAGGAGCAGGGACATGAAGAGGTGGGGCTGGGGCGGAATGTGGGCGGGAAGGGGTGGAATGGGGGCTTGGGGCAAAAAGGGGGTCTAGCACCCCCGGGGAAATCCCAAATTTGGCGCCTCCATCCGTAACTCTGATGTTCTTATCTTTGAGGTTCTACTGTAGAATGATACAGAGAATCTGCCCCTATGTCTCAATGATTAATGGTTAATAATCTGAGAGGTGGGGGAATCAAACATTATAGATCAGCTAAAATGATCATGTAGATAAGTACTGCTGACAACATACACAATGATGCAAGTTTTTATCTGTGGGCCAGATGGCAAAGGTGTGTGTCTTTCCTGCCATTCTACTCACATTTTAACCTCTACCAACTTCACCAATCTGACACTATACTACTGTCCAGGAGGGCAAGAACAATGGCGTCAATGCAGCCCTTCATCTCCACAAACTGAGCATGTCACATCTGGGATGCATCTGCTGTCTTGAAAAGTAACACTAAGACTATGTCTACACTGCCCTGCAGTTCAGACTACGGGGCTCCAAAGAACAGTGCACACCAAAGTGCTGTTCTGTAGCTTCCCTCTGTGGGCACTGCAAATGTGAACTGAAGGGTTACTAGTCTCATTAACATAGTCCTCTTCTAGGAACCTTTTAGTTTGCACCCACGGTGTCCACACAGGGTACTTACAGCAAAGCACTTTGGTGCGCATGGCTATTCGCAGCCCCGCAGTCTGAACTGCAGGGCAGTGTAGACATAACATAAGTTAGATCCTGACTTGGATCATGTTCTTGGCTTTCAAGCAAACTAGTAGCCATTAATTTCCCTTTTACCTTAAAAGGTATTTCCCTCCCCCACCACTATTTAAAGTGCCCCTCCCCCCCTCGTGTCATGGTAGAACAGCCAGGAAAAATTTAAGTGTCACATGACCCAGTATATCCTCCTTCCAGAGACTCAGAGAGAGACAAAGGAAAAAGCCTCTGGGAACTGCAGCCCATGCTGGGCAAGGGAATTGCTTTGTTTTTGTGTTATACGTTTTTTGTTTAAACCAATAAATTGTGCCCTGATGTAAGGTCTGAATCAGACTCAGGCACAGCATTCCTTCCTTCCTGGGTTGATGAGATAGCCCACCATCTTACAACATCCTTAAAACTCAACATTTGCCCCTCTACAATAACTGCAGTTGTGCGCCTCTTACTCTAAGTATAGGAAGATACCATTGTTACTGCAGGTACTTTTGAGTTTCAATGGCACTGTGACGTTGTGCAGTCTATATGATTTTGTAAAAACATGATAAGTGAGTTTAATGTAACTGAAATATGCTTCATGCAAAAGGTATCATCACAAAGCTTATAATCTACTGAGAGTGATCATCCTATTTGTATAATTGTATCACTCTTGTATCTAAAACTAGAAATATAAAATATAACTCTGAGGGCCTATTGTAATTATGCAAAGTGTGGGCCATTGATGGTGGTTTGGAATCTTGATGACTCCCATTAACCAGAGCCATTGTCTGCAGATGGCTGTATTTACCTGTGAGTTTCCTGTTATATGTGTGTGCTGGCAAGTGAGTAATGCAGCCTTGCAGTGACATGTGATCATGTCACCTGAACTGGAATCCATCTTTAACCTGGTGCTTTTCCAGTGAGGGGTGGGGGAACCCAGAGGGACAAAGGATTCCCGCCTTATGCAAAAGATATATAAAGGGGTGGAAGAGAACAGAGGGGGGAGAAGCCATCATGAAAAATCCCCTAGCTATCACCTGAGCTGGAACAAGAGCTGTACCAGGGGAAAGAATTGTGCCCAGGCCTGGAAGGTGTCCAGTCTGAGAAGAAACTTACTGAAGCATCTCTGAGGGTGAGATTATCTGTATTCAGTGTTTGATTAGACATAGATTTGCGTATTTTATTTTATTTTGCTTGGTAACTTATTTTGTTCTGTCTGTTACTACTTGAAATCACTTAAATCCTACTATCTGTATTTAATAAAATCACTTTCTACTTATTAATTAACTCAGAGTATGTATTAATACCTGGGGGAGCAAACAGCTGTGCATATCTCTCTATCAGTGTTATAGAGGGCGAACAATTTATGAGTTTACCCTGTATAAAGCTTATACAGGGTAAAACGGATTTATTTGGGTTTAGACCCCATTGGGAATTGGGCATCTGAGTGCTAAGGGCAAGCAGACTTCTGTGAGCTGTTCTCAGGTAAACCTGCAGCTTTGGGACAGGTTATTCAGACTCTGGGTCTGTGCTGGAGCAGATGGGTGTGTCTGGCTTCAGCAAGACAGAGTGCTGAAACCACTGAGCTAGCAGGGAGAATAGAAACAGAAGTAGTCTTTGCACATCAGCTGGCAGCTCCCAAGTGGGTTTCTGTGATCCAACCCATCACAGGCACCCACTGCATAAATTGTTTATAACAAAAATGGTAGTTGAATACATTTTGGTTACAAAATATAACTAAGTCTACGAATTATTAGCAAAATCTGGTGTAAAGAAATACTGGAGTGAAAATAATAGATTATTAACATATGAGCTAAACAAAATAAATTATTCTATTATGAATGAGATAATGTAGGGCTTTAAAAACAAGATCTGTGTATAATCAGAAAAAAATGCTATGGTTACTCAGGAACTAATGGAGAAAAGACTAACCTTTCACCCTGTCCCCTTTGTGCAGATGAATCTCTCCTTCTACTTGAGGTTGATATGGCTTGACGACAATAAAAAGTCTTCCAGGTACAGCACTGTAAAGTTTGCGTTTTGGACCCTGATAATCCAAGGCAGCGATAGCATCCTTGTTGGCACTGGGATTATAACCGGCACTAAGGATTGCAATGAAACAGCATTAGTTTATCATTTAAAATTGACATTAATATTGTTCTGTTCTCATGACACAACAGAACGTATTTAGTGGTGAGAATATGCAATAAGTATGCAGTTTGCAAAAAGGCAGTATTACTGGAAAAACAAAACTAGTTTGTTAGTCTAGACACCCTATTTTTTAGATCTTTGAAGTGGAAAAGGTCAACTAATGACAGTTTTGTTAAAACAAAATGTGAAAAGACAATAACTGAGACAACCAGGCAGTTTTCCAGCCCTTCAGTTAATTTAATTTACACACTTTATAGATATATATATGCACATCATAATGCTGCAAAAGAAATAAGTAGAACACTTTAGACCACTAAAATCTACAATTACTGCTGTGAATGGGTGTTTTCACAATAGTTCTATAGTAACATTCATCATTCATGGGCCTGAACCAAAACCACAACTCTGAATGTACCCAAAGATGCATCATGTCTTTTGTGTTTGATACAGTATAATTTCAGAGGAAGTTTCTTATCAATGATCAAAATATGAACACTTATCTACTTGTTTTGAATAAGGAAGAATTCACTGATAAAGGGTGGAAAATAGAGAAGCTTGGGGCTAGATCACATCACCACAAAGGCATTTCCTTTCAGGAAATCAAATATTACAATAATTAAGAAACGATGTCTGGTGCCAGGGAGGAAATGGTAAAATTCAAGTGTGGGTGGAAGAATCTTAAAAGGCATCATAAAAAAGGTGCAACATGCTACAGTTCCACTGCTAAGGATAAATGCAAGGAACAAGAAGCCTTACATGGAAATGCTGAAAATAGAATATATGCAAAGGAAACAAGAATACACAGAAATAATCAGTGTTTTCAGGGGAAAGATAAGGGCAGGGGAAAAAACAGAATGAGTTAATACTTGCGTAATTGCTTGGGATGAGAAGGATGGGTGTTTTTATTTGGCTTAGTGAGTAAGATATCCTTTTAAACAAAAAACACCATTATGGCAAGGGAGAGCAAGCAGGATTTTTGCCTGAGCTAGTATATATAGATAATTCAGAAAACTTCACTGGCTAGCTCAGCCTAAGGGGAACAAGGTGAGCTTTCACAAATATATTTTTGGTGTAAAGAAGACAAAGTGAAAGTAGGCATTCTAATGCATGAGGGAAACAAATATCAATGATGATTACAATCTTTAACAAAAGGGGGCGGGGGGGAGAGAATAATCCACTAGGAAAGAATGAAGACTGTGTCAACAAAGCTGTTGATAAAAAGTAAACAAGGGAAGCTTGGAAGAAGTTTAACATAGTGGAACATCTGAATAAGGAAGGCTTTGCCCCATCCACCCAAATCAATTTCACTGCAGTAACCCATACATTATCAGGAGCCTTTGATCTCAGACTTGATCATTTTCTAGATTTATTTTTCTCTCTTTTCTTTTAGAGCCAAGGACTGGTGCCAGTAAAGACAGACTCCACTTAGTGTTTCAAGTGGCTATGCAAGCTGGAGGTCTGTTGGTGAAAGCTCACTAGGCTGTGGCAGCTGCTGAAAGTGAAAGAGGTAGTGGTAACCCTAGGTCTCACTAGCCATCTCATTCTATTCATCTCCTCTAATCTCTATGCTTATATAGCGAGTGTCCTAGGCCTAAACAGCACCTCCTAATTCCCTGGACTAAGCAGGTTTGCCACCCAGTCCTGACCAGATCAGCCATCCTGTGCAAGTTACAGCACTGCAATATATACAAATCAGGTATTCTTATACACACAACCCCCATTGGCATGGGATGGCATGGGAAGCGGCGCGGGACGAGGGATGTGCTGGCCGTGGCTTCCCGCAGCCCCCATTGGCCTGGAGCGGTGAACCACGGCCAGTGGGAGCCGCGATCGGCCAAACCTGTGGACACAGCAGGTAAACAAACCGGCCCGGCCCGCCAGGGTGCTTACCCTGGAGGGCCACATGCCAAAGGTTGCCGATCCCTGGTATAGAGGATATCTAATCTGGTAGAGTATAAATCCTCCAAACCTTATGAGTTAGGATATGAACCATCACCACTTCTTTGATTTAAGAGTCCCCTTTCCTACTGAGAGAGTGGATCTCCTTTAACCCTGTTGCTAGTACCAAGTACTACAGATGCTGCTTCCTTCAATCTTAGCTGGCATCTTCCATTCCAATAAACCCCAGTTTAATCGTGAAGGCTGGTTAGTATTTCAAGAAGAAAAATACCAGATGGATGAAATAGGTCAGGACAATTGTACATATGGTCACATCCTAGCCTCTTATGTCATACCTATCAAAAGATTCAACCTCCCTTCTTTTNGTAAGGCCCCCCCCCCCCCCCCCCCCCGCCCCCTTCATTTTAATAGACTGATTTTCTTGTGAATACTTCCCATTCCAATCATGATCACAGGCATCCTCCCCTCATTGATGGGATGTACAAACCCCTTGCATCCAGAGGGAGAGGAAGGGGCTAATGTAGATCCAAGAAGAGGAAGAAAGTGGAGCAGCTGGGTTTAATCACAACTGTAAAAAGGCGTGGCTTTAAGAGAATGGGGAGATGAAAGCTGTTCCTGAGAAATGGAAGAACTCTTCAAAAAGCTCACTCACGAGCAGGAGGTGCTTACCATGGAGCTACAGAAAGATTGATTTATGGAAAATGTATGTTTATTGGGGACTGGCTGGAGCAAGCTACTCACTTTCATTCCTTTTTGCTTTCTTTGGTTTAGGTTGCAGAAAGCCACAAAAAACGTTTGTTGAATTGACTGGGGCTTTTTGGACTAAAGTGAGGGACAGTTTTATGTGAACCACTAGCAAATAGCAAGGAGAGAGAACAAAGATTACCCTTCAAGCTCAAAGTAAAGGCTTGGTGACACTTCAAGGAAGAGAATTGGTGGAAGGAGTCCTATGCATGCCCCCATTCATGACTGCACAACATCTCTGTGGTAACTACAGCACTGGTTGTATAACCCACACACTTTCTGGGTGTGGTGTTCTGTCCCATCTAGTGGCACCGAGACCACTTAGCGAGAGAGAGAAAGCAATTAATGTATCTGCTTTACAGCCTTAGCTAAGCCCCAGTTGGCTTTTAGGTCATGCGGTAGAGGCTCATGCACTAAGCTCCAGAGGTCCCCGGTTCAATCCCGCGCACCGACGACTGGGGTCTGTTGGCGTTACAGTTACACAGAACATTCGGAAAGTGTTTCAGTGGTCTTCAACAAATGTAGAAGCTGGAAATAAGAGCTAGCACCATGTGACCAGCCAGCTTTCTGTGGACCACCAGCAGATGCACTGGAGGCGCCTGGGATGTATATTCATAGGTTATACCACATGGCACTGTTTCTACTCTGTTTGAATGAGTGTGCAAGTAGTTTCAGTACAAATACTTGCACATGGAGGACTTAGCATTTGGTTTCCACAAATTTTCCAGCATGAAATTGGCTTCCGTTAACATTTATGCTAGTGAAACTCACTCAAGCATTCACAGACAGTGAGCACAGAAGAGGGATGAGAGCAGCCAAAGCAAATTCATTTAAAAAAAAAAGAATTAATATTCACAGAAACTTTTTGCATTATTTGCCCAGCTTCATAAATCAACAAATTATGTTCCAGGAACCTAGAGATATTATTCGAGTAACATTGTATATTCTAATTAGAAGCCAAGTTTTAAATAGCTTTTAGCTAGATTATCCTTTGGAGAAAGCAAAACACATTCCCTCTAACTGGAAGGAACAAATAGGAGGGCCCCTGGCCTGCAAAGACAGTTTAACAGGTGGACCCCTGCATCTATGCAGAATCCTACTGTAGTCTCCAGATAGATACAAGGATCTTCCCACGTGGTTCTCTATGCAGGAGTGAGGCCGAAGGTAATAATTGAATGACTTTGCACAGTTACTACAATATACAACATTGGAACACTTTTCTATATTGGATCAGACCACTGGCCTATGAAGTTCAGAATCCTATCTCATGCAGTGGTCAATGCCATATGTGATTTAAACAAAAGTGTTGTGAATTTTGTAGATTGCAACATTAGACAACTCTAGGGGTATTGCTGATGCCACTATCAGAAAACATGTGTTAGCTGGGTGCCCACAACTGAAGAGGGGGAGGAGGAGAAAAAAAAAGGAGCAAAATAAGGGAAGAAAGTAATAGGAAAATGATAACTTCAGCCAAATTCTCTTTTGCTTTAATGACTACAAATGTAGATATAAATCTATTATACATAATATCAAAGTGACACCCAACAGTAGCCAAAACTGCTACTTGACAATATTCGTTTTCTTTTTTCATACTGAGATCAGGAAATATGACAGAGAAAGCCCATTATTTTGAATGACAATAGAAGTAAGTTTATTGGATCAAGGTATTTAAATTCGATTTGAGTCTCTCACTCTCCCCCTAACTTAAACTGCAATTATCCCTTTATAGGGCCGCATTTTGGAGTGTACTGACATTCTTTAAAAGATAAAGCATTCACACCTAATCTATCAATTTTGTTCCATTAAAATGTATGCCAGCATCCACCTTTCTCCAATGAAGCAAGACTTCTCATCCAGTGGGCACAGCCCATAAGTAGGTTGATGGGGGCACCCACTGGGTCACACTCACTAGTCAAGGGGAAAAAAATAAAGCAGCAAAATCCTCAAATGTTAGGGCCCTGCAGTAGGAACGGAAGAAGATGCTTGTTCCCTACCACCACAGCCTCCAGCTGCTGCCCCTCCCCAGCTCCGCCCCCACCAATTCCCCCCACAGGAATTCCTCAGTCCTCCACTTTTTCTTCCTTCTTGCATACTGCTCAGCTCCAGATCAGGGGAAGTGGGACTTCAAAAGGCTGTGGAGTTGAGTATGTTGCCTCTAACTGGCCTTGAATGCTGTCTGAGAAGGGGGATGGAAGAAAGCAATTGACTCAGGTTCCATCAACAACCTGATGGACAACAGTACCCCTTGCCCAACTGTAGAGTAAGCAGATTACAGCCATAAGAGATAGTTTGGTCCCTACTAGCTCAGAGAGTCTCTCTTTCCCCATCATTTATTAGAGCTGTTACAACCATACAAGACTCTCAAGCTACTTGCATCTAGAGCTGTGTGAATAACTGATTTTTCAATTCATTGGCTGAACCAAAACATAGAAAACAAAAAATTGTTTTGGGTCAACTGGAAACAAAAATTTCAAACTTTTTGGTAAACCGAAAAAGTAAAACAATGTTTGTTTTGGATGAAATGTTTCATTTTGTTTTTGAGTTTAACCTTTTAAAAATAAAATCAAAATTCAAAACAAAAGGTCATTCGGAATTGAAAAAAAAAAAATCAGAATGTTACATTTTGAAAGTGTCTGAAAAATTGTCTCCAGCAATACTAACACCCTGCTTGAAACAGAGGGGAGTGGTAGAGGACACCAAAGCATGATTTGGTAAGCTTCAAATCATACTGCTAGGTTTACCTATTTATGCAGACTTTGTGAGGAAAGGGATGGAGTGGATAAGAGTATCTGAAAGCAACGGTTAGAGGTGTTGACAAGTTTAGCTTTTGGACATTGCTCCAATGCATATGATTTTCTTCAAATGTTCACATCTACCCTGGGCCCAAAATGGACATTTATAATAAATCTGTACTAATGAATATTGAGGTCAGTGTGTCAATAAAATGGGATATTTCATGCTGTAGGAATATTGAAAAAGATCACCTGATGTGCCTATGTTGCTGTCTTTTTGCATCCTCTCCTACCCTGTTCAATGATGGCGACCGACTCCGAGAGGATGGGGTATAACTCCCAACAGTTTTTACAGTTCCATTAGGATTATTCTGCATCTGTTGAAGTAGGTGAGGTGAAAGGCTGCGGTGTGAAGAAGCAGAAGATGAAGCTGACCAATCAGGAATGTTGTTGATGTTCAGATTGTTATCGCTGTTGGAACGAAGTAAGACACGAGGTGCTGCCAAGGTGCTTTGGGGCCTTCGCCTCCTGTTTGAATAGGTAGGGGCCTCTCTAAATGGCACTGTATTAAGAGGGGGAGGGGGAAAACAATTATAGTAATCACATCTGATTTTATCATTTATGCATATTTATCACTCCTTAGAAAGATTCAACAACATATGGCACCTTTTTCGGGTGCTTAGAGTAAGAGAAAAACTTATCTTCACTGATTATCTAATCAAGGTAAATAACACAATTATATTTAAAATGTAATTAAAACTGAAAACCACTTTCATATGCAACATACTTTGACTTACTGGTTGTAATACGTACTTAAGCCCCACAATACTGGAAACATCAATGATAAATAAATAGTAATGGCAAACATCTGTTTTTTGCCAAGCTTTCATCAACACCATTTTCTCTCTCTCAAGCTTTCTTTGAAGCCTAACACAAGTTCATGGACTTGAACAGATCCACAGAAACTTCTTCCTTCATGCTGTTTCTTTTGGGTTCCTTTTTCCTATAGAGACCTAAACTGAGAGAGAGAATTTGGTTCCATTGTCAGTTCAGGAGTAGCCTGGAAATCTTTAATGTTAGCGGTCACCTTATCTTCATCTGCTAGGTTAAAAATTCAGGACAGATTCTTCTTCTGTTAGAACTCTTACACTGACATAATCCCTAGGTGTCTGTTTTTCTAATCTAGGCATTTCTATTGCACCTATTATTGTATATAGAGCAGAGAGTGCAGTATCCTGAGGTAATATGCTCACTTCAGCTCCCACAAGCATCCATGGGAGAATATACCAAGACATAGCAATAAATCATTTAACTAATTATTTTTAGCGGAAAAAAATACAAATCAGGGACCTGATCCTGCAAATGCTACTAGCAGAGCACTGCAATTATGGGACAATTTATATTAGTAAACACTATGCCCCAAGACTCTCCATTTCTCAAAGTAATGGGTTCTTTAGCCTCAAGTAAAGTTTAAAGAGACTTTTCTAATAAAAGGCTTCTTATACACACCCTAGATTTGATGGTTTTTCCTACTAATTTCATAAACTAATAGAGGTCCAATCCTGAAAACCCTTATTTATTTTAGTCCTTATTTATGTGAAATAATCCCATTCATTTCAGTGGGACTCAGAGGGTTTGTAGGATTGAATCCAGAGTTCACAAATCTAAATCTGAAAAGTAATAATAATGATATCACTAACAAAAGGCAACCAGTAATAATTCAGAAGACTATGCAGACTGTAATTTTCAAAAATTATATAATATTTCAGTTAGGAAAGAACACCCAGATTATATTTTGCATGTATACAATGTCATTCATCTTGAAGGATAAGTAAGTACTCAACCAAAACTTTAAAAGCATAAGCTTATATAAAATAGAACAAATATGTCACACTATAAAAACACACACATCTTAATATAGATATTAGTATACACAGAAATCACTTCATCCTCTCCTAATATGCAGCCATCTCTGGGGTGAAACACGACAAGTGCTTAAGATCACAGAGAAATGTTTCACACAATTTTAGGACAGGACAAGAAGAATATTCTAACCAATTGTAACTGCAGCTGAAAGAATGAAGTTCCTCAAATAATTTTCACCAGAATTCTTGACTGACAAGTGATTCTGAAGAGGATCATAAAATGCAAAGCAAACAGTCAAAATTCCAGGTAGTTGAAACTCTCATTTAGGTTAAACTTTCTCTTATAAATATTAACAAAAAAGATACATACAGAGAACAGGATTTAAAATTAATATTAAATTCTACTGTATTTTATTTGAAGCAAAAATTAAATAATAGTGATCTTTACCAACAAGGCTGTTAAGAAGGATGAGACTTAAGAGAGTGTTAAGTTTATGATGGAAATGGCAAAAATCTACAGAACCTCTGAGAGAGGAGGATTTTTCAAGTATATCATAATGCCCACTTTATAAAAAAAAAAATATTTGCAATTAGAAGATAGTCAATGGAACTTGTGTTCCTAACTCCACTTAGGTGCTTTTGAATGTATGACACAATGCTTCTAAAAGACTTAGCTCAAGGCCAACCCAAACTTCTTAAAAAAAATTCACAACACAATCTTCCATAGTGAGTGTGTCTGAATCCTCTGCAAAAAGGTACAATTTTTTTTTCAATTTTTATTCATTGCCACTTTAGAATACTTTCTGGGACTGTTGTCTTGCCATGCTACATGTAGTGTGTGATATGGATGTACAGTTTGTATATAGCTATGCTTGGGACATTTAGCATACTTCTTACTAACAATGTCACTGAAGAGAGGCAGATTGTGTGTAAGATCTTATGGGATAAAATAAAGTAAAATATTTTCTTTTAATAAAGATTACACAAAATAATGTGGATACAACAGGTACAGGCTTGCCTATTTATAGCATTTATATATACATATATCTCCAATTGAAGTCAATGGGAGTTTTGCATTTGGCTTCAAAGAGGACCCAGATGTGGCCCTTAGAATTATTTGTTAGTTCACAAAATGGACAGGATGGAGACTCCACACTAAGATTTTGAATGCTCATAGTTAAGCTCATGAAAAATTAGAATCTATCTACTCAAGGTTTATTGTAAAAAAGTTGAAAGGTTTGGGGGGAGGGGGTTTAATAGTTCTGCATATTGCAGAGATATCAGAGGACTAATTGACAGAATGGGATGAGTATTTCTGAGCACATTTACATTGCCAAGTTTGAGAAGAATGAAAACTGTGCATACCACTCCAAATAAAAAACATTTATATATTTCCCAGGTTTCATGTAAATTTATCTTTTCCCACTGAATACTTCAAGTGCAGAGGATTTTAATAATCATTTTGGAATTAAGATTTAGTTCAATACCAATTTTATATTCTTAAAGAGATAGCTGCAAGTAAAATTAGTCTTTACTTTTTGAATTAAAGACTAACATTTTCTTTGTGACGGTAATAAAGGGAAAATTATCAAAACCACAATTAGGATTTTTTTAGGCACATATCTATGCAGAAAGAGTTAAAAATAACCTCTTTCATGCCCAAAATGATTAATATTCCAACCAACTGTTTTTTCCCTGGCAATCTGCAAACTGTAAGTGGGTGGATATTTTCTTAGCTGCCTCTTACATGGCAATATTTATATTATTTTCACAATAAAAAATAACTACACCAGAAAATAATGAAACAAATGTGCATGCTTTAAACTCTGTTGGACTAATTTTTATTGTTAGTTAATTATTTTACAGATCGTATAAATTCTTATTGCAAAGGTTGTTTGGAGAAACAAATATTATAAAATGACATGAAAACATCTCAATGAATTCCATGCTTTTAAGTTTCAAATCAAGTAATTATTGTACCTTTATATCATACCTAAGAATTAAATAATACTTTCCTTCCAGCTCTCAGAATTTTATACCTAACAATCCATACTTATGAGAGGGCAATTAAGGAGCTTACAGTGATAATATTCACTAGGAAATCGCTTATGCATCTTCAGATGGATTTCTTAGAAAACAGAACATTTCTATATCTACCTAAGTTTAAGAAAAAACTAAAATGAATAAGTCAGGTACCAACTAGATCTAATAATTAGTTGCCTAAATGGATGCTCTAACACACAAGAATTTTGAAAAAAGAAATGGCAAGAACTGATTAATTATACAATAAGTAAGCAGATCATATTAAAGGTACACAAGAAAATATCAGTTCTCAAACATCAAATTTTCTGAGTTCATTGCTTACCTTCTTTCTTTGTTAAGGCATTTAACAAAGACTTCATTTTCTCTTACTTTAGCAGCAATCCCCTCATTACATAACCTTTTCTAGGAAGGAAGAGGGAAAAAACTACCCAGTTTCTATGTGTTTAAACTGCCTGCACCCTGACATAAGCAGCAGGTTTCTGGGCACCGTGTAATTGCAAGCATAGCTGGGCATGCAGTACCCAGCGTTCTGGTGACAAAGCCCACCCCACATTCTGTCTGTCAGCTGGGAACCAACTGTGCGTAGACTGGAGCTGCTCAAAAAAAAAATCTTGCTATCTTTCACAGTATTAGTCATGTGAACACCACCACCACAGTCTTTCAGACGTTACTCTGCTTTTGTAATCATTGCATTTATGAACAAGCAAACACAGGACTGAAGGAAGGAGAAGCAGTGCAGGCTAAGAGGGGCCAAAATTTGTATTTGGAAAGGGAGGAGGGGAATCATTCATGGAAAGATACTTCATATCAGCATTTCAACAGCTAGAACTTGTGAAGGGAAAATCCGGAAAGAAATGGGAGCTACTGAATAAGTGTGCTTAGCTTTTAAACTTGCATAGCCTGAATCTCAATGTTCAGATACATTCTTTGGTTTTTTATATTTGTTTGCTTGTCTTTTGCAATGCTGTCCAGAGTCAATTTGAGTGTGTGTGTACGCATCTAACAATAAGCAAGCTTCACACCATGCCTACATTAAAAATTTAGACAAACTGCCACTAAACGGCATTTCTGAACATGACCCATATTCCAGTTTGAAAAGGATGAGGTGCAAGCACCAATTATTTTTGACTCCCCCTCCATTATGATAATTACACTGAAATAAAATAGATTTTTTTTATAAAGGGGAAAACACATTAACATGCAACCCAGCTACTTTATCGAATTCTATGCAGATGACAAATACATTCTTTAACCATTGCAGCTTTTCAAAGGTTTAATTCATGGAAAATTTCTATGGATACCAGTGAAAGTCAGTGCAAACATCCTTACAGAGGAAGAACAAACAACCGGAAAGTTGAAGATTACCTTTTTGAAAACACTACAAATAGGAAGTGGGACTTAGGCATTCGCAACAAAATGAATGCTTAGCTGTTGCATAATTCCATTTTGGATATATTTATAAATATTTTAGCAATGCAACATACGTCTTCTAAGGAGTAAGATTTACAAAAGACTAACCTAAATTTAAACAGCATAAACCCAAACTGCATACTACTAATTACTCCATTGCAGTAGTCTCCGCTGATTGTTAGGATAAGATCCGCAGTTAAATGCTAGATCTTTGTGTTGCTAATAACACTACTCCATCAACTAAAAAAAGGGAGAGGGATCACATGGATTACTTAGTTGGATTTTACTTCCATATGCCTGATATATCATCTATAAAATAACTCACAATGTAAAGGAAATACTTATTTATTCTTGATGATAATTAACAGTTTAGAATTCATTTAAAATGTCAATGTTTACGTAGCTATTATTGTTAATGAAAAAATACTCTTACAAAGTGGTATAATTACAGATTTAAAAAAAAAAAATCTGAGGATAAAAATTCAGCCCACTAATTTAAAACAAAATACTCAATAAGTGAAAAATATACAAAGGAAATTGGGGCAAGAGTATATATAAAGTTAAATGAATGATCTGACACTGGTTCACAGATTTGCATAAAAAACCTATGGGCACAGGAATGGTCTTTTTGACTATCTAAACCATGCATAGCTTTCTGTAGAATAAGATTAGACTCTTATTCATAAACTTATAAATATATGCATTTTATTAGACCCTCAGGGTCAGAAACAAAACAGCTTACAGAATAAGAACTGCCACATCAAAACTTGACATTGCTACTGATACGAATGCATCAGCTTCTGCGCATTAGAAAGTTATTCCTGCTATTTCAACTTAATCTCACTGATTACCTTTTAGAGTTGGGATTTGGAAAGAGACTACAATTATCAATACTACTTTGAATTTCTAGAATGCCTTCCAACCAAGCCAATAGCTTCCCAAGCATTAATAAATTTAGCAACAATAACTCTGTGTATTATCCCCATTTTACAGATGAGCAAAAGGAGACAGAAGCAGATTCTGTGCTGCACTTGCTGAGATGCACAGTAAAGAAGGTGTAGTCAAGGGAAGACATTTGTGACATCTGGATTCTGGGCTACTGTAGGGGCCAAGATGGGCCCTAGCATAAATTAGATCAGCTCCAAGAGCATCTCTAACTTGAAGCAGCTTCCTCAGAGCTTCTTATTGGCTGTCCCACAGCCAAGAATCCCGGTAGCATTGAGCGGTATGGATATGCCTCTAGACCAGGGGCTGTGAGGGAGGGTAGATTGTCAATCCTACACTGCTCCTGGGCTAGGGAAATGCTTCCCAGGCTTGTTGTGGCTACTTTATGCAGCATATAAAGCCTAGGCCCAGAATGAGCTTCAGATAGCTTAAGAGAACTGCCCAAAGTCACACAGAAAATGAATGGAACCAAGGTCTCCTGTTGTCCAGTTCCGTGCCTTAATCACAACACCAGCTAAAGAAAAAAAAAAAAATGTAAAGGCTAAACAGTCTGGATTTACCAATACCATAGATTCTCAGACTTGCTCATCTGTCCCTAAGAAGGGCAAGGTAATAGACTGAAAAAAACAAATAGGACCCTTCAGAACTCTGAATTACAAATTCCTATTGTGCATTTCTGATATGGGGGTTAGCTACAAAACTTGGGGACCCATTTGCAGGATGAGGACCTTAACTGTCCTCTGTTCAATCCAGCCTTAGTCCATCACTGCTCAAGAGATCCTATCAGATTTAGAGCCAAATTTGGATACTTTAAACTGAACTACCAATGCACTTTGGGCTTGAGATCATCTTTTTGCTACCGAGTGATTACTGTGCCTAGCACAATGGGGTCTACATCTCCTACTGGGCCTCTACTTACTACCACAAAACACATACAAATAAATAATGTGTGCTACCAAGAATGCAAAGTATGGCAGAATTATGTAACTGAAATTAGTTGATAGAGTGAAATGCTACAGGTGTAAACCACACAAAAATTAAAGATACATTCTCATGGTTCTCAGATACAAAAATTAACTATTTTAAAGAAAAACTTTCTCTAATTCAAATAAAAGTCATTGATCCCTGCCACACAGGGTTGCTAGGCATCCGGTTTTTGACCAGAACACTGGGTCAAAAAGGGATTCTGGAGGCTCTAGTCAGCACTGCTGACAGGGCCGCTAAAAGTCCGGTCGGCAGCGCAGTGGGGCTAAGGCAGGCTCCCTGTCTCCATGTGGCTCCCAGAAGCGGCAGCATGTCCCCACTCCGATTCCCAGGCTCAGGGGCAGCCAGGGAGCTCCGTGCACTGCCCCCACCCTGAACTCCGGCTCCCCAGCTCCCATTGGCTGGGAACTGCGGCCAATGGGAGCTGCAGCGATGGCACCTGCAGACGGGACAGCGCACGGAGCCACCTGGCCACGCCTCCAGCTAGGAACCGGAGGGGAATGATGGCCACTTCCGGGAGCCGCCTGAGGTAAGCGCCACCTGGAACCTGCACCCTGCACCCCCTCCCAAGCCCCAACCCTCTGCCCCAGCCTTGAGCCCCCTCCAACACCCAAACTCCCTCCCAGAGCCCACACCCCACACCCCTTGCTGCAGCCCAACCCCCTGCCCCAGCCCTGAGCCCCTCCTACACTCCAAACCCCTCGGCTCCAGCCCAGAGCCCCCTCTGCATCCCAAACCCCTGCCCCAGCCCAGAGCTCCCTCCCACACTCTGAACCCCTAATTTTTGGCCCCACCCCGGAGCCTGCAAGCCCAGCTGGAGCCCTCACCCCCTCCTACACTCTAACCTCCTGCCCCAGCCCGGTGTGAAAATGAGCGAGTGAGCGAGGGTGGGGGAGAGTGAGCGGCGGAGTAAAGTAGGATGGAGTGAGGGGGTGGGGCCTGGGCCTCAGGGAAGGGGTGGCGCAAGGGTGTTCAGTTTTCTGCAATCAGAAAGTTGGCCACCCTACTACCACACTAAGAAGATAGCAAAAGCTACAGACTATCCTGCACCTCATCTGGATAATATATCTAACATAGCCACAATAGTGAAGAAGTTACTCACCTTGTGCAGTAACGATGGATCTTCAAGATGTGTGTCCACTGTAGGTGTGCTTGCATCCTGGCACTGCTGATCAGAGAACTTTGGTAGTAGTGTCCATTTGGCCCACACATACGCTGTCTCTCCTCCTGCCTCGCCACAAGGAGAACCAGTGCACATGGGATAACCTCCCTCGTTGCCTTCTCTACCGCAGAGCCATAAACAAGAACTCCATAGGGGGAGGGTGGGTAGTGGAGCATTCATAGGGACACACATCTCGAACCATCGTTACTGCACAAGGTGAGTAACTTCCTTGTGTAATGTCCCTATGGGCACTCCACTGTAGGTGACTCCCAAGTAGTAACCCCACAGGAGTGCTGGGGCTTCAGAGTCGAGTCAGTTACAGATGACAATACTGTGGAGCCGAAGATGGCGTCAGAGGTGGAGTCCCCAGTAATTGCATAATGTTCTGCGAAGGTGTGGACTGACACTCGAGTTGTTGCTCTACAGATTTCTGAAATAGGGACATTCTTGAGGAAGGTGACAGATGAGGAGATTGACCTCGTGGAGTGCATGCAAATGCATGTTGGGTGAACATTTCACTGTCCGTACTGCTCAATTCTTGACAGTTTTCTTAAAATTGTTTAGAAATAGGAATTGTTTACATTTGTGGAATAGTATACCATCTGGAGGTGTCATGTTGCGAACCTGAAAACATTGTTTAATGCAGTTCGAGACCCATCTGGAGTGTCTCTGGGCTGATATTGCTGAGCCCTTAGATCTCTCCGTAGTAGATGGGGAAAACTTAGGAGACCTCCTAAAAGCCTTTGTTCTATCCAGGTAAAAGGCCAGGATTTTTCTAAAGTCTAGTGCAGGGGTAGGCAACCTATGGCACAGGTGCCAAAGGCAGCACACGAGCTGATTTTCAGTGGCACTCACACTGCCCGGGTCCTGGCCACCAGTCCCGGGGGCTCCGCTGCTGGCCTGGGGTACCGGCTGCTGGCCCCCTGCCAGCTGGGGTTCCGTCCACTGGCCCTGCTCAGCCCGCTACTGGCCCCCGGCCCCGGCCGCCGGGCCCCGGGCCCCGGCCGCCGGCCCCAGCTTGGGGCAGTGAGGGGTTCAGACAGGGGCAAGAGAGGGCGCAGCTCAGCACCCCCACCTTAAAAATTGTTCCAGCGCCACTGTGCTGGGATATTTTTAAGTCCTGCTTACATCACTATCACGCCATGTGGAACAGCACACTGCATTTGACGTTGAGATTCGAATGTACATGCAAGAACAGGAATCAGAATTTTCTGACAGATTTCAAGATTTCCAGCGATTTGGCCCCATGCTTTCTTTTCTAATTAAACCTGAAAATTTCAATGAAAGCGACTTGGATTTGTCTGTATTTCAGTGGATGGGTGTTGAAGATTTTGAAATGCAACTCATTCAGTTAAATAGCTCAGAATTGTGGGCATCAAAGTTTGGAGATCTGCGGAGTGAACTTGAAGCTACCAAGAGAGATCATGGGGCCTCTATTCTGACCTGCTGGACGTCCCTAACAGTGAAATTTAACTGTTTGAAGAAAATTGCATTTGCAATACTTTCAGCATTTGGATCCACATACCTGTGTGAACAGGTATTTTCACACATGAAATCTGTCCTCTGTCCCTCTCGGAGCCGGTTAACAACTGATCACTCAGAAGCCTGTGTGCAGCTTAAAGTATCCAAATACGTGCCAGACATTGGAAAACTCAGCAAGGAAAAGCAAGGGCAAGGATCACACTAAACTGATAAGATCTGCATTTTAATTTAATTTTAAATGAAGCTTCTTAAACATTTAAAAAACCTTATTTACTTTACATACAACAATAGTTTAGTTATAAATTATAGACTTATAGAAAGAGACCTTCTAAAAATGTTAAAATGTATTATTGGCACGCGAAACCTTAAATTAGAGTGAATAAATTAAGACATGCACACCACTTCTGAAAGGTTGCCGACCCCTGGTCTAGCGTGTGTATTATAGCCTCCCTATTGTCATGGTAAGGCTTGGGGTAAAAAGTCAGGAGGTGGATCAGTTGGTTCATGTGAAAGGGAGGGGGGTCACACTGGGGGTGAACTACGGGTGTGGTCTGAGTGTGGCCTGGTCCTGAAAGAAAAATATGTAGGGGGAATGTGCCATCAGGGTCACTATTTCCCCTATTCTCCTAGCAGAGGTGATTGCCACCAGGAAGGCCATTTTCACAGACAGGTATGTAAGTGAGCAGGTAGCCCTGGGTTCGAAGGAGAGTCTAGTCAGGCCTTTCAGCACTAGGTTTAGGTCTCATGTAGGGGTGGGATGTCAGGGTTGGGGGAAACGGTTAATTATAATCCTAAGGAATCTTTTTGTGGTTGGGTGTGATAATACGGAGTATCCCTCCACTTGTCAATGGAAGGCTGCTATAGTCGCTAGGTGAACCCTGAGTGAACTTAGAGATAGTCCTGATTTTTTAAGAGTCAGCACATAGTCTATGACTTTTGGGAGAGTAGCGGATGTCAGGGAAATCTGTTGGGAATTACACAAAGTCTGAAACCTGGACCACTTTTGCAAGTAAGTACAACGTGTTGTGGATTTTCCTTATACCTCTTCTGAGCAGGAGGTTTCTATGTGCTGGAACCAAGAAGGAGCCAAGCCTTGAGGCGGAGAATCCCCAGGTTGGGATGTAGAGTGCATCCTTCATTCTTTGATAGGAGGTATGGAGTAGATTGGAATGAGATCGGTGGTACTCTTACCTGTCACAATTGGTGACATGCCCAAGTCTGTCTCAGTCAAATGGGACCAATTGGTATGACGTGTGCACCTTCTCTTTTTAATATGACTTTCGACAGTAGGGGAAATGGAGAAAAGACAGAGAGAAGGTCCTTGTCCCACAGAAGGAGGAGCTCATCGCCCAGGGAATGTTGCGCCATCCCTGCTCTGGCAGGGTTAACATGCACATTTCTTGTTCAGGTAAGTGGCAAACAGGTCCGTGGTCGATGTCCCCCACCACCTGAATAGGTCATGAAGTACTGCTGGGTTTATCTCCCATTCCAGGTCGTGTGGGAACTTGCGACTGAAACTATCCACTATCAAGTTGTGTGTCTCTGGAAGGTAGACCGCTGATAGTGTAATGTGAGAGAAGCACCAGTTCTGTAATTTTAGTGCTTCTGCACAGAGGGAGGGCAGCCTGGCTCCTCCCATCGATTTATGTGTCTTCAAAGGGAAGGTCTTCAACAGTTGTCTGCACCTCTTTAGGGAAGCCTGAAAGGTGTAATCACAACGCACGTTGCATAACCACTGCCGTGGAGATGGACCAAGCCGCTGTATCAGCTGTGTTGAGGGCTCACTGGAGCATAGGTTTGGCTACTGGCAGCCCTTCCTGGACAGTAGCTCAGAACTGGTTGCACTGTGACTCTGGGACCCAATCAATAAAGCTGTTGAATTTTGAATAGTTAACAGTCATACTTGGATGTAAAGGCTTGATAATTTGCTATTCGAAACTGTGAAGTGGTGGAGGAGGAGGCCTTCCTCCCAAAGAGGTTGAAGCATTTCCAATCCCTATTGTAGAAGGTGGATCTCACTTGGTGCTAGCATCCATGATGATGGAGTTGGGGAGAAGCGTGGGAAAAAATAAATTGTCTCCCCCTAGGCAGGATGTAATATTTTTATTGGCCCGTTTACAAGTAGGTGTCACTGACCCTGGGGTTTGCCCTATAGTTTTTGTGAGGTCCAGGAGAACCTCATTGATGGGGATGGCTATTTTGGAGGACAAGAAAGAGCGTAAGATGTCAAGGAGTTTGAAGTGAGTGTCCTTGACTTCTGCCAGGGTTAGCTGCAGTGTGTCTGCAACCCTTTTTGTTGGTTCTCAAAGTAACCTCTTCCTCCAATCCGCCCTCCTGTTCCTCCATAATCTCCTCTGGAGGTTCCAATGTTCTGGATGCCCCATTCGAGGGAGAACAGTTCATGGGTGTGGCTGGAAGCCCGAGAAGTATGGGGGCAATATGTCACCCAGGGATCCCAGTATGGCCACTGGGGCAGTGGGATAGAGCCCGGTTGTGGCACCCATGGCTGGCCGTACCATGGTGGTGGATGGGCAGGCTGAAGGTATACCTGAGGAGCCTCTTGATAGTAGGCATCATAGGGAGCATGGGAGGAGGAGTAGGAAATAAACTCCTGTGGCTCGCTATCTGATTCTTCACTAGAAAGTGGAGGTGCAAGGCAGAGTACCAGAGAAGACTCCCGCCCTGGGAGCGGACTTGGTACCGAAGTCCATGCTGATGGTAGCAACGATACTGAGCATACCAGAGATCTTTTATGGCTAGCTCGGGGCTCACTCTGGGGACTCATGGCTCTCCTTTTTGACAATTTACGAGAGGGGTCCACAACCAATTTCTTCAACCCATAGTCCTTGGATGTTGAGGGCTGTGGGGAAGACTTGCGCCTTCTGGGTGACTCCTGACCAGGGAAGGTTGTAGGGCTGCATCTATGAAGATGATCTTCTGGGTTAACTCCCTGTCCTTTCGAGAGCTGGGTCTGAGCTGCAGAACGTGGCCTTCCCCAAAGCAACATATGCTGCAGGAGTGTTGTCTGCCACAGGGATGGACTCCTTGCAAGAGAGGCAATTCCTGAAGCCTGGTGAGCCAGGCATATCCCATTGTGGGGACAGGGTCCCTGACAAAGAAGCATGGAAAAAATTAAAGTTTCTGTTGTTTTTATTTTTGAGAGAAAATAAAGAGAAAACTACAACTAAGACTAACTACTAGGAATGCTAAAGAAGCTAACTATTGCAACCGGACTGCTAGTAGCTCTGTCTCTAGCCAGGGATGGTGGAGAAGGAACTGAGGGAGATTAGCCCTCAAGTGCCAGTTAGCCTTGTGGTGGGGCACGAAGGGAGACAGCACATGTGCAAGTCTAATGGGCACTGCTACCAAAGTTCTCCGATCAGCAGTGCAGGGATGCAGGCGCACCGAGAGTGGAGCACCCATAGGGACACTACTCAGAGAAGAACTGGCACTATCACTTAGATTCCTAGTCAGGAAGAAAAGATCTCTCCCAGAGACTCCATTCCAGGCTGAGTCCCATGGACGTTGGCACAGGACTTTGGGAGTCTAGTCCATGCAAGATGCAGTGCCAAGATGATGAATAAACCACACACAAAACCATCTCACTACATGTGTCTCAGTGCTTTGATTTGCATCTAAGACAGTTACACACTACAGGTCTGTCTCATCTTACGTTGGAGTTACGTTCCGCAGTCAGCGCCTAAAGCGAAAACCGCGTATAGTCAAAATTACATTGAGTGTAATGGCGGGCAGAATCGCCCACACTACAGAAACAGTATTTAAATTGTTATTTTTCTCTTTTTTTTTTTTTCTTGTTTTTGCCGACCGCGTAAAGCTGAAATCGCACATGTTAAATGCGCCTAAGATGCGACAGACCTGTATACAATACAGATATGCTAGGAAAGTGTTAATTTAATAGGGGTCAGTCATTGCATTTCACATATAGTAAAAGAAAAAACTTGCAGGCCACTTTAGCCAATCCGAATAAATCCCAGAAGGCATTTCTTGTTAGATTCTTGCAGGAGCAGTCACATTTCATGATGCAGAGGTTTCTAATCAGTGTCAGATTTTAGTTCTCTTCATTTTACATTGAGGAATTCTTTTATAACTTGTATTCTAGTGTGCACCTACATCTTGGGATATAAAATCCAATTATTTGGCTACACTAACCCACAGTTGTAAAAAATACTTTGCAACTCTGTAGCATCTTTAATCTGGATATTTCAAAGGACTTCAAAAACAAATTAATAAAGCCCTAAAATGTTAACTTTTCCCTGCTCTTGCACAGGTGTTATGGGGAAGGTCTAAAATACATCTGCTCAGGGATGTCTATGGGAAGGTTAGGTTACATACACGGGTCAATGGATTAAGTTTCAGCCACAAGATGGAGAGTTCACTCTTTACTTCCTGATCATATTAACTAACATATAGACCTGAACTGTATGTTAATTTTAAGTTCTTGTTACACTAAGTCACAGATCAAAGTGATGCTGCTGACAGATACAAAGGGAAGCCCTCATCTAAGGGGAACAAAAAACAACCTATTAAAAATGGTACTACTCATTCCAGCAAATTCTAATGAGAGGAAGTGTTTGCATGATGCAGATTTTCTCCAAAAAAAAATCTAGCATGAGAAAGATTTTTTAATGATGTATTAAGATAAAGCTGTCAATAGCCTCAATACTTCAGCATCTAGATTAGGGATGAGCATGAGGACCATGCCCACAACCCCAATAGCCAGAGGGCAACTCGGTGCTGCAAATGAAGCAGATGGACCCACCCAGCAACTAAGAATGAGGCATTAAGGCCCTGACCCCCAAAAAAACTCATGCTGATATAGTTAGAATCTTCTTTATTGGCTAGCTGCTATTTGTTTCAATCACCTCATGTTGTGCTATGTTTCAAGACAAATACCTTTGACGGGTTTGAAGAAACCGGACTTCAGAATAATGACATATAAAATCTTGAAATCATGGACAGGACAGGATTTTCTAATAAATTTTTAGCAACTGTTTGCCGAAGTATTGAGCTCCAGACTTGTGAATAGCTGCAACTCTGCCTACTGCAGTAAAATCAGAGAATATTAATGTAAAGCTGGAGATATACAGTGGTTACAATATGCAACAGAAGAAAAACAGCATCCCTGCTCCAACGAGTAGCAGAGTGGCATATGGAGCAGGAAATGTAGGAAGAAACTAGGTCAGAGGTGCACACAGCAGCAAAATTGTGGGAAGTTAAGATCTGAAGAAGAAACTTGCTCTAAATGTGAAGAAACAGTAAAAGCCAAGGAGGAGGAAATCTAGCCAGTAATGAGAGAGGAAAGCTATCTTGGAAGCAGTAATTTGCAGAGAGAGAAATGAGAAAGGAGAAGGCTATGACAGTCAATAAAAACTAAGAGCATGAATGAGATCTAGCAGTGATGTCAGTAAGAAGAAAAAAGTATATTTGGATGCTGTTATACAGGATATGCTTTTATTTTACCATGTATCCATGGTGTAAATATTAGAAGCAGTATAGGAGGTGTATTAAATGGACAAACTTCCCAATTTTACTTACAAACTACTACTATTTGGCTACTCCCCTCCCTTCAAACAAAGCGTGTAACAGGGATGGGGGAACCTCAGGAAGCCAGCTGAGTTGGTTTTCCAGCAGCTTCGTAGCACTGGACCATCGTGACAAGCAGCCACATTTGTGATCAGAATCTAGCTCCTAATTTCTTTCACCTACTTCTTGGTTACAAGTAACATCAAAGTTTACCCTAACTGAACAAATTTAGAAGAAATAAATGTTTCTCTATTTTCAATTTGTGCATTTGGCAGTGCTTTGTATACAGTCAGTTCCATGTCTTCCCTGCATAATCAGTTTCCCTTGCTTTGTGTTGGCCTTTCACACAGCAAGAGCAGGATTATGTTGCTCAGAGTTTATTCTGCTACTTGATTTCACAACATACTGCTTTAATCTAACCGTGAACCTGGATAGTAAATAGTAGGATAAAGCATCTGCACTTCCAAAATGTTGGTGGATAATGTTGATTTTATTTAGAAAAACAACATAATTTCTACAGTTGCAAACTGTATGCAGCACTCAATGGGAGAATCATTAGTTTCCAGTAGGAAGTAGAACCCATGTAACTTGTTAATTTGGCCAACTGGCTCACCATGGTCATGCATATACATTATACCAGAGTCGTTTACTATACAAATGTAATTATGTTTTAGATCCTTTAAAAAAGGAATACTTGTTTACACTATTTTAGGTGCAGTTCTACTTGCACCATGTCATCATTCACACCTGTGCAAAGTGGGTGTAAAATGCTACCACTCTGATTTGGTAACACTGTAACTCCAACTTTGCACAAGTGCAAATGACAACACAGGATGCAAGGAAGTGAAGAATCTGACCTATTATGCATGCAGCTTTAACACACTTTGCATCTCATTTTCTTCACACAAACATGGTGCTACTCCTAATCTATAGCAGGGCAAGAGAGAAGAATCAGAGCCATTACCGTACAGGCCATGTAGGACCATGAGTTGGTATAAGGCAACAAGTCAAAGGGGGCAGAACAAAAATAAATACTTGCCTGAAAGAAAGTGAGAAAGCCCTCTTTCAGGCACAGCTCCCTCCCTTTCATCTCTCTGGTCCTAGTGTTCTCCACTGCCATTCTCCAGTCCCACTCCGCTTTCCCTTCCTGACTGCAGCACAGTCTCTCTGCTGTCACCTCCAGCAGATTTTGTCTTGAATAGCTGTTTAAAATTTAGCTCCCTCTGAGCAGACTAGCTACTAACTCAAGACAGTACATTCAGTCACTCAGCCTGCAGATCTAGTATCTCAATTTTGTTTTCCAGTGGATGAGATAGGTTACCCCACACCACCCTGAAACCTTCTCACTGACTTATGTGGACTGAGGAGAAAAACAAGGCTCTTAAAGAAAACACACTGACTCTTTCTTCATATGGTCTTTGGTTGAGAGCAGGAGCAGTGAAGGGAAAACAAGAGAGAAAAAAACAACAACCCATGAGTGGATGGCTCATGAATGGAGGATTAATGAGTGGCTCTGGGTATCTGCAGTGAACTGACCATGGGTGGATGGAAGGGGAAACATGAGAACAAATAATATAGTCTCTGTGGGGGAAGGAAAACTAGGGTCAAAATAACAGGGGAAAATATATTGGTAGCATGAAGGATGAATGAGAAAAGAGAAGGGGGAAATTGATGGGGGATTGTGGAAAAGGGAAGAAAAGACTGAGGGGAACTCAAACACAGAAAAATGAAAAAAAGGAGGGAGAACAAATCAGCCATCTCCTGAGCCCCTCTTATGGCATGAGGTCATTTTGTAGGGCCCCCGTCTCAGTTTCCCCACTTTTCAGGAATCTCTGATTATCAAAACAAACTCTTCTCTAATTCAGCAACCCCCCACCTTGAGGATGGATTCATTTACATAACAAAATATACAGAACAAAAAGTTCTCAAATCTATGCTCCCAGTCTTCCTGCTGGGAGTCTCCCAGGCCTTCTCTTCCTAAAGCCCCTTTCCCCTGAAAACTCAGGATTTCCTGCTACAGCTACTCACCCTCAGCAGACTCCATAAACAAATAGCATTTATCTCCCCCTTCTCATCCCTGCTGCTCTTTACAGGAGAACCAGCTCCTCCTTATCCAGCTGGTTCTACTAATTAAACCCCATACCTCATCCCAGCTGTGGCAGGCAGGGTTAATTGTACAAGGCTGGCCAGCTCCAGGCCTCCAGCCTTTAAAGGGGCAAGTCACCCTGTTATAAAACCCTTCAGGAAAAAAGTTTGAAGAGAAAAAAAAGAAAAAAAAAACCTAAACCGACATATACAGTCAAAAAAGAAAAATAAAAGGAATGAAAGGAAATTAAAAGTGCACTAGGGAGAGTTTTTAAAAGTTATCACAATGGAAATTTTAATAGCAAAGTGTTACGTTAAATCAGTAATGAAAGTAAATGGGATAGACTGGACAGAGAAGGGGGAGGAAGGGAGCACATGTTGCAGCTCACCTAGGGCAGAAAAATGCCTAGGGCCTTTCACACACACACTTCTAACAATGGTCAAACAAGCTAACTGACTTCCATAAAGAGAAGTTTCACTGTGAAATGTGGGAGGAAACAAAACAAGTGCCTTATATATATTATGTATGAATTACCTCATGTTGCAAGATGGTATCTACTTCAAAAATAATACTCACGGCTGGGGAAGAACAAATCCCATAACTGACATTTCTCCATGCTCATATCTGGGCTCGAAAGGTATTTTTGGACAGAAAAGTGACCATAGTACAATGACCCAATCTCACACAACCTCTGCTTCCCATGCTTTCTGCTTTCTAATGACTCTAGTGACCAATAGCTCTACAAAGTCAACACAGTGATGGAAAAGGGAGGGAGGGTAGATTCTATTCTGGCTCATCTATCAACACAACTGTGAACTAAATTTAAAGAGAGGATTAAATTCTGTTACACCTCTGCAGTCTTTCTGAAGACAATGAGTGTGTAACTACTGGAGACAGAATTTAAAGAAAGTAGGGTTACAGAGGTGTAACAGGGAATATCCTTGGCTCACAGAATCCCTTACTGGTAAGGCTGCATCAGGCAGAAAGACCCCAACAGGACTCTCTGACCCCAGCCTGTGTTAGCAGGGCTGGTAGACAAAAAAAACACAATTATTTCAATTGCAGACTAAACATCTTTGATATGGAGTCACTGACAGGCAAAAGCATGCAATCCCACAATGTCATTTTTACACTTCAGTACACGTGCTCCTTAAGAATGATGATTACGTAAATTAATAATTCTTTTCCCTTCCTTCCCAAAGTAACCAGCTAAGCCCTGATTTTCAAACCCTATGTAAGTGTACATTTTGCATGTGCAATCACATGGACCCACTTTCTAATGTACTAACATATGTAAATTCCTGATAGAGAGAAACAAAGCTTTCTATCCCTTTCAAATCTCTTATGGATGTCTGTCTGCCTAGGAGTATATGCAAATGAGCTGTTTGCATGAGAACTTCCAGTGGTGAGCGTGCAGAGTAGGCACAAATGAATGCCTACCTAGGGCTGAAAATCAAGCCCTATAATTAAAGCTGATAAAAAATTGTTGGAATGATTTTCCAACAAAAAATACCCTTTTAGAAAAACCGAAATTTTCCATGGCCCACCTGTTCATGCAGGAGGCATTCTTAGTAGCTAAGTCTTTACTGAATGCCATGGTACAAGTCATCATAGGTTGGAAAGGTGGACTAGTGAGCTTGGACAGGATGACGTTACAGTCCCATTGAGGGGTAGATTTAAGCACTGCTGGGAGGGTCCTGATTAGGCCTTTGATAAACCATTCTGTAGCTGGGTTAGGAGATTCAGGAACAGACAGATTCTGATTGGCAGGCGGGCAGACACTGTTACAAGTTCAGTGAACCAGAACAGTCTGCGCCAGTGGGGTGCTAGAAGAATGATGTTAGCTTTGTCAGGGCGTATCTTCCCTACCACCTATGGAAGCATGTGAATAGGAGAAAAGGCATATCTGAGGCTGTTCATCGAGGGCATCAGCCTTGAGAATTGCAGCCCATGGCTCCCCTGGAGCAACATAGGGGGAAATTTCTGTTCATTTAGGACTCAAAGGGGTCCTATAGCAGAGTATCCCACTGTGTAAATATCTCACCTAGGACCATGTCATGCATCTCCCACTCGTGTTCTATCGAGAAGCTTCTGCTTAATTTGTCAGCCAGGGAGTTGAGAATACCAGAAAGGTACACTGCCCATATTGTGATGTGGTTCCTGACACACCAGTTCCAAACTCTGACAGCTTCCTGGCAGAGGGGATGAGATCTCACTCCTCTCTGTTTGTCTGTATAGACAACTGTGGTGATATTGTCCAACATTATCTGTATATGGAATGAGCCTATAAGCAGAGATATGTGCCTAACCCAGGTAGTACAGCAGTGTTGATGTTCGTTACTGATGAAGAAGGATCGAGGGCAGGAGATGCAATTCTTGAATCCAGGAATCTGGGCATAGTCCCAGAGCTGGGGAGGGGTTCCCCAAATGGGGAGAAAGAAACACTCTATACTATTCTAAAAACGTTAACTACTAACTGAAAATTTACTAATATAGCTACTTACAAATGTTTTCTTCATAAATTATAGAACCGTGGTGGGTAGAGGTCCCCCCTCTCCATGACCAGAGCCCCGAGCCCCCCTGCCCGGAGGAGCCCCAAGCCCCTCCTGCACCCCCTGCGGGCTGGAGCCCTGAGCCCCCCCACCCACCCAGATGAGCCCCCCCCCCCCGCAAAGGAGCCCCTAGATGGCCAGAGCTGCCCCAGCCGCACTGTGCCTCCCTCCTGAGACCCCAAGCCACCCTGCAGGAAAAGCTCTTGTCTCTTCCTGAAGAACCTGAGCTTTTGATATGCACCATGCAGGTTCCGGGGTGGCTGAGGAGATGGCATGTGCTGGAGTTCAGGGAGATTACTAATGAACCCAGGAACCTGAGTAGCACATACCACCTCCTCAGCCGCCCCGGAGCCTGCATGGCGCATAATAATAAGCAAAAACTTCCCCGTGCAAACCACCAAAACCTACAACTGGGCATCCGGTGGCAGCAGCTTAGCCTCCCCATGCCTATTATACCTGCCCCCTATGTATGGAACAAAAGTGAAGGAGAACACAATTCTGACTCAGGCCATGTGGCAGTAAGAAGGAACTGGAGAGGCATCAATCAGCACTGCCTCTTATACTCTTGGTTGGGAGCACAAGGAGAGCCACTGTGAATGTACGGGCCAATGGACACTGCTTTGAAGAATTTCTGGACTCGGGTACATGATGCGCATGTGTACCCATATGTGGAATATACAAAGGGACCATCACTTGAAGAAGAATCTGCTGTTCCCTCCTGGTTTTCAGCCAAGAGAAAGGAAACTCAAAGGGCACATCAGCAAGCAGGATTTTTTTTTTTTAAAGCAATAGGTTAGGCTCCTAAGTACCTCACCATTCTTCCTGCTACTAAGACATTTGGTATTAAAAAGAACCTGAGACGTTGCTGCCTTTGTTGTTGCTTAAAATAACAGCATTTTAAATTATATTAGTAGGCTACATTTCTCCATCTCAAAAATAACTGTTAATGATTCATATTTTATAAATAACAGGGGATTAAAAAAGGAATCTTGCAGCATTAACATGGGGTTATCTTTGTACAAATATGTAGGTGTTTGTAGTATTTGTAATGTTCTCAACAGTCAATTCCATTGAGAGAGGAAGGCTTGCTCACTAAGATTTGTACGGTAGATTAATAATTGAAGCAATATTAGCAATACTATGCCTAGCTCTAGTATAAGGCATTGTAATTTGCATTTCACAATGTTCCAGAATGTTTCCCTTGCTATCAGACAGAGTGCTGCGTAGATACAAGAAAGGATTTTTTTTAAGTTAGCCTGCCTTTCATTTTGGCCTGCCAAGCCTCTGGTTGGAGATGTTGCATTTACAACAGCAGTTAGAAGATTATATTATGAATAAGAACATGAAAAAAGATTCTGCTGTTTACATCATTTTACTAAGTAAGAGTAGGTAAAAGATCAATTAGCAACTAGTAGAATAAAGTAGACCTATGCATAAAACCCATTATCAGTAACTGATTTTGCATACACATCATTTTGGAAGTATTACCACTTACTTTACTCTTACATTTTCCTAGCAGTGATGGAGGCATTTAGCCACATGATTTCCATTAATTCAATGGAAAATGTATGACTAAAATTCAATGCACTACTGTGAAAATGGAAGTGTTAGAAATCTTATTTGCCAGTCACACCCCAAAACATCATGGGTTCTGGAATAAAAAATTGAACTTCCATGTTCTAATTGCACAAAATCTGTTCACCAGACTAAATCTTGTGCATACAGGACTACGCTGAAGCTCAGAGATTGGGAAATGCATGCCCAAGTAAAAGAAGCAGAGATCACATAAAGGAGAGAAGTGAGCTGTAGCCCACGAAAGCTTATGCTACAATAAATTTGTTAGTCTCTAAGGTGCCACAAGTACTCCTGTTCCTTTTCATTAATAAGTAAGTTACACATTCTTCCCTACTAAATCATCTCATTTCTTTTCTTATAAGAAAAATCCAGATGTACATGTTCTAGATATTTTGGGATAGCATTATATCGTGCAATTGGATTGGTAATCACACACTAATGCTAGTAGCCTTTATTCACACAATCCCATTGTAGTAAGGATGATTTACATGACTTGTGATCTGGCACTATACATCTAGGACCCATTTACAGACACAACTCCAAATGAAGTCAGTGAGTTGAGCCTGTCTATTTAAGGGCAGAACTGGGATCCCCAGAGGTAACAGAGCCATAAGCAATAAACAGCACAGCTTTATGAACACCACAGTTTGTTAGACAAATTATTGCTTTTTAATGAAGTTACAAAATGAGTCAATATAGATAAAGCAGATGAGGTATCATGAAATCTGCATTTCAGATTATGTATTGCATTTGAAAATCTCAATTGAAAACTGAATTCCAACTGGTTTTTCTATTCATTTAGATTTGTATAGAAAAGTAAAGCAAAAGAGAGGACTCAGTCCTCTGCTGTACCCAGTAGCCACTGAGGGCAGTTTAGTGGGAAAATCACAAGATCCATTTGTGGGTCCCCAATCCTGAGCTGGCCAGTGGCTGGTTTAGCCTTCAGCACACTTTAGAATAGCTAGCGAGCTGCTCTAAACGCAACTGTACACAGCCCCCAAGGCACTTTCTACCTACCAGGGACTGCTGGAGCTCAGTGGTGTATTGGCCACATGTACTCTCCTCAAAACACCTGTGGTATGTCTCCACAAGGGGCCAGGAAGGGGATTGCATAAGAGTTAGTTATGCATGTGTGGGGCGAAGGGATGGAGCATAGTTTAGAATTTATCCCCCAGTGGACCAAAAACTGGCTGCAGGGTTGTAAAACAGAGAATGTATACACAGCAATGCATTGAGTTGTGGAAGTCTTGTTTAATGAAGTATTAGAGAGATTGGTCTTCTGTCATGATTGATTTAACATCCTCATTCTTCTCTGAAAGAGGGAGCGAACAGCACAGTAATGAAATTTACAGATGCTCCTAAATCACACAAACACCTGCAGCAGGGACCATGCAAGCACCTAGCATATCATGGGAGCTACCCAAAGCAAATAATAAAATACAGAGGATATACAAACACCAGTGAGAACTGGGAAATAATACAAAGGGCAATAGAGGGATTAGAGGTATGGGCATAAAATACAGAGAAATTAAGGGTGAACATATGCAAGTTAATAAATCTGGGAACTATCTGAAACACTGATATGCTAAGGAGACCCCTGCCGTGGAATATTGCTAAAAGATATTCAGACGTGACAGTGGCCAGCATATTGGAGATACAAGTTTGCAGTGCAACATGCAGCCAAGAAAGCAACGTAACTTGGGCTGCATACACATCATATTAAGAAATAAAGTGGTAACAGGCAACTTGGTTCTCGGCATTTAATTACCAGGAAGATATTGTCAAATCAGAGTGTTCAAAAACAAAAGATAAATAATTAAGGGGAGTGTGATGAGGCAGAGCGGCCCCGCACTGGTACAGCAGGGGTTAACCCTTCCTTCCTAGCAGAGGAAGCCACGCCCCGGAAGCTCTGCTGGGCATGCTCTAACTGGAGAACAGGTATAAAAGCCTGCAGATCAGCTCACTCTGGGCTGACTACCAGAGAAGAAGGATGCATGCTGCCAGCTCCTAGCTCCTGAAGAGGGAGAGCCTGTGCACCAGGATCGAGGAGTCAGCCAAGCCGAGGCACTACCTGAGATCCCAACGGAGGATGTCACAGGGGAGGAACAGACCGGAGAACCCCCCCTGCTGCAGATGAACTGTTATTCACGGTAGGAAGTGACCATGGGGAACTTTAGAGACTAACAGTGTTAGAGCTGTATTGCTGCTCAGTGAGTTGCTGGTGGATCCCCGCCGAGCAAGTGACAAGGAGAGCTTGCCACTACCAGGGCCCTGGGTTGGGCCTCGGTGGAGAGGGCGGGCCCGAATCCCCGTGAGGGATTGTGGATAGACTCTGGCCGCTAGGCTGTGCTACCCTGCTGGTAAAGGGGGGGGGGGATTATATGGGCTCGGGCCGCTAGGCTGCGCTACCCCGCCAGTAAAGTGGGGGCTGGGGTTATATGGGCTTGGGCCGCGCTACCCCGCCGGGGAGGGGGGGAGGGCTATATGGGCTCGGGCTGGTAGGCCACGCTACCCTGCCTGACAAGGGTGATAGTAGGGAGAAAGGCCAAGAGGCCGGTCACGGACCGCCCGCAGAGGCGTGGACGTAAGGACTTGAGCGTGGTGAGGCGCTGGCACCCATCCTACCCCTGCCACAAAGGGGCGCTGGTGTACACGGTCTGCCACAGGGAGGAAGGACTAATTTAAGATACTAGGAAAGTTTTAAGAGTAAACACTGTGGGCACTATCCCAATGCCATTGAAGTTCACAGAATTGTCAGTGACTTAACTGGATCTTATTGCAGTTTTCCTAAGTGATGGTTAAGGAGGGAAAGACACATGGGTGAAATCCTGGCCTGGTTGAAGTGACTGAGAGTTTTGTCCTTGAGTTCAGTGGAACCAGAATTTCACCCAGTAAATCTGGAAATATTTGAAGAACACAGAAACCAAAGGAAAAAATGAATTATTTAAAGTGATACAAAGAGGCATGACTAGGAATAACTGGATGAATTGCAAGCACAGATTGTACATAAAAAAGGAAGGCACAACTAGCTTCAGCTCCTCCTCCCCGTGCGCCCCCCCCCCCCCAACCTCTCACACAGTTATAGTACTCATGTTCTCCTGAGTGCATGCACCACTCTCTGACCCTGGCATGCAAGCTATTTCTAAAATACCATGAAGGAGAAAGGGCTACTCCACACCAGTCACCACAGCATAAAGGTAGCTATCTAAAGATAGTATAACCAGTGGAGTCTCTCTGCAACCCCATTAAGTTCAGAAGGCACTGTGCCACCTAGAACTCTGCCTAGGGTGGTGCAGTTTCTCACTAACACCAATGCTGGATTGTGCCTTAATAGTATTACCTAGCCTTATGAAGTAATACTCAGGAAAATTGCTTTGATAGTGAGATCTATTAAGAATGTGAAATAATCTCTCGGTGGAAAGCTCTGTGCTTGGGACATTTAAATCAAGAACAGACAAAACTCTAAAACATGCTGTATGGAATAATCCTGCACTAGCAGGGGCAAGGACAGGGTGTCAAGGACCATGGGTGTCAAACCCTGGTTCCCAGGGCTCTTAGGTGCCAGTAAGTTCTGAACTGTCACCCACTAACAATCACCAGAACTAGAAGCTTAACTCTGACAGAGGAGTCCAGTCTTAGGATCTGATTGCCCTGATTGGCTCCCTGCTTGTCTTTAAACTGAGCACAGGAACAGGAAGTTGTCCCTGCAACTCGGTTTCCCGTGCTTAGGACTGCTTCCCTTGTGCTACCTGCTGCTACTGCCTGACTCTGACCTCCAGGTAACCTGCCCCTGCCTGCTCCCTGACACCTATCTGTTTGCCCTCTGCCATATCTCAGACGCCAAACTCCTAGTATCTGACCTGGTCTGACTACCAACTCCCCCTCTGACCACTAGGTCAGACCACCTACATCCCAGTCATGACACAGGATGACCTAATTGTCTTTCCATCTAATTCTACAAGTATTGCATTATGAATATTTTAAATCCACCCTGTGTGGGGGCTCAGAATCTTAGTTAAGTGCTGGTACTTGACCAGTGTTCCACTCGCTCATTGTTTAAAGTGCCTGGGCAGGCTACTCACTTGGACAAAATATGGTAAACTGAAGGCTGAAGAGTTCAGAAGAACAGCACCTTTAGTATTTAAAGCTTTTTTTTTCAAAGCTACTTGTATGAGATTGTGATCATTAATGGTACAGAAATACATACCCTTTTCCCAAAGTGTCCTATATATTGTTAATGGTAAATAACATTGAAGATTAAGCACTGATGATCTCTGCATCATCTTGTTGTTCGGTTTCAATGTAGATTTTATTTTAGGAACTGATTAATTAAGCCCTAGCATCTGATTTAACCTTCAACTGTTTTTCTTATAGGGCTGAGCTGGCAGTACCATTATTGTTATACACTTTTCCGGCATCAGTAAAAGAGGTAACAAATGCAAGGCCTGAAATTTGAACTGAAGTCAAACCATAAATGTTAGTACCCTCTCTGACCTGTTTCCACCCCTCTTGAAGCACTCATTTCCTTTTGTTTCCTAGACATATTATGGAGTCTAGGAGACTTGAGGCGACATTATTGCCTCTTACAACCTGATTACTTTTCATTTATCGATATATTTGATTTTCAATAACTACTTACTTGTGGGGGACCACCAGTGACACACACAGGGTAGGTCTACACTACACACAACAGCAAGTCTCGGAGCCCAGGTCAACCCACTCGGGCTCATGCTACGGGGCTAAAAATAGCAGTGTAAATGGGCTCCAGCCCGAGTGGGAACATCTACAGTGCTATTTTTAGCTCAGTAGCATGACCCCTGTGAGCCGCAGTCAGTTGACCTGGACTCAGACTTATTGCTTTAGGGCAGCAGTTCTCAAACTTTAGCAATCCGAGGACCCCCATTTTGATTTAAAATTTTTCAGGGACCACTCCATTCAGCCCTTGCCCCGCACCCTTCCACAGTTGGGGGGTGTAGGGTGCAGGCTCTGGGAGGGAGAGTGGGTGTGGGCTCTGGGCAGGGCCGGTGCAACCCATTAGGCGACCTCGGCGGCCACCTAGGGCACTAGCACTTGGGGGGCGGCATTTCGGGTCCTTCAGCAGCAACCGCGGCAGCCGGATCTTCGGCTGCCCTGGTCGTCGTTGGCATTTAGGCGGAGGGAGCTGTGGCAGAAGGGCGCGGGAAGGGCCACCAGCAGCAAGTGGGGGGGGGGGGGGGGGGGGCCCGGGGGGGGGGGGGGGGGGGGGGGGGGAATGGCACGCAGGGGAACTGCTCCCCGCCCCAGCTCACCTTTACTCCGCCTCCTCTCCTGAACACGCCGCCCCACTCTGCTTCTCTCCCTCCCAGGCTTGCGGTGCCCAACAGCTGATTGGCACCGCAAGCCTGGGATGCGGGAGAAGTGGAGCGGCGACGGCGTGCTCGGGGAGGAGGCGGAGCAGAGGTGAGCTCTGGGGCGGGGACCTGCCGCACGGGGGGGGGGGGGCCTCAGGGCAGAGGGGGGGGGGGGAAGATGCCGCGGGGGGGAGGGCAGGGGGAGCTGCCGCAGGGCTCGGGTGGGGGGGCACAAGATGGAAGTTTCGCCTAGGGCGCAAAACATCCTTGCACCCACCCTAGCTCTGGGCGGGAGTTTGGGTGCAGGAGGGGGTGTTGGCTCTGGGAGGGAGTTTGGTGCGGGAGAGGGTCTGGGGTGTGGGCTCTGGGCTAGGGCAGCGGTTTGGGGTGCGACCGGCACATCCTTCTGGCAGTGCCTCCTAGGTGGGGGACCAGGGGGTCTTCATGCGCTGCCCCTGCCCACAGGCACCGCCCCCACAGCTCCCATTGGCTTCAGTTCCCGACCAATGGGAGCTACGGAGTCGGCACTCGGGCTGGGGGCAGTGCAGAGAGACTCCCTGCCGCCCGCTCCCCCCCCCCCCCCGGGGCCCCCCCCCGCGCCCCCCCCCCCCCCCCCGGCCCCCCCCCCCCCCCCCCCCCCCCCCCCCCCCCCGGGGCCGCAGGGATGCACTTCTGGGAGCAGTGTGGAGCCAGGGCAGGTAGGAAGCCTGTCTTAGCCCCACTGTGCCCCTGGACTTTTAGCGTGCAGGAGGTGCTGGGGAGGAGTTGATCAGTGGGGCCCACGGGCCCCCTGGGGTACCCTCAGACCCCACAGGAATCTGTGGACCCCAGTTTGAGAAACACTGCTTTAGGGGGTGCTGTTTGTTTTTTGCAATGCAGATGTACCCTTACAACCCTGTCCTTTGTTTTTGTCTGTTTTTATTACAGCAGGAAAGGTCATTTCTCTAGCAGTGATGTAATGCAGTATGGAGGCAGTATATATTGTCCTGATTCCATTCCAAGAACTACTTTTTGTTTCAGAAAGTGGAGGAAGTAACCAAGGGAACAGCCGTTGTAGACTTTGTTCTGACCAACAGGGAGGAGTTGGTTGTGAATCTGAAGGTGGAAGGCAATTTGGGTGAAAGTGATCATGAAATGATAGATTTCATTATTCTAAGGAAAGCATCAAGTGAGAGCAGCAGAGTAAGGACAATGGACTTCAAAAAAGCAGACTCTAGAAATTGATAAAGGACTTCAAGAGAGATGCCAGTTTCTCAATGGGCCTACATTAAAGGCACAAACTATCCCAACGCCAAAGAAACATAAGAAAAACAGAGGAAGAAGATAGCTCCAGCAGTTCTTTAATGACCTGAAAATCTAAAAGGAATCCTACAAAAAGTGATAACATGGAAAAATTGATTAGGAGTACAAATGAGCAGTAAAGCACCTAAGGACAAGATCAGAAAGGCAAAGGCACGAAATGAGTTACACCTAGCAAGAGACATAAAAGGCAATAAGAAGAGGTTCTTGAAATATTCTAGGAGCAAGATAAAGATGAAGAAAAGTGTAGGTCCTCTCCTTAGTGGGGAAGGCGAGCTAATAACATCAAAAATGCTGACATGTTTTGTGCCTATTTTGTTTGTCTTCACAGAAAAGACTAATGTCTTTTCAACACAATTAATATTACCAGCAAGGGCGAAGGAATGCAAGCCAAAATGGAGGGGCGGGGGAGAAACAGGTTAAAGAATATTTAGATACAGTAGATGTATTCAAGTCAGCAGGGCTTGAGGGAATCCATCCTAGGGTACTTACATAACTAACTGAAGCAATCTCAGAATCATTAGCAATTTATCTTCAAAAACTCATGGAGGACAGGTGAGGTCCATGAGGACTGGAGAATGGCAAACATACTATCTTCCCAAAGGGAAACACAGAGGACCCAGGAAATTAGACACCAGTCAGCCTAACTTCACTACCTGGAAAGAAACTGGAACAAATTATTAAACAATCAATTTGTAAGCACCCAGAGCAGTGGTTCTCAGCCAGGGGTCCATGTACCCCTGGGGGTACTTAGAAGTCTTCCAGGGGCTACATCAACATAAAAAGCACTAGTAAAGTCATTACAAACTAAAATTTCATATAGAAAATGACTTATTTATACTGTTCTATATACTATACACTGAAGAAGTTGAGGCATGAGCATGCAGTTTGGGTTGTGTCATTGAGCCACTTGGCGTGGCATGATCTGCTGACCTAGAGAGCCTACTCTCCACACTAGTATATTCAAAAAGGGTTTTAAATAGTACAATCGGGGCTTTATCCAGCATGGTTTTGAGTGTCCTCAACTCTCTAATCATTTGGTCAGCACATTGAAGGACCAAGTCTGTAGAAAGATAACCTTAACAAGAGGAGGATGACCCAGAGTGCATAAAATAAAATATGCAGAGGCAGATGGGAGTTTGGTTACAGAAGAAGATAGAAAAGAGAAAATTAACTCAAAGGATAACAAAACATGCAATGAAGTTATCAATCTAGCTCAGTTTTTTTGAGAGACAGAAGATGACAAGATAATGGGCAACAATATTAGAATGAAATGGATGGACTGAGAGAATGGACAAAGAAGGGTTTCATACCACCAAGAAAGATAAATGGAATATAGAGGAGATTGAAACCAATGAAGAAAAAGGCATATCCTCAATAGCAATATGGTCTGAACACTGAAAATACACAGAATCTGCAATAATGTTGGATACCCTTCTAAACACCCTCTGTCTTTAACAGCAGTATAAAAAAGTGAAAAATGCAGTGATGCATACAACTGATACTGCACTAAGAATATTGAATACATTTCTAGCCACCCTTATAAACAGAACTGTAGAAATAAGGAACTGATGGATTTTAATTGTTCAAGATTGAGAAATATTATGTGTATATGTTTTAGAAAAATAAATTAAGACTGGACCTACTCGTTGTAGAAAAAAGCTCTTAAGGGAACAGAACAGACATTACAAACCTATTTGATCTTGTGTCTTATTCAAGAACAAGCAATTTTTTCCTAATTCAAAGAATGATTAAGTATTAGTAAAGGGTTTGTGCATAATTTTATTCACATTGAAATAAGAATTAGTGGATGTTCACAGTGAATACTAAAGACATTACTTAGCTTTAAAAAAAAAAAAGGAGAAATCAACACAAAATATTGTGGTGGGCCACTGCTAACTAAGTGATGGTGAATTTACCAGTTACAGCATATTTTCTAGTTTCATCCTGTATGGTACCTAAAAGGCTTTGGGCCACATTTATATCAATGAGAGTTAGGTGCCTACATGTTTTTGAAAATCCCACTATCTTCACCTTTAGGCACCCAAAATGCCTTTTAAAATCTGTCCCTTTGTTTACAGATTTACTCACATGGCCTTGCAGTGATGGGAATAGGGCCAGTAAGTAGTCTCACTTATCCTTGTGTAGGCTACATTTTGAGTGGTCAGAATTGCAGCCACTGTGCTCAAAGGAATGGCAAGAGCAGCTACCAAGTTGCTGCCCCCAGGAGCAACTCACTGGAAAGGGAGTAGGCAAAGCTGTGACTCAGACTCACAGATGACTTTCCACTCCATACAACCAAGGAGCTCCCAGAGGCCACAACTCAACATTATATTCATATCACTAACTCTGAATAGTTAATGGCAGTAGTGTTAAAAGAAGTTACTATACACAGTTCTAAAAATTGGCACAATAATTTTCAAATTCAAATATTTTCCTTGGTTTTAAAAGATCATTTAACTGAATTATTCTGAAGTCCCTGGAACAAAGTGGATGTATCCCTTTAGCATTTTTTAAATCAATGCTAATAATTGACAATATTGTATCATACTATGTGCTTCCTTAAAAATTACCAGCCTTCAGTTTATTTCAAAAGGACTGCACTTTTTCTTTCTGTATTTAAAAGCAGATGCACATAAGCTTGCCTGGCTAAACAAATATGTCTAATTTGTGTAGTGTTCTAGGACAGTTGGAAAGAAAAGCACAATTAAATTGCAGTAGTGGAAAATATCCATGTTGTCATATACTTGCATTTTTATTTTTCAAAAAATAACTTATGAATAGAAATTTATCAACATTTATCCTGCAAATTAACATTTTCTGCCCAAAAGATGCTGCTCTATCCTTGGTTTGAAAATCTTAAATTCATCTATCATGAAGTCAGTTCTGAAAAGTCATCATATAATTTTGTGAACCATAGCAACCACTTGGTTTTCCCAAGGAATTACAATACTTTGATATTGTTAGACAACACCTTTCTCTGTCTCGCTTCTTAATGTATTAAATGAAACCATTTGAAAACCAAAGCTAATATCAAAGTTTAAACTGCATTCCACTGAGGTTTATAGCTACATCTGAGGCAAACAAAGTGCCAACCTTAGGATTTTCTAAAAAAAAATGTTTCCTTCATGACACAGCCTTGATCTGCTAACAAAATAACATTTAAAAGTTTAACTTTAAAATGACAGATTCAAGTTATTATAGATAAAATTATATTGTTATATTTATACATCTGGTGAAAAATCCAGGACACTTGCATACCTAATGAGGGGAAAAGTTGGAAAGCTATAATGCTCAAAGAGACCTAATGGAGAAATTAGATATGAATTTACAATGCATTAAGACATAAACAAAAATCACATGACTGAGCATGGAAGTTATGTTATTCTATTATACAGTTCTAGAAAGACAATAACTGGAATACTTCACTCATTTCTCAACACCTCACTACCAGCACGATGTTGATAAATTGGTTATGTTTCAAGAAAAGTTATATCAATCCTTTTTATATGAAGTTTGTCTAAGCCACTGGTTGTCAAACTGTGGTCCTCAGTGCAGTTGGTGATGGTTTCTGTGGAGCTGAATGTTCACAGGGTGCTGTTTTTTCTACTGATTTCCAGCTCCTAAATCACCTTTAAGAAGCTAGAACTACATTAAACAATTTACTAATGTTATTTTTCCACGCAAGCAATTGCTGTAGATTCCAGAGGAATGTTATGTGACTGTAAATGGGAGGAAAGAGCAGAGAGAGACTCACACTAAGCAGTAAATTGCCACCAAATAGAAAGAAAAGGGACCATGACAAATGGTCACAGGATAAACCAAGGATAAAATCCTGGATCCACTGAAGTCAATAAAAGTTTTGCCATTGATGTCAGTGGGACCAAGATTTCACCCCAAGTATATTGTAAAGACCTAACATGCAGAAGTTTGGCATGGCAAGATATATGTGTTGCCAATAGAATATTACTGAACTGAACCATGACAGTGAGAGAGATGATAATGTGGAATAATCTCCCAAGGCAATTGGAACCCCAACTGCCTGAGATATTGAAAAGTAAACTGGACAAATCACAAAGAAATATACTGTAAGGAACAATGCTAGGCTGACAAAAGGCGATCATACAAACTATTGTACTACCTCAGCTCTTTTGCCAACTCTAATTACTATGACTATTTTTGTTTAGCAAAAGATGGAGGAAGTTACACAAAGGCAAAGCCTTGAGTCTTTATGAATGATTAAGAAAGCTGAGAGCAAGTACATTTCAGCTACTACAATTTAACTTTCTCTCTCAAATTACACTCTTTTTGAGACAAAATATAGGAAAAGTAGTAGGAATCCGCTTGTTCTCATGTGCAATTGCAATAAATGTGTCGGTTAGCTTTTACAGAAGGAAAAACCCCACAATTGGAACAGTGTTTATTTCAGTGATGATGCAAGGTGATGGGTGCATTGTGTAATGTCAGATAGCATCACATGATGTGTCCTGATCTAACCCTTCTATACAAAATGAGAGGCCCCTGCAAATACAGATTTCTGTTTCAAAACTCTTAGCTGGGTTACTTAAAAATTGTCATTTGCCTTCAATAACTAAGATTTGCAGTTAGCTAACCTTAGTATGCGCAGCTGTTCAGATCATGTGCAATAAAGCTGTATCCTACAAAAAAAGTCACCTTCCCTTAGTTCCTGAGAGGATCATAATTTCTTATTTAATTTAAGTACATATGTCCACTTACTGAGCTGTATTCTTGAGGGGTGTGTGTAAAGGTGACTTTAAGCCATGTTTGTGCAAATCAACCCTGTGATTGCCCTAAAACTACTCTAATTTGTGCAGATTTCTCCAAGGGGCTGTTCCAGTAGTCAGGGATCACCACAGTGTGGGGATACTGGCCCGTAGTCATGCCTCCTGTAGTTGGAAGCGTTGGCCTAGGAGCCACTACAGGGAGAGCTCCCCAGGCCAGTAAGCCACTTTTTGAATAGCACAAAGCAATTGGAGATGAGAAGCCTGAATTACCAGGAGCAGGACCAAGGATTTGGCTCATTATATTTTGCATCACTCTGTTTTCACTATTCAAAAGCTTACCCCCAAAAGTGCATTGTGTAATTTTCTCTTTTGTTGAAGTCAGGTTTATAAGAATGAACTCAGTTCTCAGCACCATTTTTACAGAATGGAATGTGATATTCTCTACTGTGTGTTTATGAACACTTTATCAGACAAAGATAAAATAGGATTAGGGACCCACGGGGTTTTAAAATTTCTCATTAAGCAATTGTCATGACAGATTCTGACAAGAGCAGAAAATGTCACAAAACTAATCAGTTCTCAAGACAATCCCCAGATTCTAATAAAAACAGAACATGGTACATCTATACATTTTCATTACAAAGACTGTAATAAGGATAGAAAACGCTGCACAATTGAAATCCTGACAACCTATAATCCCAGCTACTCCACAGTTTGACAAAAACAGCAGCTATGAAGCACTACAGCATAACTTTTAAATTGAGACTAACTAATAAAACACCAAAAATGTGTGGGAAAAGTTCTTATGTTTTGGCTAAAACCAGCAAAAGCCATGACATTTAAATTTAAAAACAACAATTTAATGGGGGAGGGAAGACACAAACTGTGGGTATGAATTAAGATAGAAAGACTGGCCCAGATCCTTGGCTTCAGTCAATAAGTGCAAAGTGCAGCCAGGAGAAGGGGATACAAAGGTGGCTTAAAGTCACGTTAGTGCTCCCCTGATCCTAGGCCAGCTGTCTGCCTGTCAAGTCTCCAGGCATAAATTGAAGGGTTGTCTACATGGAGAAGTTGACTAGGATAGCTATTAAGGAATAAAATACTCTGCAATAGCTATTTCAGAATAGCTCCCTGTGTGGACACTTTTTCTACTCTGGAATAAAAATAACTTTATTCTGGAATAAATTAGCACACTTCCAAAGAGGAGTAGTTATTCTGGAATAAGATCATTTTTACTTTTATTCCAGACTAGAGTGTTCACCCAGGGATAGCTATTCCAGTCAATTTCCCCATGTAGACCAGCCTTAAAACAGCTTAAAGGATGCTTTCAGTTATGCCATCTGGTGTATATCTAGGGTTAAGTAGAAACCACAGCTACTTTCTCACAAGCCACATGGCCTTCATTGGCAGCAGTGCTAGAGAGGTTGCATATTAACTGCCATCCCACTGGGGTGTCTCCTGAAACTGTGGTGATCCTCCCAGGGCTGGATATGCTGCCTAAAATACTCTTTGCAATGCCTGTATGGTGCAAGGAGGTCCTAGTGAAGGGAAGAATGTGGGGCATCATATATAGTTTTACTGCTTCTGATTTTGGCTGATTTAAACCACATTTATTATCTCATTCAATGCAAAAAAAAAATCTGTTATTGAGACATTATGGCTGCACAGTTAAGCATTGAATCATTATATGCCAAATTTAAGGATGCATGCACAACTTCCACTCTACCTGCTTGTGAATACCCATTGCGACATAGGGCCTGATTTTGATCTCACTTACGCCCAGTGTGAATCAGGATTAATTTCATGGTGGTCATCTTCCCAACCTCCATTATCACAACTTGAGTGTAGCCAACTGTAAGTTTAAAGCCAGAAACCAAAAAGGACACTCCTATGCTTATGAAAGAACCCCTGAGTGAAATCTAATAGGTCGTGCACATTGAAGTCACTGGTTAACAAATCTGCAGTCATAGGACAAAAAGTGGGGGTTAGTGGGTTACAGATTGTTGTAATAAACCATAAATCAATGTCTCTGTTCAGCCCATGATTTTTAGTGTCTACCAGAGTTGTGCATTTAAGCTGTCAGGCACATCTTTTGAAAGTGTTGTGCACGTTTCCCTTGAGGATGAGGACTGATAGATCCGACATTGAGTGATCGCTTTGTGAAGTGTTCACCCACAGGTTATAGGGTTTTTTCATTGGGATTTCAACAGTTTAGGTGGCCAAATGTTATTCCTTCCATTATTCATCATAGATGCTAAAACACAGTGATCTTAAATTAATGACAAACAGAATAATGGTTGTGCTTTAATTTTCTAGCATAGTGGACTGTGCAACTCCATTAAGTTGTTGAACACTACCCAATTTATAATGTTTTCTACACACACTACAGACTGACACAAGAGCACAATAAAAAGTCACACATGCCATGGTAAATTAATAAGAAGAGAGAAATCCTTAGTAGTTTCCCTGCCAAGTGAACCAAAGAAGCAGCTAAAGAGCCAGTTTCAAGTGTAGCTTCAATTGTTACAGCATTCGTGATGTGTCAAGCCCCGCCATGACCACCCAAGAGATATGTGTCTTGCATCTGGATAGATTTGGTGATGGTTCTGGCAGCAAGAAACCTTTACCAAATACTTATCCTATTGGCCATTCACTGTGCTTTACATGTCAGGCATAACCATACATTTTACCAAACTCAAGACTCCCATTAGACTTAAGTACATTAGCATGCCTGACTTCATTCAATGAGAACTGTTGATTTAAATTCCTATCACTGCCATTGACTTGCTGTGTACCTTCAGAAAATGACTTAATCTCTCTCATGTAACCAACTGCAAAATGGATATGACAACATACATCCATATCAAAATGTGTTGTGAGGCTCAATTGGTTAATTTGTGTAAAGGGCTGTGAGAACTTCAGATGAGGACAGGTATTCTGGATTGGATTGATGTAAGCACAATCATTGAATTGATTCATTGAGTTACAGAGGACTAGTTCCTGTCCAATTATACTTTAGAGACTTTTGTGATATTGGTAAATTGGTGTGGTTAGGTGACTTGATATTCAATTTATTTCCTTTCCATTTGCAATAAAAATAACTATGGTACATAAAAAAAAAATGTACACCCAAAAGATGCTTTCCTTTTAGCATTCAGCACTATCAAATCACCTATGTACTGTTATTGATAGTGCTTTGCATTTTTATGGGGAAAAACTCCCCTATAGGATAAGAAAAGATAAATTACCACTTGCTGAGGGGGTGAAGGAGATGCAGCCCTCTAGCCCTGCAAATCCTTGGAGAGCCCCAGAGGCTCCATGCTTCTGCACTGCCTTCTATGCCTTAATGCAGCACACGTGCCAGAGGCTACCCCCTTCGTTCTCCATAGTAAGAAGGGAAGGCCCAGGAATTATGATTGAGTAAAAACCGCAGGATTGGGCCTGTAGTATTGTATTTTCAAATAATGGATTCAGTGAATGCATTTTTCCAGTCTTCTTAATCACTTATATGAGATGACAAATATGGATTACATAGAATTCAACCAAAACCACTGAAGCACATTTTACAATACAATGGTTTGTGTGGGGAAAGTTTGGCCAGGCACAGATGGTAGATAAAGACCGAAGAATTCTACATTTTGTTTATATAAAAAAAACTGAGTAAATCTCAACGGACTGTGCTTTAGATGTCATTCAGTAGCAAAGTAGCAGCTTCCATTACTGAATAATGCACAGAAAGTAGTTGGTCTCATAACACATGAAAAATGCCTCAACAAAATCTCCTTGTCTTGCCTCATCTGGCAAGTGTGTATACTGTTGGACACTAAGATTGATAAATTATATTTGAATGTTAGAAATTTTGAGCATAAAATAAACAGTTCACAAGGAAAGACTTCAGCAATGAAACACATGATTCTGAATAAACCTGATCTTGATGGGGGTCCCGCAAGACCACAGAAATTAGAAATGGAAATTGCTATAGAAATTAAAGAGGGGGAAAGACCTGTCAGGTCATCAAATTCATCCCTCAGGCCAGAGGAAGATTGTTCCCTACACTATATTTTCTAGTGTTTTGTGCAGTCTAGTTTTAAATGACTCTGAAGTTTGGGCTGCCACCTGAGTAAATGACAAACTATCCAAGTTACTGAAGACTCAAGCATCACCTGTGAGTGTATAGCTACTTAGTTAACTTACTAAACCTAGCTAGCTACTACCACCTAAAATTAGTGTTAGGTTTGAGTTTGCATTCAGTGGTTCTGATATTTCTCTCTTCCCCCTATGTCTTCTTGCATATTTGTGATCCTACATTAAATATTCTAAATAAAAATTGCTCCTGAGACAGGGTGTTTATGAAAAAGAGACACCATTATCCTTTTGGGACATGTTAAATTATAAGAAAGAGGTAAGGGACGAAATCAGGGTAAAGTACTTTGCATGGCTAGGTAAAACAAGTGAGCACCAGTTCAGTGTAACAAAGAAATCCTCATTATTGTCAATTTGCAAAACAAACTCTATCACAGCAGTTACAACAATATGATACTGAAATCATGAAGTGGTCCTAAGAAAAACAGACTATAAATGAGAAATAAGTATCAGACAAGCAACAGAGACTCTGATTTTCCAAATGTTTTTCACTGTAATTACATGTATTCAAGAAAAAAAGAGGAGAGAAGTTAAGCATTGCCCATGTGTTTGCATTTGCAGAAATTATCCAAGAACAGTTCATCCCCAAGCCAAATCCTGGCTCTCTTCAGATTTAACCTGAGAGCAGATGCACATTAATGCTGCAGTGATACTTTATAAATGTATTCTAGTCAGCCCAGGAGTGTCCACATAACTTCCCTCCCCAATGTCCATAAAGACAAGTGCTAGTTACTATACTTAGGAAAGAAAAGTAAAATGTTCAACTACAAAATGGGGAATAATTGGCTAGGTGGCAGAACTGCTAAAAAGGATCTAGGGGTTCTAGTAGGTCAGAAATTGAATATGAGTCAGCAATGTGATGCAGTTGCAAAAAAGGCTAATATTTTGGGATGTATTAACAGGAAAGTTGTATGTAAAACACAGGAGGTAACTGTCCCTCTCCACTAAGCACTGGTGAGATCCCAGCTGGAGTACTGTGTCTAGTTCTGGGTGCCCCACTTTAGGAAAGATGTGGGCTACATCTATACTACAGCACTACATCGATGCAGCTGTGCCACTCAAGCACTTATGCTGGAAATGCTCTAAGACGATGGGAGAGAGTGCTCCCATGAGCTTAATTAATACCTCCTTCCTCCATGAGAGGTGGTAGCTATGTCAGCGGGAGAGCTTCTTCCCAATTTTTCTGTCTACACCGGCGCCTAGATCGGTGTAACTTATCTCAGTCAGGGGTGTGGATTATTCATACCCCTGAGCAATGTAAATTGCATCGAAGTAACCTAGAGTGTAGACAAGGCTGTGGATTAGCTGGAGAATGCCCAGAAGACAGCAGCAAAAATAATAAAAGTTCGGAAAACCTGACCTCTGAGGAAAGGTTAAAAAAACTTAGCATGTTTAGTCTTGAGAAAAGATGACTGAGGTGGGACCTGATAATACATTTGAAGACTGTTAAGAACTGTTATAAAGAGCATGGTCATCAATTGTTCTCCATGTACACTGAAGGTAGGAATAGCAATGAGCTTAATCTGCAGCAAAGGAGATTTAGGTTAGACATTAGGAAAAACTTTGTAACTAAAATTACGTTCTGGAATAGGCTTCCAAGAGAGGTTGTGGAATCCCTATCACTGGATGATATTAAGAACAGGTTGGACAAAAACCTGTCAAAGATGGTCTAGGTTTATTTGGTCCTGCCTCAGCTCAGGAGCAGGACTTCATGAACTCTTAAGGTCCTTTCCAGGCCTACATTTCTATGATTCTATCATACCAACATCACAAATAATCCAACAAAGGTGGCTGTATAAGGGCTATGATCAAATTAAGGAGTATACGTTACAAAATTGAAATCATTCACTGCACTCTCTAAGCACCTGTCATCCCTCCACATCTCAGTCCAGAAGATCTATGGAGATTCATGGAAGTAAGGACCAGGACAAGTAAGTTGTACTTCATAGATCAGGGATGGGCAAACTATGGCCCGGGGGCCATATCCGGCCCACGTGGCTCCCAGAAGCAGTGGCATGTCCCCCCTCCGGCTCCTACATGTCAGGGCAGCCAAGGGGCTCTGCACACTGCCCCGCAGCTTCCATTGGCCGGGAACCTGTGGACAGGGCAGCACGCAGAGCCTCCTGGCCGCGGCTCCACGTAGAAGCCGGAGGGGGGTCGTGCCACTGCTTCTCAGAGCTGCTTGAGGCAAGCCCAGAGCCTGCATTCCTAACCCCCTCCTGCACCCAACCCCCTGACCAGCCAGGATCCCCCTCCCACCCTCCGAACCCCTCGGTCCCAGGCCGGAGCACCCTCCTGCACCCCCAACCCCTCATCCCCACCCCAGAGCCCTCACCCCCAGCCGGAGCCTTCCTCCCTCCCCCTCCGCAACCCCCATTTTGTGAGTATTCATGGCCTGCTATACAATTTCCATACCCAGATGTGGCCCTCGGGCCAAAAAGTTTGTCCACCCCTGTCATAGATCCATTCCTAGCTGCATACTTTTTGACATACACCAGGATTTGGCCTTTCCTTTGTAATACTGACAGTGTCATTGAGAACTTGGGCCCTGATCCTGCAAAGGGATCTGCATGCCTGGATCCTTACATTCATGTGGACTCCCACTGACCACCAGGATCAGAGTTTTAAAGTGTCTTAGGGACACAGAGGGGTTAAGCAACTTGCCAATGGAACAAAACTCGAGTGTTTCACTCACAGTCTAGTGATATAAACAACAGACCACACTGACTTCCCATATACATATTCCAACACGTACTGAAGAACCTTCTATATTCCAAGAAATTCAGGATGATGATTACTGATTTGTGGAAGTTACTTTGTACAAATTTTCCATAAAAACTGAATGAACTGTGCATTAAGTAATATCTCCAGAATAATCTAGCCCATGATTTTGGATTTGTCATTTACCATGCATCCTCAATAGGCTGACAAAATCCATGCATTATACGGTTTACATAGCTCAACTGTTTTACCTGTGTAATTTAAGTGCACTAGTTATGCGTTATATTTTTTTTATTTTATATTTTATTTATTTTATATTTTTTCCCCATAGGTCACTCAAAGTAAGTGAAAACATCTGAATAAAATATTACTGGATTATTCAATGGCATGGAAACTAATGTTTTAATTTGCAGACAAGAAGCAGTAGCGTTTAGGTGAAGGTTACTTTTTATTTTTAAAATAGATGCCTCAAATTTCATGCCACCATTTTATTGATGACAATTGGTTCAAAACAAAAATCCTATTTACTTCCCTAGGTACTTCCTATGAGATTATAAAATGCCAAATTTTAGCGGAAACATTCCTGCCACATTTGTGAAGTGAAGAAATGCAAAATCATGGTATGTGGCAATCAATCTCTGATATGTAAGATACCCCTTGTCACCCTCACAGACAGGTTTTCTGACAAATAAAAAGGAATTTCAGAACAAAAATCTAAATAGCAAACACAATATATCAGTTACAGTGAGAAAAATAGGATGGTGACAAATAATGAAAGCAGTCTGGCATCAACAACGCACAATTAGAGTTAAAGATGGAATAGTAGTTCAGAAAAAAATAAGACATGGCTCATATTGCTGGCCAAACATGAGCTCTTTTGAATAGTTGAAACCACCTCTGCCTCAAATTATCACCACTCCAACCGCTCATTTTCTCCCAACACACCGCATCCCCCTTCACTGATATCTTGTCACTCACTGCAGAATCTTTGCAGGAATGGAGTGTCTACTGAACTCTCTGAATGCTGAACTATAGTAGATACAGAGCACCACTGAAATACAGCCATTTCAGGATGGACAGTAGCAGCCAGCTGGCACAGACCATTCCAATAAGAAAAATGGAAACTTGTAGCAAAATCGATTAGGGCTAAATCTTTATTATATGCAAAGCATTCGGGGTTTTTTTTAATGTCCACACAATCTAGATTGGAGCTCTGCTTTTAAGATCTCTTCTGGAAGGAAACTGTTATTTACCCAACAAGGATCACACAGTTGACTTAACCCTACAAGGATTTGAACCTTTGATTTCCTGAGGGTCTATGTATTTCAAATATGTTTTCACCACTAACCTATTCCACCTTGTACCTGCTTTATTTGTATGCATCTCTTGGTATTAGTATGCACCAGAAAAATAACTGACTTGGTAAGATTTTAAGACCACAAACAGACATGTTGAATCCACAACGTGTTTCAAATATTACTTTCACATAGGGGTGTCGATTAATCGCAGTTAACTCACGCAATTAACTCAAAAAAAGTAATCGCGATAAAAAAATTAATCACGATTAATCGCAGTTTTAAGCGCACTCTTAAACCATACCAATTGAAATTTATTAAATATTTTGAATGTTTTTCTATATTTTCAAATATATTGATTTCAATTACAACACCGAATATGAAGTGTACAGTTCTCACTTTTTATTATTATTTTCAATTACAAATATTTGCTCTCTAAAAATGATAAACAAAAGAAATAGTATTTTTCAATTCACCTCATACAAGTACTGTAGTGCAATCTCTATCATGAAAGTGCAACTTACAAATGTAGATTTTTTTTGTTACATAACTGCACTCAAAAACAAAACAATGTAAAACTTGAGAGCCTACTATCCACTAGAGAATAGAATGAATAGCTCCTTAAGTGCCTATCTATAGAGCCCTGTAAATCTGCGGATATCCGCTTTATATTCGCAGACCATGTTTGTGGATCGCAAATTTTGTATCCGCGCGGGGCTCTACCTATCTCTAATGTATAGGGGGGAAAGGCTATGTGACCATGGGGGACTTCAGTCTGAGTGACACATGCTGGAGGTCTCATGCTGCCAGTCCTAAAACATCCTCGGAATTTCTTAATATTAAAGATGACAATTTCCTAACTCAGAAAACATTACATCCAACATGGGGGAATTCTATATTAGACTTCTATATTAGACCCAAGGAGCTCACTCTATTCACCTTAACAAGAAGGCAGCTCAGGGGAGACTTGATCACAGTTTATAAGTAATTACATGAGAAAGAAGAATTTGATAATTGGTTCTTCACTCTAGAATAGACAAAGGTATAGCAAGATCCAAAGCCTGGAAGTTCAGGCTAGAACAAATTCAGACTGGAAATGAGTCACAATTTTTAAAAACAGTGAGTAATTAACTGTTGGAACAACTTACTAAGAATTGTGATAGATTTTCCATCACTGGCAAATTTTAAATCAAGATTGGATGTTTTTCTAAAAAGGTATGCTCTAGTTCAAAGAGGAATTAATTCAGGGAAGTCTTATGGCCTGTGTTATACAGGAGGTCAGACTACTTGATCCAAAGGCCCCTTCTGGCTTTAAAATCTATGATTTTATAGTTTTTGCAGCTACTTCCAAGATACCTGGTAGTCATGTTTCAGAAAAAGCATTATTAAATACATTTTATACATTTCCTCAAATAAATTCAGAATTTGCTATGTGTCTCAATGTATATTCTCAATAAAACTACAATGATCTTAAACCAAACCAACATAATATGTTCAAAAAGAAAATTTTCAATACTATTAAACATAGAGGTTCTCACTCTGATCTCACTTAAGCTCATTTCAGAGCAGTGTAACTCCACTGAATTCAGTGAAGTTACTTGTGATTTACATCGCAGACAGAACAGAATAAGATATGTAGGCTCTTCATCAGAATATGACTCACCCATTCATGTATTCAGCTGTGTACAAGTAAGGCATCTCCTGCTTTGGGACTGGTCTGGTTAAGTTAGTCTGATTTTTTTAATGTATCTATTCACCTCCAGCCACATGATAGGCAAGCAACCTGCGGAGTGCTCTTTAATACTGTTGTTGTGTATCTTGCTTGAACAGGACATTGGCTATAGCTTACGAGCAAATTACATGAATGCAGCACCTATGTTATTAGTTGATGAAAGGCTGATGTGTTTGTATATTATTATTTTGAGTTGCCTCATTGACTAAAACAACTTATTAAAACATTGATTTTTTGATGGGACTACTCAGGTGAATAAGAAGTATAAATGTGATTGACGGTTTGCAGGAGTGGGCCTTATGTCTGCATTGATATTTAAGGGCCAGATCTTTGGCACTGCTCCAGCAGCCCGATAGCCTGCTCAGTCAGCCCTTAGAGGACTCTCCCTGCCTAGCAAAATCCTCAGTGGCAAGAGTCACCGTGGTGGTTCCTACATCATTCCCCATCTCAGTTGTCAGCGTACGAGGTGTGTATCTGGGGGAAAGAGAGTGTGGCCAAGGCAACCTACACAATTTGGGGCTCTGAGTATGCTCTAGCTTGTGTGAGGAACCTGGGCCACCTTTCCCGAGCCTTTTGTCTTGTGCCAAGGACAGTTCAACTAGAATAGGGACTCTGGCCCTCTGCGGTTTACATATGTGTTTTGATGGCTCTTACTGTTTTCATCTCTCTCTCTAAGTTTCCCCCGCAGTAAAATATGAAGCTTAATGAATCTAAAGACTATTTTATAGAATATTTTAAAAAAGAAAAAGAAAAAACTTACTCATCTAACAAAAGAATAGCACTGAACCATATTCTTAAATTTAACTGAAAATTTAGCCGTATTCATTAACGGTCATTATAAAGCAAGAGCCAATATTTGTAACGCGTCTGTTGTACTGGAGGTGTTTATAAAGTGCCCTGCTGTAATCTAGTAGAACTAGACTCAAGGCTATTGTCACTGTGACTTATTGTTTCAACAGAACTAGCAGCAGAACTACCTTGGCATCCAACAACTAGTGCCAACCAGAACAAAAAAAAAATTTTTTTAATAATTTTAAATTTCAGATTTGGCCAAGTACCTTTGGGAGATATATTTGTGTTTTAAGTGCATATTACAGATTAGCTGGTTACTTTAAAACAAATCCCTCCTGCAAATAACAAAAATATAAATAAATGCAGAACCTGAGGGGTTTGACCAATTTTTTACCCTCAACTTATTCCAATTCATTTTCATGATCTTAATGGGAAGATTTAATTCATAAAAGAACTTCTGATATTGATTGTCTGAAAACATAATGATTTAATTTTTGCTTGGTTTACCCATGCTTTGAATATAAGAAGTATTTCTTAGTCAGATTACATGAAGTACAGACCATCAGTTGGTAGGAATAAATTTATTGGATTTTGTCCCTTTTCTTTTGCTCAAATGGAAAAACATCCCTCTGTGGGTCAGAAAGCAGTTTCAGTTATATCAACATAATCCACATTAATTTCATGGAATTCAATAGGTTTTGCCCAGATTTACACTAGTGAAACTGAACTCAGTTTGGCCCTGTGTTACTACGTTTAGAAGCCAAAAAAGGTGCTTAACCAACTGAAAAAGGATGAGCTGTGTCTCATAGGTGCAATGAATTGCCCCCTCTTGATCACTGACCAGACTACAGTGATGAAATCCAGCTGCTGAATCCCCAGGTATTTTAAGCCCCCAGAGTCTGAACAGAGTCCAGGCATTGCTGCTGTTTTAGGGCCTCAGGGAACACTCTTGGGGAGCAGATCTTGCACCCCATCCTCAGAGTTGCAACCAAATGGCCTCCTGCCCGGCCCCTAAAACTCCTCAATCTCACCCTATATCAAACACTCCCTCTCCCAGAACTCCAGTGTTGGGGTGTTCTGGGTTCACAGTTTACCTCTTCAGGATGCAGGTGGTAGGTGTAGGTTATAAAACATACAGACACTTTGCGCAGGATTCTAAGACAATTGCTGCTCTTTCTTTAATCACATGAGATATACACAGATCTATATACAAATAATAAACCCTACACACATCTTCCTGCCTCAGTTTCTTCACCACTCCAGAGTACTCTTGGGCTGGCACAGAGTCATCTGGAGCATCCAGGGACCTTCCACTACAGTCCATGGCTTGTGTTCCGTAACTTGGAGCTTTCTCTAGCCCAGTTAACCTTTTCTGACCTTGGCTATGTAGCCGGACATGGCCCCCACGCGCCCTGCTGCACATACCCCCCATTCTTGCCCTCACTTGCTCTTTCACGTATAGTCTGTATGGTTTCCTGTTGTGCTGCTACAAAACCACAAGTAACAATGGAAGGTCCTTAAAGCTGAAATGCTCTATATCATCAATTGTATTAATGCTTATGAACATGTAATCAATCAATATAAGGAATGAGTGAGATAGTGTGAGTGACAGCCAATGGCAAAGCAAAGCAGCAAATATCGCCTTTTATGGAACCAAGGTGTATATAGGGCTGTATATAAACCTACGGCAGTAGCAGCCAGAGAGAGATGTAAGGCACAACAGCAAAAACTCAGGACCGGACCGGAAGCAGCAGAGTCCTCCCGTAGATCCGAAGGGACATTGGGGACTCTTGTCGCCTAGCAGTTTGATCTCTGGGAAGCTGGAACCTGGCCAGTCTCAGTCACCTAAGATCGAAAGCAACACCCACGTCTACAGCTTGCCAGTATGCATGGAATGTGTGTGTGAGTATAATTGCACAAATAAGGGAAGCAAGCAATAAATCAATCCTCAGTACTGCTTTAGTTCGGCCTTTGTTTGTGGTTATTTCTTGGCTGGTTCCAAGAAAGGGTAACAGGCCAGTCCATCTCCCCTGATCCTTTCTCCTTCCCCTACACTTCCTCTGTGTCTCTGTATCTCTACTTCATATGTCCCACCAACACCTCTGTCTCTTAGTCCTGGTAACTTTCCACTCTCACCACTTTCCTCCTTCTTCAGACATATAGGAGGAAGTATCTTCTCCCAGGTTACAACGAAATCATTGTCATTCAGGTGCTACCACCTGAAGAGGCTGCCGTTGAATTCTAACAACCTGCCATTGTACCTGTTCTGGCAGGGATACTGAACAGCCCTGCCAACAATGGCAGAATCCACATGGATGTAGATAGAGGCATTCATAATACAACAATTTCATAATAACAACTTCACAATATGAACCAGATTTCATAAATTATATAGACAGATTTCCCAAAATCATCACACTGTGGTTGAAAGATTAAATTATACTTAGTTAAGGGTGAGAGAGGGAAATATTAACCATTTTGAAAAAGGGAAAGCATGCAAGGTACATCAATCCCTTGGTACCTATAATACACAGACTGGTCATTTGCAGCATACAGGATATTATTCTACAGTGTTCAAAACAAAGAGCTATCACCATAGCAACCACTGCATCACATAACACACAGATACTGTTCTTAGAAACATCACTCAACACTGTACATTTTAAAATAAAATTTGTATCATTCTTTTTACTTTTGTTTTAATCATTATTTAGGCCAAGAAAGAGATGTAAACTTCAAAAAACAATATTCAGTGACACTCTTCTAGGTGCTGATTCCATGATATTTTCATCAAGAAAAATATGAAAATGAAAACAACATAAGAAGAAACAATCCTATTATGCTTTTGTATGGTCAAAAAGCTGTCATGATGTATCCTTCCATCAGATACAAATACCTGGATATTAACATTACCAGCTCTTCTGATGGCACTTCTATAGTATGCACATTCTCTACTGAAACACACCTGCTAAGATCATACAGAAACTATGAGACGTATATAGTTAAGATTCTGCCCTACCCCTGTGCTCTGGAGGAGGGCAAGTGTTGCTACTCTGCAGCTGCAATTGACAATAGGAATTCTGATGCAACCATTAGGGGTGCATTAGGGGAAACTCTGCCACCTGTGGAGATGGAGCAGTTTGCTTTCCACTTTGCATCTAGCTATATCTACTGGTACAGAAGGTGATGGGCAAGCCCTGGCTTTGCCCTTCCCTCCCCTCCCTACCAGTGTAACTGCACTCACCCACCTTGTACATCTGGGGCCTGATCCATTAAAGCTAATACAAAGACTCATTGATTACAGTGGGCTTTGGATTAAGACCATGCACATAGGCAGGGGCGGATTAACAAATTTGCCGCCCCTAGGTCCATAAAAAATTGCCGTCCCCGGCGGCTGGCCCCATATCAACTTTTTTTAAACAAAATTATGAGTACAGCGGACCCTTGCTTGAACGTGCGTCTGTCTGTATACCGCGATTTCGGTTATAGCGCGGGACCGCGCATGGATCCAAAACGCCGCGTTCAAGTGGGGGTCGGTGTATATCAAATATTTATTTTTTTTATTTTATGCAGATACAATGAAAGAAATAAAAGTATTTAAGTAGTAAGTAATTACATTTGTTTACGCCTACATCTTTGAGCGGCAAATTTATTAATTAATTCTGTATAATCCAGAGAAGTTGTTAGATCCTTTTCAATTGTCAGGAGAGAAAGGGAGTTTAATTTTTCTTCACTGAGATTAGTCCTCAAATAGTTTTTCACCCTTTTTAATGCCGAAAATGATCATTCCGCTGAACAGTTTGTAGCAGGTGTGCAAACGAACATTCGGAAGGCAATATCAAGATTTGGATATACTGAATGAATGTTTCGATTTCGAAGAAGGCTGCAATATCTTATAATTGACTTCTTTTCATTTTCAGGAATTTCGACACCTTCCAAATACGATCGAAAATGTAGACACTCATTCACGAATGATTCTTCTAAATCTCCTTGGTAGCATAGCTGTAATTTTTTAGCTTGAACTGTTATATCTGCTGTTGAAGTATTGGTAATGTTAGAGAGAAACTGAAATCTGACATAAATTTCTTGATACGCATTACTTCTGCGTTTCAATTCGGAACATACAAGGTCTACTATTGTTAAAAAGGTATCTACTTTAAATTTATCTCTACCACACATTTTCACTTCAACTTCACGTGTCTCCTCAGCTTGCAGTTTACGCTTTCTTTTTCGCCTTGTGTCAAATTCGTAGTCTTCAATTTCAGATTTTTCTTTGGCTTTCTCTTCGAACATATCAAACAAGTCCCGTATAGAGTTAATGTATCCTATTAGTGAGTTGTAGAGTTCTACAACTGTCTGTATATCAATATAAACATTTTGCAGTTTTTGGCTAGTTATATGAAATCTTTCCAAGATTGAGCTCCAAAATACAGCCATAAAAGCTGCCTCAAGGCGATCGAGTTTTCGCTGCAGGCCTGCAGCTTCATTACGTGTAACAGGTTTCTCAGTAGCATCTTCCTTTATTGTATTTAAGGCTTTAATTATAGCATTCCAGTTTTCACTCAAATTATGACAAGCTTCCACTCGAGATGACCAGCGAGTCTCAGAAAGTCTTTTTATTACTTTACTGCCTGGCTTCAAACTAGATAGTAAAATCTCCCACCGGTGAGTAGAGGCAGAAAAAAATGAATAAAGATGTTGGACAGTTGAGAAAAATGAACATGCTTCTTGACAACTTTCTGCTGCACATACTCCAACCAGATTTAAAGAATGCGCAGAGCAAGGCACATACACAGCATAAGGATTTATATTCTTAATTCTTGCTTGCAACCCGCTATATACACCAGACATGTTAGTGGCATTGTCGTAAGACTGGCCACGGCAGTTTGCGATATCTAATCCATAACAATTCAAAGTTGAAAGTACAGCATCAGCTAACTGTTCTGATTTGTGGCCAGTATTTGGTAAAAAACAAAGAAACCTCTCTACTGGTATGCCATCATCATTTACATATCTCAGTATAAAAGCCAATTGATCAACATGAGATATGTCGGGAGTTGAGTCAACACTTATCGAGAAATATTTGGCTTCTTTTACTTCTTTAATAATATTTGAGATCACATTTGAAGCCATCAATTTTATAAATTCATTACATGTATAGGATGAAAGATAAGATACGTTACCTCGACCTTCATTTCCGTAACGTGCAATGTGACTTGCTAAAAATGGGTCGAATTCTGCGACAAGCTCAAGGGCCATCATGTAATTGCCATTATAAGGTGATCCAAATTTTTCCACCTTACCTCTAAATGGAAGTCCTCTGCTTGAAAGTTTCTTTACCACTGCTACAATCCTCTTCAACACATTTCTCCAATACATAATGTCTTCTTCCATTTGAAATTTTAAATTCATATCAATTCTTCCGGATATCTCACCTCTCCTCACCATTGTCAGTACACACGTTTTATGTTCAGTCGAATTTTCATGTTCACGTAGTCGAGCTGATATGTTTTTCCAGTCATGGTATCCACTCATCGCCAGACTAGAGATCCCTCCGAATAATCGACATGGGGCACAAAACACGGCTCCTTTGCTCTCCGAATATACAAGATATTGCCGTGGCTTTACTTCACCGTTTAAAAGATGTCGTTCAAACACATTTTTTGTTAGAACACGCATTTTATCAGTATAGTGTCTTTTTGAGTTAGTAAAATCACTATCGATATTTTGTTTAATACCATGCGTTGATAAATACTCAATTGTAGCATCATTCAATATCCATTGGGCCGGGTCATCACTTATGGTAGATATTCCAATGTCAGATTGAATTTCTGATTGATGTGATTCGCAAGTCTCTGCAGTATTGTCAAAGATATCCAGATCAACATGATTCCCGGTAGTCTCTGATACGCTACTATTTGGAACATTTTCTTCAACACTAACGGCAGCCGGAATTTCTTCATTAGTTTTAATATGTACTTTATACACATCAATATTTTCAATATCAACACCAATATTTTCACTTTTTACTTCACTACTTTTTTCAACATTTTTTTCTGTCTCACTGTCGGCACTAACTGATACAACAAAGGAATCAATTTTGCGCATTTTTGCTATCATTTCATTTTCCCTTTCTTTCTTCTGTATGGCATTTTTTTTTAACTGAGAACCGCTTAATTTCTTCCGTCCGGTCATATTGTTAATTAACGCTTAGGATTGTCACGACTCCAGTCCCGAGTATGTTGTTTACTAAATGGCGCGTCGCCATCACACCGTCATTGGTGGTTTCAATACGCGCTATCATGATTCTCTCTACTGGTATGAGAATCGCGGCGCGCGATGCCGCGATTACAAAAATGCTGGGCTGCTATTTTAAATTTGCCGCCCTTGCAAATTTGTCGGCCTAGGCAATAATACGCCGCTGCACATAGGCCAGCCAGACTCTGATGCCATTTTATTAAACACAGCCCCAGTGAAGTCAATGGAGCTGACTTCAAGAGTGAGCTAACCCCATGTCTTTTGCCAAGGAAGAGATTCCTTTTCCTCAAATATTTTTCTTGCTCTTCTGAGGTTCTCATTCTCAGGTAAAAAAAAAATTATAGTTTTCCTAACTGCTGAATATCATGACTACAGCCTTTTTGTTGCTATTCATGACTAATGGATACTATTAGAATAATATTGCTATCACTGTATAAATTTCATACAGGCTACGCTACACACCACTTTCAGTGGCATGTGTAGCTACATGCTGCAGTGAAAAGCAAGCTACATCTACACTGCAGTGTGTAGCTACACGGGTCAGTGAAAAGCTCTGGCAGCGGGGAGAGGCTTCTGCAGCTGCCTACTGCCAGAGCCTTTCCCCACTGCTGGAGTCTTTCCCTGAGGCAGGGAAGGTCTCTAGTAGCAGGGAACTCACAGACCCTTTCCCTGCTGCCAGAGTCTTTCCCTCCAGTGAGGAAAAACTCTAGCAGCAGGGAACTGGCAGAGCCTTTCCCCACTGCCAGAGCCTTTCCCCACTGCCACTTCCTCGCTGCCGGAGTCTTTTCCTGAGGCAGGGGAAGGCTCCAGCAGCTGGGAGGGAGCAGGACACTACCCAGCAGTGTAGATGAAGAGGCAGGACTTGGGCGAGTTGAGAGCCATACAGGGCTACTCAAGTACATAACCACATCCTTCAGTCATGTCTGCATTCTCCTTGCCTAGGGCATGCCTCACAATCTACGATGCTGCTTAAACCCATGCTACGGGGCTACCTGAGTACATACTCTACAAGCTGCAGAAAGCAGCATGCATCTGGCTAGATGTAGCCAGAGTGGCCCATAATTTAAACTCAGGCCATGCCTTTTTTGGTTCGAACATCAATTACATTACATTACGACACACATCAGGGGACTTACAGAGAAAAGCTAACGTTACTGAATATGATGTGCCACCATGGAGGAGTGTACAGTGCTGTTTATAGAGTTCAAAGCCCTCATCTAGTCTCCTTACATAACGAAGCACATGCTGTATAAGAAACCAGCTAATACCAATTCACTTTCATGTAATCAGAATAAAAAATGTTAGCTTTATTTCTTAGATTTCTTCCCATCTTTTCTGATTAACATCACTACAATGATATTGCAGAACCATCGCCTCACTATGATTTTTTTAATAAACTTGGTGAACAGAACTGTGGGGAAAAAACAAATGACCTTATCTTAAATGTGTACAAAAGAACATGACTAGTACTGCCATAAACCATAGGGGTTTGACTGAATTCTTGTAACTTATGAACAATGATCACTTTTAGCTATTTTTAGTTCATGGGCCCTAAAAGAATATTCTGAGAATGCTTGAAATTCAGCATCAGTGGCTCCAACATAGAACCAATAGCACTCACTGGAATTGCTGGTAATTCATTACTTCTCCTAATGAAACCTTGTTTTGGACTCAGGTGAAACTGTTAACCCGTTGTTTGCATCCCAATACCATTATTTGTTATAAAACAGTGCTCACATCATCTGCTAACAGTTACAAGATAGTTGTACATGTTATACCATAAACAGTATTTCCTTATACTTAAACTAATGCCAATGCATCTCAAATACTGACGTATGATAACCATTTGCAAATTATGACATTTTAAAGCTACAATTCTATATGCGGTACACTACAAACTGTGGTGTATTGAGAGCTGCATTAGAATTGCAAACTAAGGATAGCTCTAGAAGAGGAGTAAAGGTAGCTTTGAACTAATACAGTCTGGGAAAGATCCTGCACCCTAGGGGTCAGATCCTCAGCTGGTATAAAATGTCATAATGTCAAATGTCAGCTGAGCTGTGATTGATTTATGCAAGTTGAGGATCTGGGCCCAGAAGTCTGGGACAAGTCAGAATGCTATCCAGGTAAGAAAAAGGGTCAAGTTTCCTGCCTGAAATGCAAAGATAACAAGTTGAGAGAGGCCTGAATGGCATCTGACACAACAACATTGAGCTGATAGTTGAAGGACAAGGTGACTGAACAAGCTGAGTGGGCATGGCTAGCTGAAAGGTAGGAGAGGAGGAGAGGAGCAGAGTCTTCGGATAAGTGGCGGGGAGACCGGGGGAAACTGCGCTCTGAGCATGCCTGAGGTGTTGTCCATTGGTGGTCTGATCAGAGGTTCGGGGTGACTGGGGAGAGAACAGATTGGGCCTGGGTTTTTCAGATACAGTCAGTTAACTCAAAGGCAATTCTTTTTGCTAGAAAGGCAAGCAACTGTTTAATTTTACAGCCAAGCCAGAGTAGACTATGAACCAGTGGTCGCAAGGTGGTGACATGGGGGTCACGAGCTGTCAGCTTCATGGGGCTGACAATCCCGAGCCCCCATTAAATTAAATTAGCCCCCCCATTTTTAATTTATAAGGGGGGGTCACTCTCAAAGGCTTGCTGTGTGAAAGGTCACCAATACAAAAAGTTTGAAAAGCACTGCTGTAAATTGACTTTCAGAGCCTTGCACACTTAGCAGACGCAAGCAGAGGATGAAGATGCAGGACACAGTTTGACTTGATCTGAAGAGGGAGAATACAGCAGGCAAGGAAATAGAAAGGAGAGTTCTGTGGAAAATTTTGATTATTTGCTGCTGGTGCAAATTTGATTTTAGGAAGATGGTCTCTCTCTGATATTTTGCTACAGAATTTAATGGCAACAGCCAGTAACAAGCAGTTTAATTTGCAAAATAATCCTTGATTTACACACAAGCTAACTATTTTAACATGTTTTATAGAAACTATATACATACACACATACGGGGTTGATTTTTTTTTTAAAATGAAGAATTTCTGCAATACATCAGGCCATCCTCTTTGGATTTTTGGTTACAAAAATGCAGCGAGGATAAGCAGAGAATAATACTGCGTACCCTGGGCCAAAGAAGTGTAAAACACATAGCACTGAAGAGAATGCTAAAAAATACGATAAATGTATCACAAATTTCAGCATTAATGGAAACCTAAATATCCCCATGTTTCAGTTCATAAAGAAGAACTGGTTTGCATAATTAATTTTCAGAAAACCTGGGAAACTTTCTGATGAGGGCAGTCCTTTTGTTAGTGAATGAATGGCCTTTAGAAATTATCTAAATTTAAAAGCAAATGGACATTATCCATAATATTATTTAAGTATCAGTGGTCAGCTCCATAGCTAGTGTAAGCTGGTATAGTGCTATTGAAGTCAATGGAGCGACACCAATTTATACCAACCAAGGAGTTGTCTCTAGAACTTTTACTTGATTTTTCAATTAATTATTACATAGCCTCGGTGCAGATTCATTGTCAGTCCTGTGGTTGCAAAGAGATTTTAGGTTGGGTTTTCAACAGTGCTCAGTATTACCCTTTCTGTTATTGAATCTGACAGGACTTTCATCATTGACTTCAAATGGGAGCAGACCAGCACACTGTGTGTTTTTAAAAAATCCCAACCTTAATTTTATAGCAAAGTTGTGAGGACACAACTAAACCTAGGAGACCAAATGAGAGAGAAACACATTAAAAACACAAGAACAAAAAGTGAGAAACCCCAGCAAAATAATCGAAAACAGAACAAGCCAAAGCCACTTTAGACAATCACAGTAGTAACTGGGTTTCATTTTAATTTACTTGAGAGATTGAGTCCACAAACAAAGTATCAGAACCACCATATTTTCTTATTGACTACCAAATTTGAAGTCTTAGCTGTCTGTGGACAAATTATCCAAATTTATTTTCCCTCGTCTGACTAATGAAGGTCTTCAGATTGCCCGTTTTCTTACTTATAAGTGTCAAGTAATACTGAAGGACTAATCATTTTCCTGAAAATTATGTAAATTTTTCAAAGAGGAAAATATTTGCATGAGACCCAGGAAACAGCAGACTGGAATGAAGCATGGGGTAAGGGCTAAGGGAGTCTATTTGCTGCCAAGAACACCAGGGAGAAAATCCCTCTGTCAAGAGACTGATCTATCTGTTTTGCACTATTCAGAGTCATATGGGGAGACTGATGACACTGTATGCCTGCCAAGTCAGTCTCTTCTGAAGAACCCAAACACACCCCTTTTCAGGCAGTAGAAACCACCCCACTTTTCATGCTTTTCTTATCTGGCTTGTCAAACAGTCTAGTTACCTTTATGCTGCTGGGACCAAGGGAGCAAATATTTTTTATCTAAAAACTGGGGTTCTTCCTATCAATGAAGAGGCAGAGCAGGGCTCTCTTATTTTCCTAACTGCTTTTTATTTTTTAGGTTAAATAAGTCTTTGGCCCAATGGGCTTATTACCTACCTCTCACTGTCTGACTGAATTAAAACAACCACTAAGCACAATACATTTGAGGTCTCAGCACCTTTACAAATCTTTTCAAATCAGTCAGGGTGAGATTTGGGGATGATTCCACCCCTGCAGTTGGAAATCAAACTTCTTGAGCCTATAAGATGCTCCACCTCAGCATGCCCAAAGACTGGCCAATATGTAATGTACAGTGGTCATGCTAGACAAGGCTAAAGGCCCTATTCACGATAGATGCCCTGCATATGGAGTCATATGTAAGGTGACCAGATGTCCCGATTTTATAGGGACAGTCCCAATTTTTGGGTCTTTTTCTTATATAAGCTCCTATTACCCTCCACCCCCTGTCCCGATTTTTCACATTTGCTGTCTGGTCACCCTAGTCATATGTAATAACTGTGGCAAGAGAATTCGTTATGCCAAATATCTGCAGACAATAAAAACAAACAACCAAACCAAAATGAACCATACCAAGGAAGTAAGCAGTGACTCAGGATGAAATTTTGCACATACTGTTTGAGATATTAATGCAGTGTACAACTATAAAAAATAAATGGTTTGTAAAGCTCAGACTCTCACCATATCCAAAGACAAGGCAGAAGCACACAAACAAAAAGGAAACTGAATGCCAAATTGAAGGTGGGGCATCAGTGAATGTGCTAGGCTACAAAGACTTCCTCAGCATTATACAAGAGAAGAATGTGAAATTGCAACCAAGCAAAGCTAAATTAATATTATATGATGGCAAAAATTACAATACTACTAGGACAATTTAAATGAAAAAGAAAATACAAAATAGAAGGATAGAGGCTGAAATTTCAGGTAAAACAGAAGCCACTGCTATCAGTAACAAAGTGAATGCACGACTCTAGTGACACCAAACCTAAGACAAATGATTCATACAACCTACCTTCCCAAGCTCAATATCAGAAGCAAACTCTCCACAGACTGGGACACGCCAACTCAAAGCAGCACCGGATTCTGCCAAACAAGAGATGTGGACATATCTCCACTGTTATATGATCTACAACCCTCACAACACACCTTTCAAGATCCATTGGCCCTACACATACGTATCACAACGTGGCGTACCTAATCTAGTGCATCAAATGCCCCCAACAACACCTATGTGAGTGAAACGAGACAATCACTATGCTCTTAAATGAACTCACCACACAGAACAATGATAAAAAACAAAAAACCCTTATGGCCCTGGGTGAACACTTTTCACAAAGCTAAGGTGACCATATTTCCCTGTGCTGAATATGGACACCTGGTAAAATTACTCGTATTCAAACGAGTTCAACGGTAATCAATGAGAACTATGCAGTACAAACATTCAAATTAACATCAAATTGACTGAGCCGCTGTTAAAAAGAAATACTGCGTAGTTGGATTCTTTTTTCTACCTTCTTATCCTGCCCGGTGGTCTCCACCCTCCATGCCTGGCTGGGCCCCTGGGATGGACCCGCCTCTCCTGATACCTGGCACCGCGTCTTCCCGAGGCAACATGTGGGGAGGGGCACAGGGTCACATGCCCCACTCCCCAGATTTCTGCCAGGGTTCACATCAGAATGTAGCCAGCAGCAGCTCTGTGCGGGAGGGCTGCTGCTGCCTATATTCTGATGTGAACCCTGGCAGAAATCTGGGGAGTGAAGGGGAGGGAAGGGATGGGAGCTACTTCTAGCCGAGGGGTCGGGAGGAAGGAATGACCTGCCCGTGTCTTTGCAGAGCTCACCTCTTCTCTCCCGGCCCTCCCCACCATGTGGCTGGAAGCAGCTTGGCCCCTACAACCCGCACAGGGTCGAAAGGCAGCTAACACCTCCAGGATGCTGCTGGCAACTGACATAACCCAGCCACCTCCGGCTACAGCACGGGCAGGAATGGGTTACACGGGTGCACCAGGTCCCAGGGAAGAGGGTGCTAAACTCCTGCCCTGGGGCTGCTGTGGAGCCTGCATGGTCAGGGTGGGAACAGGCTGGAAGTCGCTTCCTCCCCACCACTCCAGAACTTAGCTTCCCTGTGCCAGCTCTTGTGGGGCTTTAGCACATGCAGGGCTTGGCTCCTCCTGGCCAGCACCCCGGGCTGGAGGGTCTTGGGCTTTCCCGGGATGCCAACCCAGCCAGAGGCAGTCGGGGAAGGAAGGCGCCAGCCAGCCAGGCTGTTGGTGAGCTGAGCGCTCCGACCAGGGGCTGGTTCTCCACAAGGTGCTGGGAGTGGGACGTGCCCTGCCGGGGGAGATATGGAGGAGCAGTGGGGCTAGGGGAGGGGCGAAGGAGCAAAGCAGGGAAAGGACAGCGAGACGGGGAGCACACAAAGGGCCGATGGGTGGGCAGCAGAGGTGACACGTAACCAGCCGCTGTCTGGTGCCTGCCTGCACTCACCAGCCACCGCAGCTCGCAGCACACAGCCTGCGCCAGTCAGAAATGGGACAGGGGCAGGGCCCTGCTGACCAAGAGCCGGCACACAGTGGGGGCTGCACTGACGGACCACCAGGGGGAGTGGTCGGCCCTGCGCACTGCATCTTTGCCCCGCCAATAACCTTGTACACCCACCCCCATTGTTGGCCACTGGACCTCCCCCACTCACTGCTGGTGGGTGGGTGGCTGGCAAGCAGGGATCCGGCAGCAGCAGGACCCACCAGTACTGATAGGGGGGAGACAGAAAATATGGGACAATTTGCCCTTTTTAAAGAAAAAGTCGGGACACCTGCAGGAGGGCTTAAATACAGGACTGTCCCTTTAAAACGATACGTCTGGTCACCCTACACAAAACAATCGCTCCATATCTGATCTCTCAGTCCTCATCCGTAAAGGAAATCTGCACAACACATTCAGAAGACAAGCCTGGTATATACATAACTCTGCTGGACACTAAAAACCATGGACTTCACAAACACACTTGTTTTATGGCTCATTACAACAATTTGTAACACACCCTACTGCCTGCTAATCCTTAATTGCCCACTTCATTTTAAGTGGTCTTCTACAGCGAGTGAACCCCTTATGCTTAACAATCTGTTCCACCTTGTATTTATCTTGGACACATTGATTACCTTCTCCAGACCTGAGGAAGAGTTCTATGAAGTTCGAAAGCTTGTTCCTTCCACCAACAGAAGTTGGTCCAATGAAAGATAATACCTCACCTATCTTGTCTCTCTGATTCATACAATAGGCAGACAAGGAAAACAAAACGCATAAGAGCAGACAACTCACTGTGGCATCTGCTAAAAGATTGCTATGATGTTTTTGAAGGACAGGGCTGTCTTCCAGGCATGTTATACCTGGAAATCGATAAAATGATTCAGCCAGTACAACACCTTGCTTGCAGACTATCCATTGCATTAAGAAAAAAACAATGGAAGCAATAAAGCAAATTAAAAAAGAAGTAATCATTGAGCTCACAAGCTGGATAAGCAGAATAGTAACTTCTGAGAAGCCTGGTAAGCTGTGCATTTTCATAGACCCAAGCAATTTAAACCAATCGTTAAAAAGAGTTCACTACCAAATTACTAGAACTGAATATTTTTACCTGACTTGAGAATACTTTACTAATATTACCTGACTTGCCAAAAGCAAAAATATTCTCAGTACTTGATGTTGTGAAGGATAAGGTATTAATTTAAGGCCAGAGTCAAAGGGCTCTGAAACTTTAACAAATGACCTTTAGCCCTAGATGAGGGTACTTTACCCTTGTTGCAATTTTTGACAGAAAAAACAGCTTTATAATTTTATGGGCTTTGTTACAAATTAATAAAAGTAAACTTAAAAGTAAGTAAACTTCAAAACCAAACTACTTATTACAACTCTTACTAATTGGACTAAGAATTAAGCAACACAATTACCTAATCAAATTTATAATTGGAATTGAATTAATAAATCAACAATTTGACAATAACATGGAATGGAATCAACACCAAATTATTAGATGAGCACAACCAAGACTTAAATGATGAAGTTAATGTAACATATGAATAATTCTTATTTAACCCTGGAAACTTAAGAAAATAAAGTCTGCTTCTCAGTCCTATGAAGCAATAACCAGACTCCATCAAAATTGCCTCTTACGGAATGACTTCTACAGTGAACTCTTTTCCCACCTAATCTCTATTTCTATAAATCAAACCATAATTTCCCTTTGGAGGACAAAGTAGTGTTATGCAGACACTCTTCCACAACCCAGGGTGACATGAAGCAATTAAGGTAGGATTTACTTTAAATTAGGATAAGTGCATGCTGTTTGAAATGCACACACATATGCATTCTCTCTCATTTACATGTTTAAAAGCGTTAAAGAAAATTCAATAATACAGATGGTAAGCATCCATGTCAGGTATACTATAAAAAGATAAACAAAAATGAAAAAGGTTACTTAGAGCAGAAGTTCCCAAACTTTTTTTGCTGGAATCGCTTTCTCCATTGGAGTCGCATTACAAGCCCCACCCTCACCCCCAATTCCTGTCCATCTGGGGCAGAAAGTGACTCCCCAACGGGAACGGGCAGCTCATACCCAGGGCACCAGTAGGAGCCAGCTGGCTCTGTCCCTGGAGGAATACGTGGCAGCATGATGCAGAGTAGAACCAAACTCCCCACCCTCCATCCCCCCCTTGCTCAGGGCTCCAGAGGATTTAGAATATGTGGGCCTCCAGCTTGCCAGGTGTGTGGGCCAAGGCTGGGCAGTTGTGGTGAGAGTGCACAGGGAGTCTCCCAGCAGTCTGGAAGGAGAAGAGAGGGAGAGCAGCAGGCTGCTGCCAGGGCGGGGCTGAGCTACGTGGGACGGGGCTGCGCTCCTCACTTCCCTCCAACCACTAGGGACTCCCTGTACACTCTCCCCACTGTCTCACTGCCCTGGCCCAGACACCATCTGGCCAGAGCCCCACAACCTATCTTGCACCCCCCGATAACCTTGTCGCACCCCCCCACACACAATTTGAAAACCAGTGACTTAGAGGAAAAGGTTCGCTCTTTAGCTTGCTGATCTTTGGAGAATCAGAGTCAACGCTGCATTTCAGTAGACAGGTGATGTTATCTCTGGTCTTGGTACTTGTGGTGGGGTATAGAAACTTCACACTGGGCAACAAGGGGTTAAGCAGTCCTTCTTGGTGGTGTTGTGGCCCAGGAGGAGGGTCTTTAAACCTTTAAGGCTGCGATTCCAGTTTGCTACACCCAATGGCACCTCCCTGGAGATCTGAGCAAATTAGGGGATCACAAGTCTTGTACCAAATAACATGGTCTAATCCAGGTTGAGGGTGGGATAACTTGTTCTTTGGCCTCTCTGGAAAGCCCCATCCCCTACTGGCAATCTACATCACCAAGCTAAAAGAATAGATGACCCTCTGAAAATATGAAATACATGGATCAGGAAATGACTTTGTGGATGTGAATTTAGACCCTTCCTCAATGGTGGTGTAGTTGATGAAGTTCCTCTCATCTTCTATACATTCCAAACATATTCAATAACCTAATGATCTATTATGGTTCCTTACATCACTCATAATTTCCTTACATCACTCATAATTTCAGCCATATTTCATTCTCCCAACACTTTTAAACATATAAGGGTCTTTTTATTAGTAAAGAATTGGGGAACTAGCAATAGTTTCACTTACTCTGATGGACTGAAAGGCTATCTCAAAGCCAAAGGAGCCGTCTTAGGTTTTAAATATAAACCTTATCCGAGCTAAGAGCAAACTGAAGTTGATACATTTGGCCCATATCAGGGACATTTACCTCATAATGCAAATGACAAATATTGGCAAGTGTTACTGGATAAGGAAAGCAGCTACTTCATCACATGCTGGATACCAGCAAGCTGATACAGATCACTGATAATGCCATTTGGAATCATACCTGCAGTGGAACAATATCAACACTGCCAATAAGACATACTAACAAAACTCTCAAGGATCAGCATAGCTGATGACATTCAGGTATCTGGACATGAGACAATATGGCAGAAGCTATGGCAAATCATGATCACAAACCCAGCTAGTTGCTAGAAGACTCAGGTAAGTAAATCTAAAACTGAGTAAAAACAATATGAAATTGCAATTGACTGTAGTACCATACATGAGAGACTTGTACTCCAAGGGCTAGGACCTGATTTCAAAAATATAAAAGCATTATAGCAGATGCCCATACCTAAAGACATTAAATTAGTTTAGAGACTGTCAGGATTTGTATCTTACACAATTTTCTCCAAGGCTCTCAGATGTGTGGAAATTCCTGAGGTGACTACCAGACAAAGATACAGTATGGACAATACGATGCAGCCATCACACATATCAAGGAGCTGGTGACCAACTATCCCATCCTGAAATACCATCGTGTGAACAAAGAGACAACCATATAATGTGATGCCTGTGAGACAGGGCTTGGGGCATCACTCCTATAATAAAAGGGACTGCCAGTAGTTAGTCAAGATCACTAACTCTCTTTGTTCACACAGTGATATTTTAGGATAGGATAGTTTGCCTTCGCTTGACGTATCACATCTAAAATTTAGTCTGTATGCTCTTCAGGGCCAAGACTGTATCTTACTTTGTATTTTAGGCACTATAAATAATGTTAATAATTATGTGGCATATTTATTTGACAGCTGTTCATTTAAAAAGCTCCTATTTCATGGTGTTTCATATACAGTGTGACAATGAATGGTATGCACCAAAAATTATATTCCTTTAATAGATATTCATTTGCAAGCCAATTTTCAATAGGATTGTAATATTCGGTGTAATATCAGAAGTTCATTCTATAGAGGAGATTATTCATTAAATATTATTTTTGAGAGGACTCCTCCACTAACAAATATTCTTTTATATGAACTAAATTTGGATCTGTAAGTAGCTGGCCCAAATAAAGAAGAAAAAAAGGGTTTCTTTGTATAGTTAACGTTAAGCATTTTACCTACTTAACAGCAAAAAATAACCAGGTAGAGCAGCAAAATTAGTACGTGTGGGTGTTAAAAATGAAGGTACAAGCTTCTGATCTAATGTAAACATAGTAGAGCGAGGGAGACAGGCAGAGTAGGGGAGTCACTGACAGACTGAGGGCAAGGAGGAAATATATTGGTATGCAAAGAGATAATAATAGCAACCAGGGTACTAAGGTGACTGCTTTAGATGCCATTTGAATCTAATTTATTTAGAAGGAAAATATTAGTTTTTCTGCATGACACAAAATACGTTATTTTATGTGGTAGGGCAGCCATATCATGAAATGGTATCAATTTTTAATACCACATCCATCTAAGGGCCTGCTCTAAATTCCATTAGACCACCAGCAACTTTCCATTGGCCTGAATGGGAGTTGGATTGGACACTAAGTAATTCCAGTAACATGAATATTAAAGGCCAGACAAAGAGTCTTGGTACATCAAAGCCTGTCCCTGATAAATTCATGGATTAAAAGTCTAGATCCTGACTCTCAAAAGATACGCTTTACCTTACCCCCTATAAGTAGTTCAGTGAGATTACTCAGAGTGCATAAATTTAAGCATGTGAACAAGTCTTTGCAGTCTTAATATTCTTCACCCCACTAAAATTGAATTAATATATTTTTCCTTTTCCTTTTGTCTTACTGACTTGGTAATTTCTTTTGTTTTCCTTCCAACTTCTTTATCAAGAAATTTGTCCTGATTGTCTTTTATTCCAGTGTCCTTATTCAACTTCTCTCACCTCTTACTCCCATTGTAAATGGGAGGTTAAAACCCTGGAACCTACAAACAACTTTCCATCGCTGGAAATTTTTAAATCAAGATTGGATGTTTTTCTAAAATATATACTTTAGTTCAGGGGTGGGCAAACTATGGCCCGTGGGCCGGATTCAGCCTGCCAGCCATTTTAAGCCGGCCCTCAAGCTCCCGCTGGGGAGGAGGGTCTGGGGCTTGCCCCGCTCCAGCACTCCAGCCGGGAGCAGGGTCAGGGTCCACTCTACGCGGCTCCTAGAAGCTGCGGCATGGCCCCCCTCCGGCACACCAGACAGGGAGCAGGGTCGGAGTCCACTTCACACTGCTCCTGGAAGCAGCAGCATGACCCCCCTCCGGCTCCTACGCGCTCCAATGGCCCCCTCCAGCACTCCAATGGGAGCTGCAGAGGTGGTGCCTGTGGACAGGGCAGCGTGCAGAGCCACCTGGCCGCACAGAACCGCCTGGCCGCACCTCTGCATAGGAGCCAGAGAAGGGACATGCTGCTGCTTCCGGGAGCTGCTTGAGGTAAGTGCCGCCTGGAACCTGCATCCCTGAGCCTCTCCCCACATCCCAACCCCCTGCCCCAGCCCGGATCCCCCTCCCACCCTCTGAACCCCTCGATCCAAGCCAGAAGCACCCTCCTGCACCCTAAACCCCTCATCCCCAGCCCCACCCCAGAGCCCTCACCCCCCAGCCGGAACCTGCACCCCTTCCTGCACCCCACCTCCCCTGCCCCAGCCCTGATCCCCCTCCTGCCCTCCAAACCCCTCGGTCCCAGTCCAGAGAATCATCCTGCACCCCAAACTCCTCATCCCCAGCCCCACCCCAGAGCCTGCACCCACCAGCCAGATGCCTAACCCCGCCGCCCCCCCCTTTCACTCCCCCAACCCAGCCCGGAGCCCCCTCCCACACCCTGAACTCTTCATTCCTGGCCCCACTCCAGAGCCCGCACCCCCACCCCAGAGTCCTGACCCCCTCCCACACCCCAACCCCAATTTTGTGAGCATTCATGGCCCATAATACAATTTCTATTCCCAGATGTGGACCTCGGGCCAAAAAGTTTGCCCACTCCTGCTTTAGTTCAAACAGAAATTAATTCAAGGAACTCCAAAGTCCTGTGTTATACAGAAGATCAGATTAAATGTTCACACTGGTCCTTCCTGGATTTATAATCTATGAAGCTGCATTAAAGGCCATTGCATTCCTACTGGTAGTTAGTAAAACCTCTCTCCATCCACTAACTTTCCTCCACTGCATCCCCCACACACTTTTCTTTGTTTTGTTGTAGGAAACTTCAAGTTTAAATAATCTTGAACAGATTTCAGGTCCTAAATTAATGTAAAACAAACACAAACCCACCTTCTTTTACGCCACCTCAATTTAAGCTACTCACCCCAATTCAAATTTTCTCTATGAAAATAACTGGGTTTACACTTGTTTCTCCATTTCATGTGAGCTTTTCAATCTCACAGGAAATCATTACAGAGTACGTAACAGTACAAAACAATCCACATCTAGAAAAGTCATATCCTGCCATACGTCTATCATAGTCCTGAATTTCCCTGCTACTACCCTTGGGTTTTTCCTTGTACACAATTAAGTCAATGTAGCTTCAATGGAGAAGGATCTGGCACATTATTCTGAGGGCCTGAGTCAGCAAGGTACTGAACTCCTCTAGAGATGTGCTAACTGCCTTCAACTCCAATTGATTTAAATGGGAGTTTAGGGTCCTCAACGCCTCACAGGATTAGGCATTAAGTTGAAATTCACTCAAGTACTTCTTCAGCTGTAAAAATAGAAGGTTACTAATGCAGAGGCCTTTTGATGATCCTTTCAACAAGGGGGAATTTCACCCCTTACTGAGCAGCCTAAAATCTTCACCAAAAGTTTTTCAACTTGGCTTAATACTATTTTCAAAATTCTGGGCCTGGTCAACTTCTAATAGTTTAACTCTAATTATCTGTTTAGTTGCAATGGCAGAGTCGTTTTAAGCATTTAATTCCCACCTTTATAGGATAATGTATCCCACCCACCTACCTTCTTTTTTTGTGAAACAAGAACTTAATCTATGTCTTTAATAATAACAGTTTCACATATGACTTACTATGCTTTCCATTTTTGTCTCTCAGTGGTTATTACCAATTTCTTCTCATATGTTGCCTTGATATATACTTAAATTATATCTTTTCCTTTATTATACTTAAGTTTAATTTTTTTTATTCATACGGCATGTGTTACTAAATTGCAACATAGATCTTTGTATATTCAATAACTTTGTATTTAGTATCTTATATTTGTTGTATGTATTGACCCCAGAATGTCAGCCCACTGTACCTTACTCTGTAGGTCCTGATTCTGTAATCAGGTCCATGAAGGAGAATCATTGCACCAGTTGAAGTCAATGGGAATAGGAGTCTGGCCAAAAAGATGAGATTGCAAGACCAGACCATAATGTTCTGAATTCTATTGCATTTATTCAGAGCTCAATATTTTATCATTTCCTTTCTTACTTTCATTTTAGATTTGAGAATAAGCCTAACAAATCATAAGCAATAATTATGTACTATGTAATTTGGGACACACTGTACTCCAATTTCACATTAGATCAGTTCGAAGGATAAAAAAGTCTAAACTATAATTAATCTATTATCAATATGCAACTTTATATATTTTAATATGCACAAGAACGAAACTAAATTTAAAACAAAGTTCAGCCAGAAATATACAGTTTCTGAAAATAATGTTTATGTTTTAAAATTGATGTAAATTGTGTATCTAGTGCATGTCTACATGCTAGCATACAGAGAGAAAAACCTTACTTATGATCAAAGGGACAAGGAAACTACTGTATCTTATTCAAAGTCTGATTCTAGTAGGTAAGACAGGTACACTAACTGATAAACAACCAATTTTCCAATTTGCTCACTTATATACAGTCTGACAAAACATGTCAAATGAATTGCTCTATTCCTTGGTATCATTTGATAATAACTGATAAGTGATGGCAACAATCAAGTTATTTCCTATTTTAATCAACAGCTTATTTTGATGAGAACCAAATTTAGAAGATATTAATGTGAAGTTTTCCTATGGATATTAGCAATGAATATTCATTTATGGTAGGGGCTAACAGACTACAACTAGAAGAGGTTACAAAAGATGAAGAGTATCTACAGTACAATATGTAGCATATATTTAAAATGGTGAATGATAAAGATCTCAATGTCGCTGCCTTTATATTTATTTTAATAACATTGTGCTTTTCCATGAGAAAATACCTTATAGCATATGAAACAGGTAAAGATTAATCATACATCTGATAGCCATGTTCATTTGGCATTTATCACACACTTGCATCCCTTCTGGTTCTATTAATAACAGGATTTTTATGTCTTTGGATATACTATACCTTTTCTTTTTATGTTTTTATTGGTTTAAATGTGTCTTTTTTATAACTGGCTTAGACAATATGCTGCAGGAATCTGATTTGTAAAAATTAAACTGCTAAATGGCTCTTAAAAATAAACAAACAGAATATGTATCGGACCTGATAGTATTTAATTTAAATATTTGCAACTGAAGAGCCAACAATATTGACCTCAATTACTCTCATCTAATTAAAGAAAATAGGTTAGAAAAGCAAGTTTATCATGAAAAAACATAATATCATTGCTATTTAAAAACAGTTATTCTGTTTATTTAACAACAAAATGCATGTTTCATCTTAAACAGTGTATTTACTGCCACAATGCTAATAAAAACAAATTCTTTTTCTTAGGGATGACAAGTGTTGTTGTTTTTTAATTCTAAAGCAATTGTCCTATACTAAATACATATATTTTAAAGAATAAGCTTAATATATTAGCAGACTTTTGGCATTCTAAAAATTATTAAATTACAAAAAAAAATCTGCTTGAAAAAACCCACAAACCATCACACATACACATCTCTGCATAATTATAGAGGAATACAGGAACTCAGACTTGAAGCCTAGCAACAGTATCCAAGTATTAGTTAGTCTGCTAATCAACTACCAAAAACTCACACACCAGCTCAATGTGTTTCATATTTAAAAAAAAAAAAAAACACAAAAAACCCTCTTGCTTCTATCATCAGACCTGCTGGAGGACAAGATGTATGGTATAAACAAACCTTGTTCACTTGAAGAAGAACAACCCATGTCATTTAATCCATCTGACAATTCATCTCATCACAAAGAGCCAAGGCAAAAAAAGAGAGAGATTTAAAAATAGGTTATCCGAGTCAAAGGATTATCAGCTTGCAACATATTTAATATCTGCATAACTGTATCTAATGAGAGCTTCAGGACTTCTATATATATTATTGTTGTTTTTTTGTATCTCCATCCTATAGAAGCCATAGTAAATGCTGTATAGCAAATGCTTTCTAAACCTCCTGTGCTCATTTACTTGCAGACAGCTGTAGGCTGGATGAAAACAATCAGGGATTAACTTTTCTATTCATCACATCTTTTAATCCATTACTTTCCCTTAGCTTTGAAAATAAATAAATAAATAAATGAATGAATAAATAAAATAAGACAGTACAACTAATTAAAGGAAGAATTAAAACGGGTGTAAATCTGTAACGTGTAACTGCTGTGCAGTTCATGAAGATTGTATTGTACAACAGATGTGATGTCTCTTTCAAAATAGAGAAAAAAGATGGAACTGTATAAGCACAGAGCTGCAAGATATTTCTGGATTCCAAGGAGTTTCAAAATATGTAATCATTCAAATAAGGTGTTTTAATATGTTTATCATCCCTGGAAAAGCTCATTAGGGAGCATCTTGGATTAGAGTAAATTGAGTGGTGTACTGAGTGTTATGAGGCTTTTGCCTCATAATAACAACTTTTCTTGCCTTACAAAAATACTAAATACTTTTAACTTGTTTCAAACACAGTTACTTCAGAAGAATAATTGACATAAGAATTTTTATTTACCTTTTGGACATCTGTAAAATGCAAAAAAAAAAAAAAAGGTTCTCTGCTGTTTAGAACCTTGTTTAACAAGAAATACAATGATATGAGAATTTACTTTTAATCCCTCAGTGTTAACCTTTTTCCACTCCCCTCTGAATTCTTTATTTCTTACACAGGATTAGGTTTTCCAAAATGGCACCCACTCTCGTTAGAAGTAAGACTGCTCTGAACATCCCTTTTTAATATCAGTGAGTTTCTTATGGTACACGAGTTATTTTCAAGAGACTTTTTTGTGTCTGAAAACTGGTAGTGTCCAACCTAAGAAATATGTAGCAGTTTGTGATCTGGTAGATAATTGTTCTCCTGTTGGTGACTGCCACAGAAAAGTCATCAAGTTACAGAATATACTAACGGGAATGCAGAGTTACTTAAGCTTAATTGACAATAGGTGGAAGGAAAAGCAGCAAGGTATCTCTATTAAGCAAAAGAAAAATCTAATGATCTGAGCAGCAAAGGCATGGGTGAATGAGTCCACACAACTGTTCAGACGTTTTAATGGGATGGCATAGCTAAGGGGTTTTATATGGGAAGCTCTAGGGGCTCTGCAAAGGGGCTCTGTCTGGGGAACAGATGTGGGGACCCACATGAAAGACCCCCCTAAGCTTATTTCTACCAACTTAGGTTAAAAACTTCCCCAAGGCACAAACCCTTTTCTTGTCCTTGGATGGTATTGCTGTCACCACCAAGTGATTTAGACAAAGATTCAGGAAAAGGATCACTTGGCGTTCCTATTTCCCCAAAATATCCCCCCAAGCCCCTTCATCCCCTTTCCTGGGAGGCTTGAGAATAATATACTAACTAATAATATAATAATATATGGAGATATACCTATCTCATAGAGCTGGAAGGGACCCTGAAGGGTCATCGAGTCCAGCCCCCTGCCTTCACTAGCAGGACCAATTTTGCCCCAGATCCCTAAGTGGCCCCCTCAAGGATTGAACTCACAACCCTGGGTTTAGCAGGCCAATGCTCAAACCACTGAGCTATCCCTCCCCCCATAGGTTAACAAAGTGAGCACAGACCAAACGCTTGGGTTTTTAGGACACTAAAAATCAATCAGGTTCTTAAAAGAAGAACTTTATTATAAAGAAAAAAGTAAAAGAATCACACCTGCAAAATCAGAATGGAAGGTAACTTTACAGGGTAATAAAAAGATTTAAAACAGAGAGGATTCCCCTCTAGGCTCAACTTCAAAGTTACAAAAACAGGAATAGCATAGGGAAAATTCTTAGCATAGGGAAAATTCACAAGCTAAAACAAAAGATAATCTAACGTATTTCCTTGCTATTACTTACAATTTCTGTAATTTTAGATGTATCATTTTAGGATCTTTTAGGAGCTGGTTTACCTGCTTGGTCTCTCTCTTTGTCCCGAAAGGGAACCAACAAAAAGAGCACAAACAAAACCTTCCCCGCCCCCCAGATTTGAAAGTATCTTCTTTCCCCATTCGACCTTCTGGTCAGGTGCCAACTAGGTTAATTGAACTGATTAACCCCTTACAGGTTAAGTGATTCTGTACCTCTGGCCAGGAGGGATTTTACGTTACTGCATACATAAAGGTTGTTACCCTTCCCTTTATATTTATGACAGGCTCCATGGAACTCAAACTTGTCACATGTAGGGACATCATTGTTTTCACACATGGAAACTGAGGCAGAATTTGGCCTTCTGACTCCTTCTCATCCCTGGATTACCAATAATAGCTGTAAGTAGAGGGTCTGATATTGCAACCTTCACTTAAGCCAAACTGCCCTGGAAATGAAGTGGAATTTTGCTTGAGTAAGGCAGTGATTTTGCAGTGATTTTGCAGTTGATTTTGCAGTGAATTTTGCTGTAGTGCTGGACCCACAGAATGAAAGCTGATGCCATCTTTGTAGGAAAAGAGAAAAAGCAATTCAGCTTCATTTTCTACTGGATTGGAAAATGCCTATAAACTCCATCAGTAACAACAGGGCATTTTCTTAGCATTGCTCGTTGGGGCTGGTCCAGACCCATGAAGAGCCCTTTGCAAAGCCATTAATTGGGCTCTCCCTCTTGATTGAAAGGTCCAAGGTTTGGTGAGTGACTTCCTACCCTACCCCACTCTAAAAGTCTATGAAATGTTAGGTGATGGGAAGGGAATAGGATACGGGAACAGGTAATGTACCCAGAAGTAACGTGTTTGTGTTTGCTTATGTAGGACATTAGGAGAATAGTGGACTGAGATTTCCTTTTTCATAGGAGGAGAGATCTGCAATGTGTGCCAACTCATACTACTATAAAAGCAGCAATATCCTGACTTCCTAGTGGACTCAAGTTATAATCACTGCTACTGAACAAAGCAGCTCATTCTTTACAACATGTTGTACAGGACCATGAATGGTAAATATCACACTACGGGTGCTAGGTCTCCATGACTGCAGGTTTGGCAGCATTACCCGACACAGCCCTGTGGCTATTACTGATATAGTACAAGACTACCACATAATGACTTCTGTGTGGAATGTACATGTGTTTTCCAATTCCTATTTGCAATAGGGCAGCAAAATGGTCTAAGAGGAACATTAATTAGTAAATGTAAAAACAGAACATAGACTCCTTGACTGGGTCCTTCTCCAAAGATTACAGGTCACAAGCAATTAATAATTTTGCACATTTGAAATGCCTCAGTTGTAGAAATCCAAAAACTTGTTTCTGTCAGGATAAAAGAAAACCTGCTCATGAAGTTATTGAAATTAGGTCCAATCTGCCATTTCCTGTCATGAGTAAATAATTAAAATAGACCATCCCTAAGATGCCACACCTGAGAAAGAGAAGGGTGGACTTTTTTAGACAAATCTTGATTGCTATTTGCATTAGCTAGATGCCTATTATGTTTTGATTTAAGGAAGTATCAATAGCCACACAGAGTCTACCAAGACTATCAAGAGTTAGAAGATTGCTAGCTTTATTCTTCACAAAAATAAAGGCTGGGATTTGTTCCAGTGCCTGTTTTGTAGTTGGAGAATCCTGTCATATATTCCATGCAGCCAGTGTTCAATTTCCATCTCTCACTTGCCACCTGCAGAGAAAAGTTCTGAAATACATGAAGTTTAAATCCTGTATCCATAAATACTGAAGTCCCTTTCTTCCTATAAGCAGACATGATTTGTTGTTTCTCTGTTTTGTTTTGTCATCTTAAGATAACGCACATACATTTTCCACAGGCTTTAAAACTAAAGGCTCATTCCACATTAATGGTTTCTTTCCTTTTTTTTTTTAACAGCAAAACAAAAATGCATGAGATTGGTAATAATTGGGTTGCGTTGGTAGGTTTACTACTTTTGTCTGCTTCCTATAACCACTGAACTCCATATCCTCCAACCATTCAAAAATCTTCCACTGGGCAAGAACATAACATAAGAACGGCCATACTGGGTCAGACCAATGGTCCATCTAGCCCAGTGTCCTGTCTTCCGACAGTAGCCAATGCCAGGTGCTTCAGAGAGAATGAACAGAACAGGTAATCATCAAATGATCCACCCCATCGCCCATTCCCAGCTTCTGGCAAACAAAGGGTAGGGACACCATCCCTGCCCATCCTGGCTAATAGCCATTGATAGACCTATCCTCCATGAATCCTCCATGTCCAAGGGACACACACTGCAAGGTTGCTTAGATTCCTAAATGTTTCCCAAGTTTGGAGGATAGACATCCACCTTAATGAACAGTTATTGTTAAATAGGTATAAAATGTGTTTTAATAACCTTGCTCAATTTCAGGAACTTCTCTAAAACAGAGGACATTTTTCTAGAGATGTCAGATAATAAACTTCCTTAAAAGACCTCCTAATCTGAATCATCCCTCTTATCTTCATCAGGATGCTGGATTGAAACTTATTCTTTCAACCACTCCTCAGCTGTCTGATGGTCATTTTTTCCATCATGAAGCCTCCTGACTTTAAAAAGGAGCATTACTCATATGGAAATATGTATGACCTCAGCCAAAAGATAGATGAAGACAACGGGTAATAATACACCCAGTATAAACAAAGGCCAAGTTGGTGAAGTTTAAACACCAGCATTGCTCTATATGTTCAGCATCACAGAAGCTCCATTCTCATTCTTTGTTTCAGTTTTTTCATTTCATTGTGGAACTATTCCAGAAATATACATTTTTGTGACTTCACTATTAAAAAGTAATGTTAAAAATGTTAAAGGAAAAGTATCTCTGTTAAATCAAAGTTAATGTGAAGAAATTCAAACAAGTAATGAACAACAAAGAGTCCTGTGGCACCTTAAAGACTAACAGAGGTTCCATTAAAGTGCCACAGGACTCTTTGTTGCTTTTTACAGATCCAGACTAACACGGCTACCCCTCTGATACTAAACGAGTAATGCTTACTCTTTATCAAAGCCACTACCATCATACCTATTCATCTACAGCCAGCACTTAGTACCAAGATGTCTCACAAGCATTGATGAATTTATCTTCACAACATCCACGTGAGGAAATGAAGCATCCCTATCTCCATTTTACAGAAGATGAAAAAATGCATCGAGGGAGGTTAGGAGTGACTTTCCCAGTGTCACAAAGAAAGTCTGTGCGACAGCCAGAAATTAAGCTCAGATCTCCTGAATCCTGCTCAAGTGCCTAAGCCACAAGGCGATCCTTCCTTCCCTGGATTGAGTCTCATCCAGCTACTTTTCAGCTACATTCCATTTTCCATCATATACTGAGACAAATGGGAAACAACACTGTCCATGCTTGATGAGAAAATAATGTGGAGCATTAATCATGTATTGAGGACATTGGAGCAGTGGAGTCATGGGCTGCATGTAGGTGGATCCCTTCTCAGTAATGGGGCCTTTGCCCTGTAATTAATAATTTATACTCTGCGTTTTCTTGATTTCTTTCTTGTACTGTGTACAATTTTTTAAAAAGGAGAATAAACTATGTGCAGAAAAATGTAATACTTCTTTGTGTACAGAAGAATTGGACAAAACCACAATATTAAAAAGCAACACTGCTGGAATAAATTGGAACATTTGAATTAGCCCTATTGACTGCTTTCATTTTAACATCTTTACAAAGTCGTAGAACCATCAAAAATCATTTGTAAGCACAGGGTAATAAGATGACATGCTCATTAGGGATAGGCAATTGGTTCATTTTCAGCAACTGCTTGACCTCATCAGCTTGACATTTTCAAACCAGCACTGGTTGTAAATGCAGAAAGAAGAAAAAGAAACTAACTGAAGGGAGCTGTTTTCAGTGTACCACCATGTTAAGTATAGGGCTACCTAGAAGGCTTAAGTTTTATGCAAGTCTCCTCAGTTTTGTCCAATAACCACACATCTTGGAAAAAATAAATAATGGAATAGCACATGAGATTAAAACTCATGATATCTGATCTAGTTTTCAACTGCAAGCAATGAGCACAGAGAGCCACTCAGAAAGGGGGTTGTAAAGATGGCTTTAATCCACATTTGTATTCCCGCAATCCTGGGCGGGATATGAGCTGTGCCAGTGCCCCAGCATAACTGAGGCTTTGTCAACACACAGTCTTGCACTAGTTAGTTAAACCAGTGCAAATGATTGTGTGGACACACTTATTTCAGTATGAGTGGCTTTTTTGGTTTAGCTTTGACCTGTTTCTAACTAACGAACTAAACTGAAATAAACCTGGTGTAAACCGAAATAAGAGTCTCCAAACAGTCCTTTGAATCAGTTAATCTAAGTAAGTTTAAAATCCCATTTTAAATTAAACCCATGCAATTTTATATGCAGTCAATCTCTTCAAGCAGCTTCAAGGCTGTTCTAAAGGAACCTTTTTTCAAAGTTTGGGTTGCGACCCAGTACTGGGTCGCGGCATGTAAGGCACTGGGTCGCTCTGGTAAGCACCGCCGACCGGGATGTTAAAAGTCTCGTCGGCAGTGCTGCCCAGCTAAGGCAGGCTAGCGCCTACCTGTTCCGACACCGCGCTGCACCCCAGAAGTGGCCAGCAGCGGGTCTGGCTTCTAGGCAGGGGGCTCTGCACGCTGCTCCCACCCCGAGCACCGGCTCTGCACTCTCATTGGCCGGTTGCTGGCCAATGGGAGCTGGGGGGAAGGGCAGTGCCTGCAGGTGAGAGCCATGCGGAGCCACTTACGTGCCTCTGCCTAGGAGCCGGACCTGCTGCTGGCCACTTCAGGTGTACAGCGGTCCATGGTGCCAGGACAGGTGGGAAGTCTGCCTCTGCACCCCAGCTGTGCCACTGACCAGGAGCTGCCGGAGGTAAATCCGTGCCCCAATCCCGCACCCCAATCCTCTGCCACAGCTGTGAGTCCCCCACAAACCCTTCATGCCCAGCCCCACCCCAGAGTCCTGACCCCCTCCCACACCCAACCCTCTGCCCCAGCCCTGAGCCCCGCCCCAAAACCGGAACCCCTTCCGGGGGTGGAGAGCGGTGCCTGTGGGTGAGAGCCGCGTGGAGCCGCTTGCGCACCTCTGCGTAGAAGCCGGACCTGCTGCTGGCAGCTTCAGGCGCAGCGCGGTCCACAGTGCCACGACAGGCAGGAAGCCTGCCTCCCGCATCCTGAACCCCTCATTCCCAGCCCCACCCCGCAGCCCTCACCCCCGCACTCCAACCCTCTGCCCTAGCCCTGAGCCCCTCCCACACCCAAAACCCCTCATCCCCAGCTCCGTTGGATCATGGGCATCAACAATTTTCTTCAATTGGGTCCCCAGAAAAAAAGTTTGAAAACCACTGTTGTAAAGTATGTGTACCCCGAGGGGCTGTCACAGGCGGATTGCCCCAGACATCCTCCTTTCCTCTCAGCCACCCTCTACTTGCTGCAATTAGGGGGCATGTCATATGGCAGGAAGTGCCATGCAGCTCCTAATCAGTGGAGGATCTCTGTGTTGAGATGATCCTCCTGTGATCAGCTACACCAGCTTTAGCACTGCTTTGCACTGGTGACACAGTGCACAGCAGCCTTGCTGAAGGGGAGAATCTGGCCCTCTCTGGCTTGTGTGTGTGTGTGTGTGTGTGTTTAATCTGTCCAAAACTGATCACACCTACTCAGAACACATCTATCATCCAGTAGTGGTACTTATATCCAATTTTCTAAAACAAAGACTCTCTGAAAAACAATTCAGCCTTTTTCCTATTTCTTCACATTTTAGAAAATGGAAGATAAACTTAGAATATTTCTCTGTATCAACCGCACATTCAGCCTTCTGATTATATTTCACATAAAACCAGATTTAACTGTTCTTTATAGGATTTTAATCTGGATTTAAAGATTCCAATCAACATTTCATAAAGCTTTTCATTGTCACTAGTTTGTAAATATTTTACTTACCAATATCTGTTTCCTTGTGATTTTTGATATATTCAGCCAGCTCAAAATTTCCTGCTATTATGGCCACCTAAAAGATTGTAAAATAGCTCAAATTAATATGTGCTCAGAGTCATACACTGACAAATATACATGTTACATTATACAGAGATAGATATTGGTACACACAACATAAATTTATTGTTCCATATAACAAAATGGGATAAAGTGCATTTACTTTACATCTTTGACCCTCTCTCCTCCATGCACATATTATTATATTTATGTTAATTTGCTGAAACATAATACAAAGAAACAGGAATCTTGTATCATAGACACAGACAAAGCAGGGTCTGCTGCAATGGGAGCAGAAATAAAAATGGAGCCCAGACAGGGCCACCCCTTTCAACCCAGAACTGTGAAGGGGAGACCCATCATTATGGGGGTACTAGGACCCAAGTGATGTCTCCCCTCCCCTTCTACTTGGGCTTGGAAGAAAGCTGCAAAGAGGAGCCAGACAGCCACTGCAGCCAATAGGAGGAGAAGCAGCCAAAGCAAGGACCTTTCGTCCTTTGAAGAACTTTCTCCAGTTTTGACTGGACTTTCTCTGCCCTGTGCTGATTGGCTGTTTGCTCCACTGTCTCCATCTTCCTCTGCCTCACAGTCTCTTCATCTCAGCATCATTCCTCTTCCCCACTTCCCTGTCCCCCACACCACCTTCCCTTCAACGTCCTCTCTCCCTTCCCTTTAGCTGATCCCTTTTATTAAACCCACCCAAAAAACAAAAATAAATAAAACACCATGGAACTAACATGACATTTGCCATCATCACATTTGTGTCTCTGGTTGCATGTTATAACCCCTTCTCCCACCATGTATCTGTCTTCTCTATTTAGATTGTAAGCTCTTCAGGGCAAGGACATCTTTTTTGTTTTCTCTTTCTACAGTGCCTAGCATAATGTGGTGATGGACCATGACTAGCACACCTAGGCACTATTGTACTACAAATAATAAATAATCTTAATAATAACAACAATAAACCATCTCATTAAACCATATTCACTTTACATATTAAAAAAAACCTTCTGAGGGGGCTTACGAGGATGGTAAATGGATAGGGACCCTTTCATGTCTAGTGTCAGTTCCAGTTATTCCAGATGAGTATCACATGCAGCACCCCTGAATTTTTCTGTGGAGACTCTGAACCCAGAAATTTAAAACACTGTTTTCCCCTGATTATTCCTATCTCCCTTCCCTGAGAAGAGAAGCAGGGATTGCAATAGGGAAATGAGAGAGGGCCATAGAAGCAGTATTACCAGCCACAAACAATCAAATATCATGAATCAGATACCAAAAAAAATTAGATTGCCTTAAAATCATGATATTTTTAAATATGTATATATTTTAATAAATATATTAAAATAATACATAATTTTGTTTTGTACCTGCCTTCCAACTGTTAAGCTTTTGGGGGAAGCTACCCACTCTAAATTCAACCTTAAGGGTATTTCTACGCTGCAATTAAAAACCCCTGGCTGGCCTGTGCCAGCTGACTCAGGCTCGAGGGGCTTGGGCTAAGGGTCTGTTTAAATGTGTTGCAAAAGTTCTGGGGCTCTACCACTTCAAAGAGCCCTAGAGCCGGGGCTCCAGCCCAAGCCCAAATGTCTATATTGTAATTAAAACAGACCCTTAGCCTGAGTCCCCCGACTGCACTGACTAAATAATGCGAGTATCTCTATTGTCTATGTGCAGGGGTACTCACTCACACTCTTGTAACCCTTTTCCCTTTTCCCACTCTTGCCCCCAATATTTTTTCACCTTTCAGGGTTCTCATTCCCTCTTTACGTCAGTGAGAACCACCCTTTTTCCAGACAGCAGCCTGGCTTCTCTCCTATTGGGAAGAATGGGAGGTAGTGGCCATCTTTCTTACGAATAGTAAAAACTGCCACATGTATTGGTTGTAGAGAAAAGATGGTCAGCTTAGCTGAGGAAAACCTGTGGCCTCAGGGCTATTACAACGATGAGAACAAGTGGCCATTTTGAAACAGGAGAGAACTTTGGAAATTTACTGCTAAGGGAGAAGAGTTTATTCACTAACTCTGCTAGCTCGTAAAATGTCAGGTGATGAAGTAAATACTTTTTTTTTTTTAAGTATCTGAGATGTTCTCAGAGTGTGAGATGTATAAAGTTTGGAGTTTGTGTGGGCAATGATTGTTTTAGGTATTGTATCAAAAAAAGGTGAGACTCAGCAGAACAAATTTTGTAAAGTGCCCACTTTTAAAAATTACACTCAAACTAATTAATAATTTATTTAAAATCCCCCCAGGAAAGGTTACTCACAGATTATGTCTATAAATTTGAAGAAGATACTCTGTATTGTGTATAGAAAACAGAGTTTGAATTCCTACTGTAAATTAAAAAATCAGTGTAACCTAACCAACACCTCCATATATATAAATGTAAAATAATTGCATTTATTTTCTACAATTTTAGATCAGCCCAAATTATTTGTACAGTATTCATCATTCTGCTATTAGTGCAGTCTCAAACATCTGCACCATATGTTTGGGCCTCAAGGTGAACGTGCAACCATGTATTTCTACTTTAACTTTGGGAAAAGTCCCATTAATACTTATGAATATGGTTGTTTGCAGCAAGGATGGGGGAACTGGTTCAGAAAAAATAAAAAGTGGTTGCTTCCTTTTCCCCTCTCCTCAACTCCCAACATATATAGCCATGGCTACTTTGCTGAGACATTCCTGAAGGCCTGAAACTGTCTCTCCATTACTCTCCTCCCTCCCAACCTGAAACACATAAATATCTTTGAAGATTCAGTTATGAGACCAGAAGTTCTGATTATCCCCCTCCCTTAAGGCCCTCCCCCACCCGTTTGCTCCTCTCTGCCCCCTCCCCCGAGGAAACCCCCTGCCCACTGCTCTCCTCTGCCCTTCCCGAGGCCCCCCACATGTTCATCTGCTGCTTGCTCCTCTCTACCCCCTCCTCCAAGTACATCCCTTCCAACGCTCACTCCTTTCTGCTCCCTCCCCTGCCTCAAGGGCGAGCGGCAGGGGCCTCAGGGGAAGAGGACTAGTGGGGATGAGACCTCAGGGTGGAGTGCGGGCAGGGCTCCCCCTATTTTTTTTCTGTGGGTGCATGAGCCCCGGAGCATTCACAGAGTCGGCACCAATGCTTTTTATCATTTATCATGGTTTAAGAGAGTTAAGTCTATGCGGTTTGGGGTCTAACCTCCACTAGCTGGTCATTAATTGACAATTGAAGTCCTCTACACAAGCCACTATTGCCTAAATATCTCACAATAACAAATACATTTCCAATATACCTCTTTTTGTTAGAGCACCAAATGAAGCCCAAAAGGTAAAAGGTTGTACATGCTGCCTGCCATGTTCACATCATAAACATTTCAATTTTTTTCATCTATTTAGTCTCCACTTTCCTCTGTAAATTATTTCATAGTCACTTAAATTATACTGTCCACTGTAAAAGCTTGATGTAATAATTATGATTTCTTACAGGAAACACATTTCTTACTTAGATTTTAAACTCTTTGGGGCAGATACCATTTTTTTTGTTCTGTATTTGTACTGTGCCTAGCACAATCGAGTTCTGGTCCATGACTAGGGCTCCTAGGCGCTATGGTAATACAAATAATAAATAATAACTTTTCAGAATATTATTAAACCAGAAGATATTGAGGATGTTTGAATAAGTGAACAGCAGCCAAGCATAAATGAAAGCTTAAAAGCAAACCACAAATGCTCTAAGTGAAATTAGACAAAAATATGTATGTTAATTATATACACATATATTTACAAACACACAATGGCTATACAGATGTATTTTAAAATTGATTATCAGCAAACAGTTCTGGGTATGTGCAACATATACATTTTTCCCATTAAAATAACTCTGCCCACAATGTAAAATAGTACAATGCTAAATGTTTACTGGGGATAAATGTGTAATTATTTTTCTTTTCACAATTTCAATAGTAGGAAAACTCTGTGCCTTGATACTTTCAGATTGTGATACTTCAAAGTTGATGTATTACTAAGAGTAGAATTTATTGCTATGAGTCATTAACAATGGGTCAAATCAGTTCCCATTACTACCAGATTGCAGTCTGAGGAGTACAGAAGGATGGATTATTTTCTCAGCTGCATCATAACCTTCCTGGACCCCTATCGATTCCTGTGAGGAATCTGTTCTGGGAGAAGGGGTTAGGGGTTGGGAGTGGTATGTGTGCTATGTATTGTCATCCAGAAACCAGCAGGGAATCTGCTGAAAACTTAACACTCTCTAAAGCTGTATCAATTTTTTTGCACCCCCTTTCTGGGGTTTTAGGAAAGTTTTCAGGAGAGGACATCCTGTCAGGAGAGGGAAGCCCTGTCGGCACAGCAAGTGATGGGGTGGAAAAAAGCTATAGTCAGCCAGGAGACAATGCAGAGACACAGGGCCTCCATGCAGACAGTGCTGGCCTCCAGTATATCTCACAAGATTTACATTGCTCCTGCGAGATCTCCATGTTTTTGAGATACACCCCCACCCCCCATTCAGTCCACGGGATTAGGGGCTGAGGTAGCCACCGCAAATCCCATCCCCCTTTTCTCAACAGAACAGTCCAGGGGTCAGGTTTTCCTCCCCATGTGCATATTTCCCTGTAAAGGAACAATGTGGACCAAAAGCAATACTTCTGAAAAGATTAATGGCCCTTTTTGCTAGACTCGAAAGGATTTAACTTTTCCATCAAGGTAGGGGGCGTTTACATGCTTTATTCCCTCTGGATAAAACTCACTATTGGTGAAGGGCCTGAATCAGACCCTCCATTCTGCAGAACCCAATGATAACTTCACATAAGGGGGCCTCAGTTCTCCCTGCAAGCTGAGGAAAGTAGGTGTCTCCTTTGCAGGGGAAGGTTTTTTTAATCTAATCACCCAACATAAGACAGGAGTACCTGATTTTCCAGTGCCCTGCCCCGTGTGTCGTCATTTACACCAATGCCCAAGTGGGTACCCAGTGCTACCAAACAGGTGCATAGCAACAGAGAATCAGGTCCACTATGTCCTCATCGCCATTTCTAATGAGGGCCTGAGGACTTTCAGGCAATTAGCCATTATATCCAGCTTTAAAAAAAATCCCATTTTCCTACATCACTTGATTGAACTGCATATGGATTGAAAATCTGAACTTTACGAATGCCTAGAAGAATGCTGTGCAATTACCTCTGGAACTGCATTTATGATTGGCACTGGTTGGAGATCACAAGTATGTCTGTATTTTGTACTAAAACGAAAAGAAACTAAATTGATCTTTTGCATAAAAAAGGAAGCTTAAATCAACTGGAGCAACAGCATTCTTTATAACCTTCCATGTGTCCAAGGTGTTTCTAAGACACTTATCACTTTGCTATATAAAATAACTTAGCCATGCTGCAGGACATTAATAGAGATTCATTATTATTTTTCATTTTCATTGTCAATGCATTGTCCCCTATGGCTTATTCTTACAATACCCTAAATAAACAAATCATATTAGTTCCTTAGTATCAGCAGCCAGGTTTTCCTGCCAAGTTATGTGCTCGAATAGAATGTATTGGACATGGCAACAGGCTGAGATGACTCAAGCTAGTTAACTCCCAGACAAGAAGTTTAGCTGCATTACATACTGCTCACATCAATGAAACTACCCTGGGCAATTATCCTCTTACTGGGTATTCTGGGATGGAGCATCTTTGACTACAGTGAGCAATAATTATTATGGAGAAGAGCTGGCTGGAGAATTTAATAAAATTCAAAATGTATATGAAAAATGGGGGGAAAATCCACAGACTTTTTTCACTATTTTTCAACCAATTCTATTATGCAGTATTATAAAATCATACCCATTGTCATTGCCAGCGCAAGACTGTTTCATACAGTATGGTACATGGACTGTTCTCTATAGTAGTGCTTAGACACAAAGCTGATGGGCACTATAGAAACCTTAACATGCTAAATAGAGAGATAGTAAACCATACACCAATCACTGTTATAATGTAAACTGTGCTTGTTTTCTTTCTGTTATAATTTAGGACAAGATTTGGATACCCGTACTCAGCAGGCTTGTGGTGCAAGCTGCTGCTCAAGATGAGTAAGGGTATCAGAATCTGGCCCTTATCAATGAACGTCCCATTATTTTAAAGTGTAACCTATAAGTACTAAGGCGCTGTAGGTTCTATGAGCCTAACAGTAAAGCTGTTCAACTACAGCAGAACCTCAGAGTTATGAACACCAGAGTTCAAACTGATCGGTAAACCATACACCTCATTTTTGAACTGGAAGTACGCAATCAGACAGCAGCAGAGACCCCTCCCCAACCCCCCAAAAAAGGCAAATATAGTACCGAACTGTGATAAATGTAAACTACTAAAAAAATAAAGGGAAAGTTTAAAAAAAAGATTTGACAGTATAAAGAAACTGTTTCTGTGCTTGTTTCATTTAAATTAAGATGGTTAAAAGCAGCATTTTATTTCTGCATAGTAAAGTTTCAAAGCTGTATTAAGTCAATGTTCAGTTGTAAACTTTTGAAAGAACAACCATAACGTTTTGTTCAGAGTTATAAACATTTCAGAGTTACGAACAACCTCCATTCCCGAGGTATTTGTAACTATGAGGCTCTACGGTACCATATATTTCCTATACTGGCAGGATTGATTCACATGGGTTCATGCCCTATGACATGCTTAGAGTTTGGGGAGTTTCTTTACATTATAAGCCAGTGACAAGATTTTTATTCAGCACCACCTCTTATTTACATGCTCAATTCAAATGGGGGAATTCAGAAGAGAAATGCAACTGTATTAATGAGCAGACATGTTATTGAAATGACAGAATCTTTGATACACAGCAGTAAATCTCCAAGTGTACATGCAAATATGCTGTTTGACTGGTAAACATGTTTTATTACTCAAAAGAGAGATATTTATATTAGATAGCTAAAAGACAAAGAATAGTTGAGGGAATTATTTCTGTGTTTGCTGCTGAATCCATCATTCATCCTGCTTTAATATACTTCAGTGTGGCTACAACACTATATCAAATACGAACAGTAAAAAATTAAGAAAAATGTATCGATTTTTAAAGAGAGCATGAAAAAGTAAATAAAGTACAAGATATTGAATAGCATAACATCATTGTACTTTACTGCATTGAACTTGGTGGGTGAGGTGGAGCGGGCGGGAGGAAGGAAAGGCAAGTTTGAAAAATCCAATGGTGCAAAATTATGTTGGTTAAATTTTTTAAATTCTAAGCCAGCTAAGGAGAATAACACAGAGTGCTTTCTCCACCAACCTTTTTCTTGAACCAAGAATTGTATGTCTTCTGAGCGGAGTTCATGTAATGAATAAAGCGGTTGTAATGGACTACAGCAAAGTACATTATTAAGCTTTTATGAAGCGTCAATGTATTGCAAACTATCAAAGGAAGAAGGCACTCTATGGTCAATTTTAAAACTAAACTCCTATTTAAAACAGATTAATGTTGATGGAAAGACTCCCACTGATTTAAATAGGGGCTGCACCAGCCCCTAATGTCTATATAATTACATTTAATTTTATTTCTTTACATTTTAGGAAAACTCATTGATTAGGATTTTCCTGGAAAGCCATGGAGGTTGATTAATTTACATTTTAAATAGATTGATAACTGAGTTCCCGTGGGATGGAATTTCTAAGAATACTGCTACTTGAGAGCAAGGCAGAATGTAAGATTTTTAATTTAGAGTTGTTTTTTTTTAAAATACCAAAGGAGAGCATTTCTCTACAATGAAAAAATGTTGCATTTCTAACATAAAACTGAAAGGAGACTAATTTGTAGAGGTGCTGTTACTTGGCCAAAGGTGGAAGTTTCTTCTTAATCTTAGGAAATTAGTGTATGTCCTAATGCATATGGACACCAAAAGTATCACATGAACATTCCTTGATGTGAGACGTTACTGTGAGCTTGTTGGCACTTCCATGATGAGATTTCCTGCTCCAGGTTCTGTCATGCTGAGTCATGTACGGTAGCTGTTTTGTACTGCAAATACAGTGATCCCATTAAAATTCAGGTTCTTTTTCATTCTGAGAGTGAATATCTTCTTGTTTAGTACTTTTGTCCACAAGTAAGGTGTCTCAAGTCACATCCTTAAAGCCCTTACATTAATTTATTCTTAAGCTTAAGGATTAAGCTTGCATCACTTCATTTATAATTGCTTGTTCATTAAAAAAATAAGTTCTCTGTCATTTCAACTAAAAGCTCTGTTTCTTTGCCAACATAGTGAATCAAACTATCCCTTCCTTAAGGAAGGGTCAAGTAACTCTTAGACTGTCTACATTTGACGTAGTTGTTGTGATTTCCAGGTCTCCTAAGACATACCTGTGTTAGCTCTACTTGAGTTAGTGCGCTAAAAAGAGCAGTGTAGCTGGGGTAGCACAAGTGGTGGCTCAGTCTAGCCACCCAAGTATGCACTCAGAGGGTCCGGGTCAGTTTGTACGCTAAGCTGCTGCCTGTGCTACACTGGTCACACTGCTATTTTTAGGTGCTCACTCGAGCAGAGCTACAGAGGGTATGTCTACGTGGACAGGAAATCACACCTTCCAGGTCAAATGTAGATGTAGCCTTAGTTTCTATGGATTCTTTCCATTGGAGGTCTATCTGATACAGTATGTCTCTAGGTTTTTATAATGGCACCAGTCAGTGTAATATTTGACCAGCATAGTATCCAAAGTGAATTATTTTTCCTCCACTCCACCAGAGTGTGCTATACATTCACACCCTGGCTTGCCTTGCACAAAGTCCCCATGCAGGCAAGCCCTCACTTTTTAAAAATTTTCAGCAATAAACATAATAAAAATATAGGCCACAATCTATGTGTGTGCTTAATTTTGCATTCTAACTTCACTGGGATTACTCACAGTGAGACTACCAACAGTGAAAGAGGGGGGTCTTAAACAGTAAAAAGAATGAGGGGTTTGTGACATTGTACTCTATATGATTTCATGAAAATATGCTAATGTAACTGGAATATGCTTCATGCAAAAGGTCTCTTGTAAGGTATCATTACAAAGCTTATAATCTACTGAGTGTGGTCATCCTATTTGTATAAATGTATCACTCTTGTATCTGAAACTAGAAATATGAAATATAACTCTTTATAATTATGCAAAGTGTGGGCCATTAATGGTGGTCTGGAATCTTGATGGCTCCCATCAACCAGGACAACTGACTGTGGATGGCTCTGTTTGCAGGCAGGCCTTCCTGTGAGTCAGGCTGGGAGGAATGAAGGCTTGGGGTCTTACAGTGACATGTGATCATGTCACCTGAACTGGAATCCATCTTTAACCTGGTACTTTTACATTGAGAAGGAGGGGTGGGAACCCAGTGGGACAAAGGATTCCCGCCTTATGCAAAAGATATATAAGTGGGTGGAACAGAACAAAGGTGGCTGCAATCATGAGAAATCCCCTAGCTACCACCTGAGCTGGAACAAGGGCTGTACCAGGGGAAAGGATTGTGCCCAGACTAGGAAGGCGTCTAGTCTGTGAAAGAAACTTATTGAAACATCTGAGGGTGAGATTGTATCTGTATTTAGTTTTATTACTGTATTAGGCTTAGACTTGCATGTTTTATTTTATTTTACTTGGTAATTCACTTTGTTCTGTCTGTTACTACTTGGAACCACTTAAATCCTACTTTCTGTATTTAATAAAATCACTTTTTACTTATTAATTAACCCAGAGTATGTATTAATACCGGGGGGGGGAGGAGGGGCAAACAGCTGTGCATATCTCTCTATCAGTGTTATAGAGGGGGAACAATTTATGAGTTTACCCTGTATAAGCTTTATACAGGGTAAAACGGATTTATTTGGGGTTTGGACTCCATTGGGAGTTCGGCATCTAAGTGTTAAAAACAGGAACACTTCTTAAGCTGCTTTCAGTTAAGTCTGCAGCTTTTGGGGACGTGGTTCAGACCCTGGGTCTGTGTTGGAGCAGACTGGCGTGTCTGGCTCAGCAAGACAGGGTGCTGGAGTCCCAAGCTGGCAGGGAAAGCAGGGGTAGAAGTAGTCTTGGCACATCAGTTGGCAGCCCCCAGGGGATTTCTGTGATCCAACCCATCACAGGGTTAATCCACACAGATTGAGGCTTCTATTTCTGTGATGCTCTGTCCATACAATTTTTCCCTAAAAAGAGTGTTAAAAGTATGGAATCATTGAAATAGATCATATTTGAGATACATGCTGCAAGCCACTGCTGGCATCCTGATGCACCAAGCCTTTGGGTTAATGATTCTTTGCTTAAGGCACGTAACTGTCAAAGTATATAAAGCAAGAGTGTGATCAGAATGGATTCTTGATGTGCTTTGTTAGAAATAAAGCTTATTACAGTGACCCTATTGTCTCACTTATTGTCTCAGAGGCAGGTCCCTTTCAAACATAACTGGTTAAAATGTCTTACTATTTCTAATGCCAAGCAATCCCAGCTGGATTCTCACCAGTTTTGGCAGGAAGGGAATGCTTTTAACTGACACTTGGCTAGTTGATGTGGATGGTAATGAAGTGATAACTCAGCACGTGACTTTAAAGGGTTTTGATTAGTCTGAGAAGGGTTAAGACACAGAGAGTCTTAGAAGTTGAAAGGAGCGTCCAGGAAGAAGCAACAAATTCAAAAATGTTGCTCCTGGGTTTGAATACAGAGCTGTTTTGCTGGTGCTGCTGCTTCTACTGTTTGTAACCACCCTTACTCAATGCAATAGCCCAGGGGTGGACAAACTGTTGCTCGTGAGCCACATGCAGCTCTTTTACCATTAAAATACGGCTCACCTATCCTCCCCATTCTCCGCCTACTAGACTTGGGGAGGAGCTTGGAACCTCTGCCTTGCAGTGGGTGGTGGGTAGGGGCTTCTGCCCATCGGGGGGTGTGTGTGTCCTCGGGGCTTCTATCCAGTGGGGAGGGGGGTCTCGGGGCTTCTGTCCTGCGGGGCACACCTACCAGGGCTCGGGGTTCCAGCAGGAGCAGGGCTGAAGCCCCAAGCCCTGTCAGGAACCTCCCACAAGGCTGAAGCCCTGAGCCCTGCCAGATGCCTCCCGCAGGGCTGAAGCCCCCAGCAGGTATGCCCCGGCTCTTGAACTTCTGAAGATTGTCATATGCAGCGCAGAGTGTCAATAAGTTTGGCCACTCCTACAATAGCCTCATTGTGTCCTTGAGAGCCATGCACAGAGGGACTCTCTGCACACTGAGATTTTTCCTACCGCAAGGAGCTGCTTCCATAGTACCATTTCCCTCTCTGAATCCCACAAAGGCTTCTTTGTAAGTCTGGAGCTCATACTGATAAAAGTTGGTGGAGACTAGATAGGAAGAGGAAGAAGCAGGTAAAGTCCATTTGGATGCACATCATCCTCCTTCTCAAGCCCCATGGAGAAACCCTGGAGAAGATAATAATACAACTGAAATATGTTATCTTTTCTAAGAAGCTTTTTGCTAGGAGTCCCATGGGCTATCATGGAGGGGGAAGGGCCAGACTCTATTAGCACAGCTCCAATGAAACCACACTGCCAGGGATTTTGGGGGAGTGGGGGTGGGGAGAGGGGTGGCAGCACCAAGGGGCCAGAGCCAGTAAAGAGGCACAAAGGCACTCATGTAGAAGAGACTTGGCCTCCTGGGAACCACATCCGCCCCTGAGGATCCACCACATTACAACCCACAGAAGACTAGACTATTATGTGCCACAGGCAGAGAATAGGAGGGAACAAGGTGCACAAGTGTCTGCACCCCTTGCAAAGACAGGGAAATGATAAACTGGGATATACCCAGATAATCCTGGCAATTGACCTGTATCTACATATTGCAGAGGAAGGTGAAAAACATCCAAGGTCACTGCCAATCTGACATGGAGAAAAATTCCTTCTCAACCCCATATATCATGATCAGTAAGACCCTGGACATGTGAGCAAGAACCAGCCAGCCAAGCATCAGAGAAAGATTATGCTTGATGCCACCTCAGAGCCCTGGCCATCTCCATCCAATGTCTCCAGCTATGGCCAACCATGATGTTTCAGAAGAAGATCAAACTTCCCTCACAACTTCAGACAAAACCAAGAGTAAGAGATGGTAAGAGCCTGGGACTTCAAGATACTGTGACCACAAGATACTTTGAGAAACTGTCTTGCAGACTGTAGTAATCCCTCCATCTCAGGCTCAGAGGGAGGCCATTCTAACTTGCTGCACCAGTCAATAAACCAAAGCTAATTAGCAGTCCCTAGCCCAAGACTCCTGGCTAGGGCAGACAGTAAACACAGTCCAGGCTCTGATTCCCTGGGTGGGGCAGAGCAACAAGCAGTCTTTCGCCTGAGCCTTCTGGTTAAGGCCGGCAGGAAACACAGTCTAGGGGATTGCAGCTTTCTGGCTGGGGCAAGCCACAAACAAGGCACAGACCTTCAGGCTCAGGGTGAGTAGCATACCACCTCATGGTTCGAGTTGGCGGCAGGGAGACCTAGACCCACCCTACTTCACCGGGTCCCATCCCAGGGCTCTGACAGTGGTGGGGATCCTGCCGAAACACGCTGACTCGAACTGCAACAGCACAATCCCTTGGCTACTTCCTACCATAGTCTATTGGTGTGGCTCCATAATCTGCAGGTCTTCAGTCTCCATGGGATATGTGGCGGATGGCACATATTCCCCACTCTCAGTCTCCTGCAGGGGCAGGGTGCCACATGGGTCAGGGTCTGGTCCGGAGTCGTGCAGGAGGCTAGACACATCTGCTTCCTTCACTGGCTCCAGCCCAACTGAGCTGAAGGTCCCGCCTCATATACTTCCTGTCCCTCCCCTCTGCTTCCTGCATGGGGGGAGGCAGGGTTGGCTTGGTTCCGCCCACCAGAGAGTGTAGTGGTCCCTCCATCTCAGGCTCGGAGGGAGGCCACTCTGCATCACTACACAGGCAAATCCTGAACATAAACTTAATTCACCAGGAAAACTGGATTTCCAGACAAAGAACCTTGCACAAGCCTGGAAGCAAGAACTGAGTCTGTATACAGAGTTGACTATGGAGGATGAAGATGAGAAAATGAAGCTAAAGCTTTTTTACTATCTCATTGAGGGGGAAAGGATGAGAAGTGAGTGAGACACTGTTGCCAGAAATAATTTCTGAAACACTGGAACAGCTGTTAAAGGTGTTTAATGAGTTTTGTGACTCCAGACAGAATGAGACTGTAAAAAGAGTCTGCTTTTTGACCTGAAACCAAGAAGCAGAAGAGGGAAAGGAAAGTCACTTATTGTGTATAATAACAGGACTTTGAAATGTGTTGTCCATATGCACATTCCACTGATGGTACACATGCATCTCAAGTGATAGAGATCAAAGTCTTTTTGCTCAGAAATACCAATAGGGCGCACATGCGCTCTTCAGTCCTCATACTCTGCTGCGAGGATCTAAAAGAGCAAGCAATGCCTGCCGCCATTCAGTTCCTTCTCACCACAGAACCATTTAGAGAAGAACTCTGAGGCAAGGGGGATGGAAGGGCAGGTTGGTGGAATATGCATATGGACACTACATCTTGAAGAATTCCAGTTACTGTGGATGGTAAGTAACCTTCCTTTCTCCTTCAAGAGAGTGTTCATATGCTCATTCCACTGAAGATGACTCACAAGCATTTATCATATTAAGGAGGGGGGAGCTCAGAGTAATTAATTAAATAATGATTGAAGGGCAGCTTTGCTGAATGCAGCATCAGATCTACAGGCTTGGGGCATAATGCCAAGCAAAATATGGGGATCGATGCCTTACGAATGTCTGATACTGTTAAGTTTCTGAGGGTTTCTGTACACTGAAAAGTTACGACGGCATAGCATATGAAAAATCCACACCCCTGAGGGATGTAGTTAAGACAACCTAACCCTCTGTGTAGACAGCATTAAGTTGATGGAAGAATTCTACTACCTCTCAGGGAGGAAGAATATCTGCAGCAATGAGAACCCCTTCTGTCACTGTAGTAACCGTCTACACTGAAGCACCACAGTGGCACAGCTGCAGTAATGCCACTGTAGCATTTTAAATGTAGACATAGCCTGAGTGTTGCTGCTGATGTCGCTTGCACTCTGGTATAGTGTATCCTAATTGTGGCTTGTGGGTCACCTTTGCCACCTCATAACACGTTTTAATGCAGTCAGAAATCGAATTGGATAATCTTTGCACTGAAACAGCAGAGCCTTTCATTCTTTCTGCACTAGAGACAAACAACCTCAGCAATGTTCTGAAAGGTTTTGTGCTGGTAGGCCAAGGCTCTCTTTACATCCAAAGTATGTAACATTGCCTCAGATTTGGATGTATGATGTTTTGGAAAAAATATTGGTAGATGTATTGGTTGATTAAGGTGGAATTCTATGACTGCCTTTGGAAGGAACTTAAGATGTGTTCTCATTGATAACTTATATATGGTTGTTCAGCCATTATTAGCGATTGAATCTCTCATGTTCTTCTGGCCAAAGTCATAGCTACCAAAACCACCATTTTCATTGGCAGGTGCAGTATGGAAGAGGAGGCCATGGGCTCAAAGGGTGTCCCGATGAGGGTTGTGAGCACTAGGTTCAAGTCCCATGGGGGACTCTGTTCTCTGATGGGGGGATATTTTCAAGAATCTATTCATCATGAGGTAAGCAAAGACCATATGATCCTCCACTGGCAAGTCCTGAGCTGAGATTACTGCCCGGTGCACTTTGACCTGATAAGCTGACAGACGGATTCTGAGTTCTAGTGAGTTGCCAAGAATCTGTGGGATTGAAGAGAAAAGAGGGATCAATGACTTCCATTTGCACCAAAAAGAGAATCTCATCCATTTTGACAGGTAAGTTTGTCTTGCTGAGTCTTTCCTACTGTTTATCATATCCCCCCTGTGATGGGGTATACAAAGCTCACACGGGAAAACAAGGGGTTAAGATGCTGCTCTGGGCTCAACCAGACCCACCCCACCACACATACAAGAGATGCACAGACTGGAGGAGGAGTTAAAAGGGAGCAGAACAGTGAAGGGAAAGGACCTCTACCGTGCAGCTACTGAGAAAAAGGCTGGGGGGAGGCATGATATCTCCCTCAACAGCTGCATAAGGTCCCTCCCTGACGGAAGGGAGCATGTGCTTCTGTTTTACCCAGAGTGGGTGGTATTTCCTCTTCTCACGTACAACCCAGTTTATTTGTGTTCATTCCCTGGGTAATGGACTACTCTTGAAGGGGAGATTTGGAACCGACCTGGCCAGAGGACCAAGGCATGAGAGGAGGCAGCTGTTGCCCCAAGATGGAGAGCACTTCCACGCCATCCCTGGCTGTGAAGAAGTGCCAGATGGTGAGCTGACCTCCTTCACAGCCTCCTGTGGTAGGCTGAGAACTTTAGACAATAGTAGGGTGGTAGGATGTAGCCCAGGAAGGGCAGCCTTAAGGTTCTCCTGGATGTCAGACCTTTGTGTCACCCTCACAGAGCTCTGGGCCTGAGTCTAGTGGAGTGGGAGGGCCCAGGCTCCCCTACCAAAGCCCCCCTCCCCCTCCCACTCCGCATGTCGAAGGGCCTAAGCCCTGACCACCAAGCAACACTCCCCATGAGCAAAGATCATCACACTCCCTAATTGGGGAAAAGCAGAGCTGCTCTACTGATGACATCCATTCAGCCTTCATGCAGTGAAGTTCAGGAATGCCAGATTTGGGCATAGGATCAGTCCTTGGTTCTGCGACAGTAGCTCTGGAAGCAGAGGTAGTGTCCTGGGCAGGGATACTGACAGATTCAACAGATCTGTGAATCAGAACTGTCTGGGCCATGCTGCAGCTATAATGATTAGTTTGGCTGAGTTTTGTTTAAGTTTGTGGAACACTCTGGGAATTAATGGGGCTGTAAGCTAAATTTACATCAGACTTCCTGACCACAGAGCCAGAAATGCATCCACTATGGACGGCAGACTCATCCCTCCTCTTGAGTAGAATCTCTGACATTTGCGGTTGATACCCCACTCATGGTTTGGGAGAAAGTGCCTGCTGAGATTGTCTGCTAGTCCAGTCCAGTCCATATAAGTGTATTGGCACTAGGTATAGTTGATGGTTGACATACTAATTCCAGAGTCTGACAGTCTCCTGGCAGAGAGGAGAGGAATTGGTCCTACCCTGCTTGTTGACGTAAAATATCTAGTTGTGTTGTCAATCATGATTTGGATGGACTGTCCAGATATTAAATAAAAGGACTTGTAGAATTGTGGAATATTTTCCCGCTGTAAGATGCAGGGACTTCCTCTATTAATCTGAGAGAAGCATGAGGACTTCTTGACATTATAGATCCTCATAAAAAGGGACAGGGAAGAGGAGTCGGGAATAAGCACTGCAGAAAATTGGATGGAATAATCATGGGTAATCATATCCATGGTCTATTGGTTGATGATGATAAGGGACCATGCGTGCCTGAAACGAGCTAAGCAATTCCCAAATTGGAGGTTGTTGATTTCCAGAGTCACTGGATATAGGACATATATTTCAACTGTCCCATCAAAATGAAATGTTTCTGGGACAGTGAAGACTTGGAGGTTTGATGTGTAGTGGTAGGCTATCTCCGGTTGTGGAAGTGCTGTAATTTTATGGGTCATTCTGAAAACTTCTGGTGGTAGACGTATGGCTGAATAAAGGGGTATTGCTGTTTCATTTGCTTCCTCTTAGGAGCTGGTATGTAGGGTCTGAGGGAATGCAAGGTGGCTCGTGAGTCCTTCAGCTTGTGGAGGTCCTTGTCAGTTTTAGAGCTGAATAATTCAACACCTTCGAAGGGCAGATTTTCTGCCGTGGTTTGTATTTCTCTGGGGAAGCCCAATCTCTGAAGCCATGAGGCCCAGCACATAACATTAGCCATTGCTATTGATCTGACAGCCATATCCGGCACATCCAAAGCCGTTTGGAGACTTGTCCTGGCTACAAGCTGATCCTCAGTAACCAGTGGTGTGAAGTCCTTCCGAGTGTCATTGAAAAACTGCTGGCCTTTGCTGACAGTCTTCCCATGTATGCAAAAGTCATATCTGGTCAGTATGGCCTGATAATAGGCTACATGGAACTGTAGGCTTGCAGCGGAACAGGTTTTTCAGCCAAATAAATATAGTCTCTTTGACTCATTGTCTGTCAGTGTGGACCTATACTGTCTTTTCTGTCATTCACCACGACTACAAGGGATGATGGGGTCATGGTGCATATAAAAGAATCTTGCTTCCTTAGAAGGCACTCGCTCTCTTTTATCTGTCCTGAGAGACGTAGGCGGTGTCAAGGCAGGTGTCTGCCATGTGGTTATGGTCTGATTCCATGATGTCCTTGTTAAACGGGAGGATAAAAGAGCATGCAGCACAGACACAGGAAAATGTTATGAACTGCTAAGTGATATCCATTACCTGATCTCCTCTTATGTGAAAAAACAGACCTTAAAACTGATTTAAGTGGTACAGATGGGAAGCAGTTTTCCTTCCTAATTTCTCTTCAGTTGATGCAAGAAAAAAATTTTTTACTAGGTACTACTGGACTCTCATGCAACTTCAGAAACCTTTTATGTTAATATATGTTTATTTATTAAATAAAAACAAAAATAGATCTGGGGCTCAATTCCTTTAGGAAATATATTCTTTTGTAACATCTTGGTGAAATATGACAATTTGACAGCTACTATACTAGGCACAAAAGCACAAATTGCACTTAGGATTTTTCAATTAAGCTTAAGGACATAGAAATAAATAAAGGGAAAGCTTAAATCTCTTTCTAAATCAGTTTGTAAGCTCAATGCAAATATTATAGCTATATAGCTTAAAAATATATACCAGGGAACTTCTAGATTCGGTATTTTACTATTCACTTTCAGAAATCAAAGGTGTAATCAAAAGGTATAGCATTTTGTAAATGTACTTATTGCACTTGTGACTTGGCTTTTAGCTTGCAACATTGTAAAATACAGATTTAGGATGTAAATTGCTAAAGTAAAGTGGTGTAGAATACACTGAAAATGTTTAGTTTTCTAGTGCTTCTGTTACATATTCTCATAGCATCGTTCATTGGCATTGTTATAAGATACATATGATTCAAATAGATTTACATATGTTTCCCTTGAAAATGTATGCACGGAAAGCAACTCCAAGATTTTCTATACAAAGTAATCAATTGTTGAGTCAAGGTCTAACACATCTAACTAGAAAAATAAGGGCAAAGAGAAACAGCTGTAGCTTTATAATATTTTGTATACATCATTTATGCATTACCATTTTGTGGTTCATATTGAAAACCTATGTTTCCTGGTCCAGGATGTCAGAATCCCAATGAGTTGTGTTTTTTTTCCTTCTAAAATATATTATTGATTTAAAAGAAATTGAAGTTTTTGCAAATTATTTCAGGTATGCCACCATTTGTAAGTTTTAACAAAACTCATCAGAACGAGAAGTATCTAGAGTTTCACTACTTTGCCATTCCATTTTTCTCTTCTATACAGCAGTTGATAGATATTTATATTAAATACAGCAATAACCCTAATGTATGTTTAATTTCTGCATTAAAGAGCTGGCAGTTTTTGCAGAACCACTTTACCAGTAATGTTACTAAAAAGCATAACTAGAAAATTCTACTTAGCATTTTCAGTATCAAACAGCTTGTATTATCGGGAAAAAATCTAATTACATAAAGTAATACAAACAAAATATATATTTGAAAAGCATTTAACTTTATACTAATATTCCTATCATCCAGCAGATGGCAAATTATGAATGACCATTGTCCCTTTTGATCTCTTCTAGAAGCATACTTAAAAAAAACAAAAACTATTTTTTTTGTTACTTCTACTTTTCTATCTCTGTTCTCTGCTGTGCCTTGCTCCATTGGATTGTGGGGTTACATTTACCTTTTGGATGCTATCTGCTTAGATCAAAATTTCATCTTCATTTCTTGGTAATAGAGGGCATAACAATGATATCTTCCTTTAAATAGTCCTTTGAAGATAATTTCTTCACCACTGAAAATTTCTTCTCAAAAAGCATACTGCTGCTGTTCCCAAATTTGCCAGCACATGTTAGCATACTGTGTACAAAAATCTCTTAGCAACCATACCTTAGTGTCTAACATTTTCCTTCTTCCAGCTATGATTCATGGTGCCATCTGTAGCCAGATATTGACAGGCAGTAATCCTAAAATAGCCATTATACATTTGTTCAACAACTAGATTTAGCATCTGCAAGTATAAATTATGGGAAATGGCCAATATTTCTTTGAGGCTCTTCACCATTCTCTTGATTATTATAATATTGTTTCGATAAAGGTCTGCCTTGCTCACTTTGCATTTCAATGAAGATCAGTGTACTTTTATTTCTTTATATTGCAGTAGCACCCAAAAGCCCATTATGCTACATGCTATCCAAACACATAAGACATTGAGTTTAATGTATAAGAACCAAATTCTGGCTCCTTTACCCACGCTCAGCAGCAATTTGCTCTATAAGCTGTCTCAGAAATCAATTTTTTAAAAGTGCAACACACTTGAAATAATAAAAACGTAGGACCAAGCCCTACTGAAGTTCCCTACAGGGGACTATTTGCATGAGTAAGAAAAAGAGAATTTAGGCCTAAAGTTGAATTATGTACACAATACTGACACACATCATTATGTTTGGAGGGAGTATCTCAGTTTGCTCTGCTCTAGGTAGGGTAAGCAGGGTTCAGTCCTTAGTAGTATGTAACTTTAGTGCCATCGTGGCCAAGATGGAGTTTCTGAAAAATGTGCAAAAAATTCTTTATGAACCTGCAGTAATAGCCACAGAATCCCAGAAATAACTGTAATTCCTTGAGAGTTGTGGCCTCGGCCAGGTGATTACCGCCTTCACCTTCTCTGGGTCTGTAGCTATACCATATGCAGACACTATGTGTCCCACATACTGCGCAGATTTCCGGCAGAAGATGCCCTTGTCTAAGAATAACTCGAGGCCAGCATCTTCCAAACGATCCAGGACTTTGCACAGCCGAGTCTTATTTTCTTCTAAAGTGCGACCGAACACCACTATGTCATCCAGATACACCAGACACTCTAACAGGTACATATCCCCTACCACCTGCTCCATGAGTCGCTGAAACATGGCCGGAGCCCCAGACACTCCCTGGGGCATGTGATTAAGTTGGTAAAACCCCAAGGGGCAGATGAACACTGTCTTCTCCCATTCCTCTGGGACTTCATAGTATCCACTGCGGAGATCAAGGACAGAGCTAAAGTTCAGGCTATCCATGGCATCATCCACCCAGGGCATTGTGTATTGGTCGGGGAATGTCTGCAGGGTGCGATAGTTTTCCCACATGTGCACCTTGCCACTTCTCTTTCGTACTACAACGATCAGTGATGCGTAGGGGCTCCTGGATTCCCCAATGATACCTGCTTGAGCCAGTTCCTGTAGGTGCTGCCTCACATCTTCGATATCAGCGGGGGTTACTTGTCTTGACCTCTCTCGAAAAGGCTGACCATCCTGCATTCAGATATGGTGCTGCACACATCATGAGCACACCCAACATCCCACTTGTGCATAGAGAAAAGAGCCTTCCTTTTCACTAACTTCTCACACAGGCGGTCCTTCCACTCAGCAGGAATGGGGGAATCCCCACACTGGAAACCATCCCTCCCAAAAGGTCTAGCCTTGATCTCTTGAGATGGGAGGCCCCTTACTCGCTGGTATGCGGCTTTACATAAAGAGTGCATTGGCAGCTCCTGCAGATAGTTGTTCCCGACCATCTCACGGCACTTTCGCACCATCTCTGGAACAGGTTTGCATTTGTCCCTATGATTAAAGGTGAATACTCTCTTCCCTCTGGATCTGGGCAGACCAGCGCCACTGTTTCTATTTCCTCAGTTACCCCTGCAATGTCCTTTAAAACTGGACATTCAACAGGATATATCTGCGATAAGGGCAGGAGTCACAGATGGGCGGTGGGTAGAGCCCCTCTTTGGGGAGGCTACCTCCCGGCTCTACCCCCCCACACCCACCCCACGGCCGGAGCCCTGACACCACCTGCCCCTCCCCACCACCCTCCCCCTGTGGCCAGAACCACAAGCCCACCCCTGCCCTAACCGGAGGGGCCCCGGGCTGGCCGAAGTCCCGAGTGCCATCCCCCACGCCCAGAGGAGCCCTGGGCCAGCTGCCTCCCCTCCCTGGACCCAACCCGCCCAGGGGAAAACGTGTGTTAGAAGACACTTTTGATATGCCCCATGCAGGTTCCGGGGCAGCTGAGGAGGCAGTACGTGCATGGGGCATAATAAAGCAAAAACTTCACCACCAAACCCTGAACTGGGGGTCCGGTGGCCGCAGCAACACCGAGGGAGGCAGCGCCTCCCCGGCCTATTATACCCGCCGCCCACGAGTCACAGCCAATTCCCCAGACTGTCAGGCCGGACAGGGGATGCTGCAGGTGTTCTCCGTAGTAAGATACATACAGTATGGTGACTTGTGAGCCGCCGTCCAGCAATGCCTCACACAACTGTCCTTCTATACGAACAGGTACTACAGCCTGGGGTCCCACCAGCCCATCTGGGTAACCTCTGCTTGTGGTTTTTGCTGGGGAGCCTTGAAATTTCAGGGTCTTGGGTTGCTCCTTCCCCAAGCCCCCCTTGGCATTTCTCTGAAACTCCCTAATGGTTTGCTGCAATCTCCGAGATACCCTTGCATGGTCTGTTTTGTTTTGGCAGTCAACGGCATAGTGCCCATCTCTCCCACAGTTGTAAAAGAAACCTCGTAGGCTATCACCCCTCCTGCTACTTTCCCCTCTTGCGGAGGGCACAGTATGTCCCTGAGCCTTCAACATGGCCACTTCTCAGGTCAAATCTCTCAGCACCACTGCCACTGATGGGGCCTCTTCTGTCTCTCCAAGCACTGTGGTAGTGTAACTCCCTGTCTTCTTTGGCTGCACCACTGTGTCCACTTGCAACAATTGCTCCTCCTCTTCCTGTATCTCTCAAATGAGATCGTGGAATGGGGGTGGGGTTTGGGCCCGCTCCCTCAGCTGCAGTTGCCACAACATCAACCCGTCTTGTCGAGTGCCCCCAAGGATCTGGTCCAACCTAGCAGAATCAATGCGCTTGGTGGCAATTCCTTCCTTCTGCACTACCTGCTGTAGTAAATCCTCTAGCCTCCTGATAAAATCTGACAACCGTTCGTGTGGCTCCTGATAGGTATGGCGGTAATGATAATACAGGTCTTCACGGCTATCAGTAGTGCCGTAGACACTCTCAAGAGTGGCTAAATAGTCTTGCACCGTTGCAGCTGGTTGGGAGTCTTTCAGGGCTCGGACAATCTGCATGGCAGCTCCCCTCAGACTTTCGAGCACACGTTTCCACTTCTCAGCATCGGAGCATTCCCACTCTTAGACAAGGGGCATCGCAAAATCCCTCCAGGTCTCATAATCATCCTCCCGAGAGGGTCTGGGTGACACCCCCGGAAAAGAACGTAACCGCTTGTATGGTGCACTTTCATATGCCGGCTTCAATGCATCTTTGAGGGTGTTCCCCAGCTCTTTGGCCCACTCCACCAGGCTGGGTGCTGCAGGTGTTGAAGCCCCTCCTAATGCCAAAATTAATTCCTCTTGTGTCCGCTTCTCATCCACCATCAGAGCTTGTAGTTTCTGCGCTAATGAATCCACTTCAAGTGACACAGGCACACTAGTAGGGGACCGCTCTCGCCCCAGAATTGTCTAGAAGTCGCCTCCTACTTGCACCTCTTTGGGCACCTTATCAAGATTTGCTTTCTTGGAATGAATACAAAGTGACACCATGCCCTTCACTTTGCGTCTGTAAATACAGGTATGGACCTTCACTCTCCCCAGACTCTCAATTTCATTTGTTTCCATCGCTTCCGGGAACCCCGCCACCTGCACAGCCATGGTTACTGAGGCCTGGTCTACACTACAATTTTAGGTCGAATTTAGCAGAGTTACCTCGATTTAAGCCTGGACCCGTCCACACCACGAAGCCCTTTTTTTCGACTTAAAGGGCTCTTTAAATTGATTTCTTTACTCCACCTCCGACGAGGGAATTAGCGCTGAAATCGGCCTTGCCGGGTCGAATTTGGGGTAGTGTGGATGCAATTCGACGGTATTGGCCTCCGGGAGCTATCCCAGAGTGCTCCATTGTGACCGCTCTGGACAGCTCTCTCAACTCGGATGCACTGGCCAGGTAGACAGGAAAAGGCCCGCGACCTTTTGAATTTCATTTCCTGTTTGGCCAGCATGGAGAGCACAGGTGACCATGCAGAGCTCATCAGCACAGGTAACCATGATGGAGTCCCAGGATTGCAAAAGAGCTCCAGCATGGACCAAACGGGAGGTACGGGATCTGCTCGCCATATGGGGAGACGAATCCATGCTAGCTGAACTCCGTTGCAGTAAACGAAATGCCAAAACATTAGAAAAAGTCTCAAAGGGCATGAAGGACAGAGGCCATAACAGGGACGCACAGCAGTGCCGCGTGAAAATTAAGGAGCTAAGGCAAGCCTACCACAAAACCAGAGAGGCAAACGGAAGGTCCGGGGCACAGCCGCAGACATGCCGCTTCTACGCCGAGCTGCATGCCATGCTAGGGGGTGCAGCCACCACTAGCCAAACCCTGTGCTTTGACTCCCATCAATGGAGAATCATACAACACGGAAGCGGGTTTTGGGGATGAGGAAGATGATGAAGAGATTGAAGATAGCTCACAGCAAGGAAGCGGAGAAACCGGTTTCCCCAACAGCCAGGATACCTTTTTCACCCTGGACCTGAAGTCAGTAACCCCCAAACCCACCCAAGGCATGCTCCCGGACCCTGAGGGCGGCAGAGAAGGGACCTCTGGTGAGTGTACCTTTGTAAATATTAGACATGGTTTAAAAGCAAGCGTGTTTAATGATTAATTTGCCCTGGCATTCGCGGCCAGTACAGCTACTGGAAAAGTCTGTTAATGTGTATGGGGATGGAGCGGAACTCCTCCAGGGACATCTCCAGAAAGCTCTCCTGGATGTACTCCAAAAGCCTTTGCAAAAGGTTTCTGGGGAGGGCTGCCTTATTCCGTCCGCCATGGTAGGACACTTTACCACGCCAGGCCAGCAGCATGTAGGCCGGAATCATTGCACNGGTGCCCGTTCCTGCTCAGCTGAACAGAAATGTTCCCCGCTGTTAGCCACGTGGTGGGGGGAGGGGTGAAGTGATCATCCCAGAGAATTGGGGCGGGGGAGTTAGTTGGGTTTGTGCTGCACGTTAACCGGGAAACCGCAGCNAATGTTCCCCGCTGTTAGCCACGTGGTGGGGGGAGGGGTGAAGTGATCATCCCAGAGAATTGGGGGGGGGAGTTAGTTGGGTTTGTGCTGCACGTTAACCGGGAAACCGCAGTCCCCTCCTTTTAAATTGCCAACCCATTTTAAATTTGCCAACCCAACGGCCGCTTGGTATGGGAAATGAGGGCGCTGCTGTTTGAAACCATTCCCACATGTTATGAAGGTTAAAGAAGCCAAAAGACTGTGGCTTACCATGGCTGCCTGCAAGCCGAATTCTGTTGCCTGGCACTGCGTGAGTGATCTCTCACACCAAACCGGCAGGCCCTCAATATAAATAAGAGGCAAAATGCGACCTTGTAACGAAAGCACAGGTGCTGTGTAATGTGAACAGCAAGGTTTAACGGGAAAGAGTGATACTATTGTTCTCTAAAATGTGTCTTTTTAACTACCAATCTCCCTTTTCCCCCACCAGCTGCAAATGTTTCTCCTTCGCAGAGGCTAGCGAAGATTAGAAGGAGAAAAAAGCGCACTCGGGATGACATGTTCTCGGAGCTCCAGATGTCCTCCCACGCTGACAGAGCACAGCAGAATGC